>CM069528.1:7360000-7375000 GCA_035773235.1 Eospalax fontanierii
TTACGATTAGTGTTAGGGTTAGGGGAAGGGTTAGGGTTAGGGTTAGGGTTAGAGGTGGTTTAGGGTTAGGGTTAGGGGTAGGATTAAGGTTAGGGCTAATGTTTAGGTTTGGGTTAGAGTTAAGTTTAGAGTTGGGGTTTGGTTTAAGGTTAGGTTTAGGGTTAGGGTTGGGGTTAGGGTTAGGGTTAGGTTTATGGTTAGGGTTAGGTTTAGGATTAGGGTTAGGTTTAGGTTTAGGTTTTGGGTTAGGGTTAGGGTTAGGGTTAGGGTTAGGGTTAGGGTTTGGTTTGGTTTATGGTTAGTGTGAGGGTTAGGGGAAGGGCTAGGGTTAGGGTTAGGGTTAGGGGTGGTTTAGGGTTAGGGTTAGGGTTAGGATTTAGGTTAGCGTTAAGGTTTAGGTTTGGGTTAGAGTTAAGCTTAGAGTTGGAGTTTGGTTTAAGGTTAGGTTTAGGGTTAGGGTTGGGGTTAGGGTTAGGGTTAGGGTTATGGTTAGGGTTAGGTTTAGGATTAGAGTTAGGTTTAGGTTTAGGTTTTGGGTTAGGGTTAGGGTTAGGGTTAGGGTTAGGGTTAGGGTTTGGTTTGTGTTAGGGTTAATGTTACGGATAGTGTAAGGGTTAGGTTTGGGGTTAGGGTTAGGTTTAGGGTTACTGTTAGAGGTTGGTTTAGGGTTAGGCTTAGGTTTAGGGTTAGGGTTAGGGTTAGGGTTAGGGATTGTTTTGGGGTAGGGTTAGTGTTAGGGTTAGGGATAGTTTAGGTTAGGGTTAGGGTTAAGGTTAGGGTTTAGGTTTGGTTTAGGGTTAGGGTTAAGGTTAGGGTATGGGTTAGGGTTTAGGTTTGGTTTAGGGTTAGGTTTAGGGTTAGTTTTAGGGCTTGGTTTAAGGTTAGGGTTAGGGTTAGGGCTTTAGGTCAGGTTTAAGGTGTGGGTTAGGCTTACGGTTAGGATTTGTGTTTGGGTTAGGTTTAGCTTTAGTGTTAGGGTTAGGGTTAGCGTTAGTTTAAGGCTTGAGTTCAGGTTAGGGTTAAGTTTAGGGATTGGGTTTAGGTTAGGTTTAGGGTTTGGGTTAGGCTTAAGGTTAGGTTTTGGGTTTGGGTTAGTTTTAGGTTTAGGGTTATGGTTAGTGTTAGGGTTTGGGTTTGGGATAGAGTAAGGTATCGGGTTTGGGTTTGGTTTAGGTTCAAGGTTAGGGTTAGGGTTTGGGTTAGGGTTTGGGTTAGGGTTAGGGTTAAGGTTAGGGTTAGGGTTAGGGTTAGTGTGTGGGTTTGGGTTAGGGTTAGGCTTAGGGTTAGGGTTAGGGTAAGTGTTAGGGTTAGGGCTTGGGTAAGGGTTAGGGTTAGGGTTAGGGTTAGGGTTTCGTTTAGGGTTAGGTTTAGGATTCGTTTTAGGTTTAGGGTGTGGGTTTGGGTTAGGGTTAGGCTTAGGGTTAATATTAGGGTAAGTGTTAGGGTTAGGGTTTGGATTAGGGTTAGGGTTAGCTTTAGGCTTAGGGTTAGGGTTTGGTTTGGTTTAGGGTTAGTGTTAGGGTTAGGATAAGTGTTACGGTTAGGGTTAGGGTTAGGGTTAGGGTTAGGGCTTGGGTTTAGGTTAGGTTTAGGGTTTGCGTTAGGCTTAGGGTTAGGGTTAGGGTTTGGGTTTGGGTTTGGTTTAGGTTTAGGGTTACGGTTAGGGTTAGGATTTGGGTTTGGGTTAGAGTTAGGTATAGGGTTAGAGTTTGGGTTAGGGTTTCGGTTAGGGTTATGGTTAGGGTTAGGGTTAGGGTTTAGGGTTAGGGTTAGGGTTTGTGTTAGGGTTAGGTTTAGGGTTAGGGTTAGGGTTAGGGTTAGCGTTTGGGTTAGAGTTAGGGTTAGGTTTAGGGTTAGTGTTTGGGCTTGGGTTAGGGTTAGGTTTAGTGTTAGGGTTAGAGTTAGGGTGAGGGTTTGGCTTAGGGTTAGGGTTAAGGTTAGGGCTAGGCGATAGGCATAGGGTTAGGGTTAGGGTTAGGGTTAAGGTTAGGGCCAGGCGATACGGATAGGGTTAGGGTTAGGGTTTGGGTTAGGGTTAGTGTTAGGTTTAGGGTTAGGTTTAGGGTTTGGTTTGGTTTACGATTAGTGTTAGGGTTAGGGGAAGGGTTAGGGTTAGGATTTGGGTTAGAGGTGGTTTAGTGTTAGGGTTAGGGGTAGGATTAAGGTTAGGGCTAATGTTTAGGTTTGGGTTAGAGTTAAGTTTAGAGTTGGGGTTTGGTTTAAGGTCAGGTTTAGGGTTAGGGTTGGGGTTAGGGTTAGGGTTAGGGTTATGGTTAGGGTTATGTTTAGGATTAGAGTTAGGTTTAGGTTTAGGTTTTGGGTTAGGGTTAGGGTTAGGGTTAGGTTTAGGGTTTGGTTTGGTTTACGGTTAGTGTGAGGGTTAGGGGAAGGGCTAGGGTTAGGGTTAGGGTTAGGGGTGGTTTAGGGTTAGGGTTAGGGGTAGGATTAAGGTTAGGGTTAAGGTTTAGGTTTGGGTTAGAGTTAAGCTTAGAGTTGGGGTTTGGTTTAAGGTTCGGTTTAGGATTAGGGTTGGGGTTAGGGTTAGGGTTAGGGTTATGTTTAGGGTTAGGTTTAGGATTAGAGTTAGGTTTAGGTTTAGGATTTGGGTTAGGGTTAGGGTTAGGGTTAGGGTTAGGGTTATGGTTTGGTTTGTGTTAAGTTTAATGTTACGGATAGTGTAAGGGTTAGGTTTGGGGTTAGGGTTAGGTTTAGGGTTACTGTTAGAGGTTGGTTTAGGGTTAGGGTTAGGTTTAGGTTTAGGGTTAGGGTTAGGGTTAGGGATTGGTTTGGGGTAGGGTTAGTGTTAGGGTTAGGGATAGTTTAGGTTAGGGTTAGGGTTAGGGTTAGGGTTTAGGTTTGGTTTAGGGTTAGGGTTAAGGTTAGGGTATGGGTTAGGGTTTAGGTTTGGTTTAGGGTTAGGGTTAGGGTTAGTTTTAGGGCTTGGTTTAAGGTTAGGGTTAGGGTTAGGGCTTGGGTTTAGGTCAGGTTTAAGGTGTGGGTTAGGCTTACGGTTAGGATTTGTGTTTGGGTTAGGTTTAGCTTTAGTGTTAGGGTTAGGGTTAGCGTTAGTTTTAGGGCTTGAGTTAGGGTTAGGTTTAAGTTTAGGGATTGGGTTTAGGTTAGGTTTAGGGTTTGGGTTAGGCTTAGGGTTAGGGTTTCGGTTTGGGTTAGTTTTAGGTTTAGGGTTAGGGTTAGTGTTAGGGTTTGGGTTTGGGTTTGGGATAGAGTAAGGTATCGGGTTAGGGTTTGGTTTAGGTTCAAGCTTAGGGTTAGGGTTTGGGTTAGGGTTTGGGTTAGGGTTAGGGTTAGGGTTAGGGTTAGGGTTAGGGCTTGAGTTTAGGTTAGGTTTAGGGTTTGCGTTAGGCTTAGGGTTAGGGTTAGTGTTAGGGTTAGGGTTAGGATTAGGGTTAGGGTTAGTGTTAGGTTTAGGGTTAGGGTTGGGGTTAGGGTTAGGGTTAGGTTTATGGTTAGGGTTAGGTTTAGGATTAGGGTTAGGTTTAGGTTTAGGTTTTGGGTTAGGGTTAGGGTTAGGGTTCGGGTTTGGTTTGGTTTACGGTTAGTGTGAGGGTTAGGGGAAGGGATAGGGTTAGGATTAGGGTTAGGGGTGGTTTAGGGATAGGGTTAGGGGTAGGATTAAGGTTAGGGTTAAGGTTTAGGTTTGGGTTAGAGTTAAGTTTAGAGTTGGGGTTTGGTTTAAGGTTAGGTTTAGGGTTAGGGTTGGGGTTAGGGTTAGGGTTAGGGTTAGGGTTATGGTTAGGGTTAGGTTTAGGATTAGGGTTAGGTTTAGGTTTAGGTTTTGGGTTAGGGTTAGGGATAGGGTTAGGGTTAAGGTTTGGTTTGTGTTAGGGTTAATGTTACGGATAGTGTAAGGGTTAGGTTTGGGGTTAGGGTTAGTTTTAGGGTTACTGTTAGAGGTTGGTTTAGGGTTAGGGTTAGGTTTAGGATTAGGGTTAGGGTTAGGGTTAGGGATTGGTTTGGGGTAAGGTTAGTGTTAGGGTTAGGGATAGTTTAGGTTAGGGTTAGGGTTAGGGTTAGGGTTTAGGTTTGGTTTAGGGTTAGGGTTAGGGTTAGGGTATGGGTTAGTGTTTAGGTTTGATTTAGGGTTAGGGTTAGGGTTAGTTTTGGGCTTGGGTTAGGTTTAGGGTTAGGGTTAGGGCTTGGGTTTAGGTCAGGTTTAAGGTGTGGGTTAGGCTTACGGTTAGGATTTGTGTTTGGGTTAGGTTTAGCTTTAGTGTTAGGGTCAGGGTTAGCGTTAGTTTTACGGCTTGAGGTAGGGTTAGGGTAAAGTTTAGGGATTGGGTTTAGGTTAGGTTTAGGGTTTGGGTTAGGCTTAAGGTTAGGGTTGGGGTTTGGGTTAGTTTTAGGTTTAGGTTAGGGTTAGTGTTAGGGTTAGGGTTAGGGTTAGGGTTTGGGTTTGGGATAGAGTAAGGTATCGGGTTAGGGTTTGGGTTAGGTTCAAGGTTAGGGTTAGGGTTTGGGTTAGGGTTTGGGTTAGGGTTAGTGTTAGGTTTAGGGTTAGGGTTAGCGTTAGGGTTTGGGTTAGCGTTAGGGTTATGGTTAGTGTTAGGTTTAGGGTTAGGGTTAGGGTTAGGGTTAGGGTTAGGGTTTGGGTTAGGGTTAGTGTTAGGGTTTGGGTTTGAGTCATGGTTAGGGTTAGGGTTAGGGTCAGGGTTGGGGTTAGTGTTAGGGTTAGGGTTAGGGTGTGCGTTTGGGTTAGGGTTAGGCTTAGGGTTAGGGTTAGGGTAAGTGTTAGGGTTAGGGCTTGGGTAAGTGTTAGGGTTAGGTTTAGGATTCCGTTTAGGGTTAGCTTTAGGGTCCGGGTTAGGTTTAGTGTGTGGGTTTGAGTTAGGGTTAGGCTTAGGGTTCGGGTTAGGGTAAGTGTTAGGATAGGGTTTGGATTAGGGTTAGTGTTAGGTTTAAGCTTAGGGTTAGGGTTTGGTTTGGTTTAGAGTTACTGTTAGGGTTAGGGTAAGGGTTAGGTTTAGGGTTAGGGTTAGGGTTACGGTTAGTTTTAGGGCTTGGGTTAGGGTTAGGGTTAGGGATTGGGTTTAGGTTAGGTTTAGGTTTTGGGTTAGGCTTAGGGTTAGGTTTTGGGTTTGGGTTTGGATTAGGTTTAGGGTTAGTGTTACGGTTAGGGTTAGGGTTTGGGTTTGTGTTAGAGTAAGGTATAGGGTTAGAGTTTGGGTTAGGTTTAGTGTTAGGGTTAGGGTTTGGGTTAGGATTTGGGTTAGGGTTATTTAAGGGTTACGGTTAGGTGTTACGGTTAGGGTTAGGGTTTGGGTTAGGGTTAGGGTTAGGTTTAGTGTTCCGGTTAGGATTTGGGGTAGGTTAGGTTTATTTGTAGGGTTAGGGTTAGGGTTTATGTTAGGGTTAGGGTTAGGGTTTGGGTTAGTGTTAGGGTTAGGTTTAGGGATAGTGTTTGGGCTTGGGTTAGGGTTAGGTTTAGGGTTAGGGTTAGAGTTAGGGTTACGGTTTGTCTTAGGGTTAGGGTTAGGGTTAGGGCTAGGCGATAGGGATAGGGTTAGGGTTAGGATTGGGGTTAATATTTGGGCTTGGGTTAGAGTTAGTGTTAGGGTTAGGATTAGGGTTAGGTTTAGTGTTAGGATTAGGGTTTGGGTTTCGGTTAGGTTTAGTGTTAGGATTAGTGTTTGTGCTTTGGTTAGGGTTAGGTTTAGGGATAGGGGTAGGTTTTGGTTTGGCTTAGGGTTAGGGTTATTGTTAGGGTTAGGGTTAGGGTTAGTGTTAGGATTAGGCTTTAGGTTAGGGTTAGGTTTAGGGTTAGGGTTAGGGTTAGGGTTGGGGTTGGGGTTTGGGTTTGGGTTAGAGTCATGTATCGGGTTAGGTTTTGGGTTAGGTTTAAGGTTAGGGTTAGGGTTTGGGTTAGGGTTTGGGTTAGTGTTAGGGTTAGGTTTAGGGATAGTGTTTGGGCTTGGGTTAGGGTTAGGTTTAGGGTTAGGGTTAGAGTTAGGGTTAAGGTTTGGCTTAGGGTTAGGGTTAGGGTTAGGGCTAGGCGATAGGGATAGGGTTAGGGTTAGGATTGGGGTTAATATTTGGGCTTGGGGTAGAGTAAGTGTTAGGGTTAGGATTAGGGTTAGGTTTAGTGTTAGGATTAGGGTTTGGGTTTCGGTTAGGTTTAGTGTTTGGATTAGTTTTTGTGCTTTGGTTAGGGTTAGGTTTAGGGATAGGGGTAGGTTTTGGTTTGGCTTAGGGTTAGGGTTATTGTTAGGGTTAGGGTTAGGGTTAGTGTTAGGATTAGGCTTTAGGTTAGGGTTAGGTTTAGGGTTATGGTTAGAGTTAGGGTTAGTGTTTGGCTTAGGGTTAGGGTTAGGGTTAGGTTTCGGGTTAGGGTTAGAGTTAGGGTTAATGTTTGGCTTAGGGTTAGGTTTAGGTTTAGGGTTAGGGTTAGGGCTAGGCGATAGCGATAGGGTTAGGGTTAGGGTTAGGGTTAGGGTTAGGGTTTGGGTTAGGGTTAGGGTTAGGGTTAGTATTAGGTTTAGGTTTATTGTTAGGATTAGGGTTTGGGTTTCGGTTAGGGTTAGGGTTAGGGTTAGGGTTTGGATTAGTGTTAGGGTTTGGGATATGGTTAGGGTTAGTGTAAGGGTTAGTTTTAGGGTTTGTTTTAGGGTTAGGGTTAGGGTTAGGGATAGTGTTAGGATTAGGGTTTGTGTTAGGTTTAGGGTTAGGGTTAGGGTTAGGGTTTGGCATTGGGTTAGGATTGGGTTAGGCTTAGGGTTTGGTTTAGCGTTAGGGTTAGGGTTAGGGGTAGGTTTAGGATTTGGGTTAGGGTCAGGGTTAGGGTTATAGTTAGGGTTAGGTTTTGGGTTAGGGTTAGGGTTGGGGTTAGTGTTAGGGTTAGGGTTAGGGTGTGGGTTTGGGTTAAGGTTAGGCTTAGGTTTAGGGTTAGGGTAAGTGTTAGGGTTAGGGTTTGGATTAGGGTTAGGGTTAGGTTTAGGCTTATGGTTAGTGTTTGTTTTGGTTTAGGGTTAGTGTTAGGGTTATGATAAGGGTTAGGGTTAGGTTTAGGGTTAGGGTTAGTTTTAAGGCTTGGGTTAGGGTTAGGGTTAGGGTTAGGGATTAGTTTTAGGGTTAGTGTTACGGTTAGGGTTTAGGGTAGGATTAGGTTTAGGGTTAGGGTTAGGGTTAGGGTTTGTGTTAGGGTTATGGTTATGGTTAGGGTTAGGGTTAGGGTTAGGGTTAGGGTTTAGGGTTAGGCTTAGGGTTGGTTTTTGGGCTTGGGTTATGGTTAGGGTTAGGGTTAGGGCTTGGGTTTAGGTCAGGTTTAAGGTGTGGGTTAGGCTTACGGTTAGGATTTGTGTTTGGGTTAGGATTAGCTTGAGTGTTAGGGTTAGGGTTAGCGTTATTTTTAGGGCTTGAGTTAGGGTTAGGGTTAAGTTTAGGGATTGGGTTTAGGTTAGGTTTAGGGTTTGGGTTAGGCTTAGGGTTAGGGTTTGGGTTTGGGTTAGTTTTAGGTTTAGGGTTAGGGTTAGTGTTAGGGTTAGGGTTTGGGTTTGGGATAGAGTAAGGTATCGGGTTAGGGTTTGGTTTAGGTTCAAGGTTAGGGTTAGGGTTTGGGTTAGGGTTTGGGTTAGGTTTAGGTTAGGGTTAGGGTTAGGGTTAGGGCTTGAGTTTAGGTTAGGTTTAGGTTTTGCGTTAGGCTTAGGGTTAGGGTTAGTGTTAGGGTTAGGGTTAGGATTAGGGTTTGGGTTAGGGTGAGGGTTAGGGTGACGGTTGGGGTTAGGGTTAGGGTTAGGTTTATGGTTAGGGTTAGGTTTAGGATTAGGGTTAGGTTTAGCTTTAGGTTTTGGGTTAGGGTTAGGGTTAGGGTTAGGTTTCGGGTTTGGTTTGGTTTACGGTTAGTGTGAGGGTTAGGGGAAGGGATAGGGTTAGGATTAGGGTTAGGGGTGGTTTAGGGTTAGGGTTAGGGGTAGGATTAAGGTTAGGGTTAAGGTTTAGGTTTGGGTTAGAGTTAAGTTTAGAGTTGGGGTTTGGTTTAAGGTTAGGTTTAGGGTTAGGGTTGTGGTTAGGGTTAGGGTTAGGGTTATGGTTAGGGTTAGGTTTAGGATTAGGGTTAGGTTTAGGTTTAGGTTTTGGGTTAGGGTTAGGGTTAGGGTTAGGGTTAAGTTTTGGTTTGTGTTAGGCTTAATGTTACGGATAGTGTAAGGGTTAGGTTTGGGGTTAGCGTTAGTTTTAGGGTTACTGTTAGAGGTTGGTTTAGGGTTAGGGTTAGGTTTAGGATTAGGGTTAGGGTTAGTGTTAGGGATTGGTTTGGGGTAAGGTTAGTGTTAGGGTTAGGGATAGTTTAGGTTAGGGTTAGGGTTAGGGTTAGGGTTTAGGTTTGGTTTAGGGTTAGGGTTAGGGTTAGGGTATGGGTTAGGGTTTAGGTTTGATTTAGGTTTAGGGTTAGGGTTAGTTTTGGGCTTGGGTTAGGTTTAGGGTTAGGGTTAGGGCTTGGGTTTAGGTCAGGTTTAAGGTGTGGGTTAGGCTTACGGTTAGGATTTGTGTTTGGGGTAGGTTTAGCTTTAGTGTTAGGGTCAGGGTTAGCGTTAGTTTTAGGGCTTGAGTTAGGGTTAGGGTAAAGTTTAGGGATTGGGTTTAGGTTAGGTTTAGGGTTTGGGTTAGGCTTAGGGTTAGGGTTTGGGTTTGGGTTAGTTTTAGGTTTAGGTTAGGGTTAGGGTTAGGGTTAGGGTTAGGGTTAGGGTTAGGGTTTGGGTTTGGGATAGAGTAAGGTATCGGGTTAGGGTTTGGGTTAGTTTCAAGATTAGGGTTAGGGTTTGGGTTAGGGTTTGGTTTAGGGTTAGTGTTAGGTTTAGGTTTAGGGTTAGCGTTAGGCTTTGGGTTAGCGTTAGGGTTATGGTTAGTGTTAGGGTTAGGGTTAGGGTTAGGGTTAGGGTTAGGGTTAGTGTTTGGGTTAGGGTTAGTGTTAGGGTTTGGGTTTGAGTCATGGTTAGGTTTAGGGTTAGGTTCAGGGTTGGGGTTAGTGTTAGGGTTAGGGTTAGGGTGTGGGTTTGGGTTAGGGTTAGGCTTAGGGTTAGGGTTAGGGTAAGTGTTAGGGTTAGGGCTTGGGTAAGTGTTAGGGTTAGGTTTAGGATTTCGTTTAGGGTTAGCTTTAGGGTTCGGGTTAGGTTTAGTGTGTGGGTTTGGGTTAGGCTTAGGCTTAGGGTTCGGGTTAGGGTAAGTGTTAGGTTAGGGTTTGGATTAGGGTTAGTGTTAGGTTTAGGCTTAGGGTTAGGGTTTGGTTTGGTTTAGAGTTACTGTTAGGGTTAGGGTAAGGGTTAGGTTTAGGGTTAGGGTTAGGGTTAGGGTTAGTTTTAGGGCTTGGGTTAGGGTTAGGGTTAGGGATTGGGTTTAGGTTAGGTTTAGGTTTTGGGTTAGGCTTAGGGTTAGGTTTTGGGTTTGGGTTTGGATTAGGTTTAGGGTTAGTGTTACGGTTAGGGTTAGGGTATGGGTTTGGGTTAGACTAAGGTATAGGGTTAGAGTTTGGGTTAGGTTTAGTGTTAGGGTTAGAGTTTGGGTTAGGGTTTGGGTTAGGGTTATTTAAGGGTTACGGTTAGGTGTTACGGTTAGGGTTAGGGTTTGGGTTAGGGTTAGGGTTAGGTTTAGTGTTCCGGTTAGGATTTGGGGTAGGTTAGGTTTATTTGTAGGGTTAGGGTTAGGGTTTATGTTAGGGTTAGGGTTAGGGTTTGGGTTAGTGTTAGGGTTAGGTTTAGGGATAGTGTTTGGGCTTGGGTTAGGGTTAGGTTTAGGGTTAGGGTTAGAGTTAGGGTTACGGTTTGGCTTAGGGTTAGGGTTAGGGTTAGGGCTAGGCGATAGGGATAGGGTTAGGGTTAGGATTGGGGTTAATATTTGGGCTTGGGTTAGAGTTAGTGTTAGGGTTAGGATTAGGGTTAGGTTTAGTGTTAGGATTAGGGTTTGGGTTTCGGTTAGGTTTAGTGTTAGGATTAGTGTTTGTGCTTTGGTTAGGGTTAGGTTTAGGGATAGGGGTAGGTTTTGGTTTGGCTTAGGGTTAGGGTTATTGTTAGGGTTAGGGTTAGGGTTAGTGTTAGGATTAGGCTTTAGGTTAGGGTTAGGTTTAGGGTTAGGGTTAGGGTTAGGGTTGGGGTTGGGGTTTGGGTTTGGGTTAGAGTCATGTATCGGGTTAGGTTTTGGGTTAGGTTTAAGGTTAGGGTTAGGGTTTGGGTTAGGGTTTGGGTTAGTGTTAGGGTTAGGTTTAGGGATAGTGTTTGGGCTTGGGTTAGGGTTAGGTTTAGGGTTAGGGTTAGAGTTAGGGTTAAGGTTTGGCTTAGGGTTAGGGTTAGGGTTAGGGCTAGGCGATAGGGATAGGGTTAGGGTTAGGATTGGGGTTAATATTTGGGCTTGGGTTAGAGTTAGTGTTAGGGTTAGGATTAGGGTTAGGTTTAGTGTTAGGATTAGGGTTTGGGTTTCGGTTAGGTTTAGTGTTTGGATTAGTGTTTGTGCTTTGGTTAGGGTTAGGTTTAGGGATAGGGGTAGGTTTTGGTTTGGCTTAGGGTTAGGGTTATTGTTAGGGTTAGGGTTAGGGTTAGTGTTAGGATTAGGCTTTAGGTTAGGGTTAGGTTTAGGGTTATGGTTAGAGTTAGGGTTAGTGTTTGGCTTAGGGTTAGGGTTGGGGTTAGGTTTCGGGTTAGGGTTAGAGTTAGGGTTAATGTTTGGCTTAGGGTTAGGTTTAGGTTTAGGGTTAGGGTTAGGGCTAGGCGATAGCGATAGGGTTAGGGTTAGGGTTAGGGTTAGGGTTAGGGTTTGGGTTAGGGTTAGGGTTAGGGTTAGTATTAGGTTTAGGTTTATTGTTAGGATTAGGGTTTGGGTTTCGGTTAGGGTTAGGGTTAGGGTTAGGGTTTGGATTAGTGTTAGGGTTTGGGATATGGTTAGGGTTAGTGTAAGGGTTAGTTTTAGGGTTTGTTTTAGGGTTAGGTTTAGGGTTAGGGATAGTGTTAGGATTAGGGTTTGTGTTAGGTTTAGGGTTAGGGTTAGGGTTAGGGTTTGGCATTGGGTTAGGATTGGGTTAGGGTTAGGGTTTGGTTTAGCGTTAGGGTTAGGGTTAGGGGTAGGTTTAGGATTTGGGTTAGGGTCAGGGTTAGGGTTATAGTTAGGGTTAGGTTTTGGGTTAGGGTTAGGGTTGGGGTTAGTGTTAGGGTTAGGGTTAGGGTGTGGGTTTGGGTTAAGGTTAGGCTTAGGTTTAGGGTTAGGGTAAGTGTTAGGGTTAGGGTTTGGATTAGGGTTAGGGTTAGGTTTAGGCTTATGGTTAGTGTTTGTTTTGGTTTAGGGTTAGTGTTAGGGTTATGATAAGGGTTAGGGTTAGGGTTAGGTTTAGGGTTAGGGTTAGTTTTAAGGCTTGGGTTAGGGTTAGGGTTAGGGTTAGGGATTAGTTTTAGGGTTAGTGTTACGGTTAGGGTTTAGGGTAGGATTAGGTTTAGGGTTAGGGTTAGGGTTAGGGTTTGTGTTAGGGTTATGGTTATGGTTAGGGTTAGGGTTAGGGTTAGGGTTAGGGTTTAGGGTTAGGCTTAGGGTTGGTTTTTGGGCTTGGGTTATGGTTAGGGTTAGGGTTAGGGCTTGGGTTTAGGTCAGGTTTAAGGTGTGGGTTAGGCTTACGGTTAGGATTTGTGTTTGGGTTAGGTTTAGCTTTAGTGTTAGGGTTAGGGTTAGCGTTATTTTTAGGGCTTGAGTTAGGGTTAGGGTTAAGTTTAGGGATTGGGTTTAGGTTAGGTTTAGGGTTGGGGTTAGGCTTAGGGTTAGGGTTTGGGTTTGGGTTAGTTTTAGGTTTAGGGTTAGGGTTAGTGTTAGGGTTAGGGTTTGGGTTTGGGATAGAGTAAGGTATCGGGTTAGGGTTTGGTTTAGGTTCAAGGTTAGGGTTAGGGTTTGGGTTAGGGTTAGGGTTATGTTTAGGGTTAATGTTAGGGTTAGGGTTAGGGCTTGAGTTTAGGTTAGGTTTAGGTTTTGCGTTAGGCTTAGGGTTAGGGTTGGTGTTAGGGTTAGGGTTAGGATTAGGGTTAGGGTTAGGGTTAGGTTTAGGGTTAGGGTTGGGGTTAGGGTTAGGGTTAGGTTTATGGTTAGGGTTAGGTTTAGGATTAGGGTTAGGTTTAGGTTTAGGTTTTGGGTTAGGGTTAGGGTTAGGGTTAGGTTTCGGGTTTGGTTTGGTTTACGGTTAGTGTGAGGGTTAGGGGAAGGGATAGGGTTAGGATTAGGGTTAGGGGTGGTTTAGGGTTAGGGTTAGGGGTAGGATTAAGGTTAGGGTTAAGGTTTAGGTTTGGGTTAGAGTTAAGTTTAGAGTTGGGGTTTGGTTTAAGGTTAGGTTTAGGGTTAGGGTTGTGGTTAGGGTTAGGGTTAGGGTTATGGTTAGGGTTAGGTTTAGGATTAGGGTTAGGTTTAGGTTTAGGTTTTGGGTTAGGGTTAGGGTTAGGGTTAGGGTTAAGGTTTGGTTTGTGTTAGGGTTAATGTTACGGATAGTGTAAGGGTTAGGTTTGGGGTTAGGGTTAGTTTTAGGGTTACTGTTAGAGGTTGGTTTAGGGTTAGGATTAGGTTTAGGATTAGGGTTAGGGTTAGGGTTAGGGATTGGTTTGGGGTAAGGTTAGTGTTAGGGTTAGGGATAGTTTAGGTTAGGGTTAGGGTTAGGGTTAGGGTTTAGGTTTGGTTTAGGGTTAGGGTTAGGGTTAGGGTATGGGTTAGGGTTTAGGTTTGATTTAGGGTTAGGGTTAGGGTTAGTTTTGGGCTTGGGTTAGGTTTAGGGTTAGGGTTAGGGCTTGGGTTTAGGTCAGGTTTAAGGTGTGGGTTAGGCTTACGGTTAGGATTTGTGTTTGGGTTAGGTTTAGCTTTAGTGTTAGGGTCAGGGTTAGCGTTAGTTTTAGGGCTTGAGTTAGGGTTAGGGTAAAGTTTAGGGATTGGGTTTAGGTTAGGTTTAGGGTTTGGGTGAGGCTTAGGGTTAGGGTTTGGGTTTGGGTTAGTTTTAGGTTTAGCTTAGGGTTAGGGTTAGGGTTAGGGTTAGGGTTAGGGTTAGGGTTTGGGTTTGGGATAGAGTAAGGTATCGGGTTAGGGTTTGGGTTAGGTTCAAGATTAGGGTTAGGGTTTGGGTTAGGGTTTGGTTTAGGGTTAGTGTTAGGTTTAGGGTTAGGGTTAGCGTTAGGCTTTGGGTTAGCGTTAGGGTTATGGTTAGTGTTAGGGTTAGGGTTAGGGTTAGGGTTAGGGTTAGTGTTTGGTTTAGAGTTAGTGTTAGGGTTTGGGTTTGAGTCATGGTTAGGTTTAGGGTTAGGTTCAGGGTTGGGGTTAGTGTTAGGGTTAGGGTTAGGGTGTGGGTTTGGGTTAGGGTTAGGCTTAGGGTTAGGGTTAGGGTAAGTGTTAGGGTTAGGGCTTGGGTAAGTGTTAGGGTTAGGCTTAGGACTACGCTTAGCGTTAGCTTTAGGGTTAGGGTTAGCTTTAGTGTGAGGTTTTGGGTTAGGCTTAGGCTTAGGGTTCGGGTTAGGGTAAGTGTTAGGTTAGGGTTTGCATTAGGGTTAGTGTTAGGTTTAGGCTTAGGGTTAGGGTTTGGTTTGGTTTAGAGTTACTGTTAGGGTTACGGTAAGGGTTAGGTTAAGGGATAGGGTTAGGGTTAGGGTTAGTTTTAGGGCTTGGGTTAGGGTTAGGGTTAGGGATTGGGTTTAGGTTAGGTTTAGGTTTTGGGTTAGGCTTAGGGTTAGGTTTTGGGTTTGGGTTTGGATTAGGTTTAGGGTTAGTGTTACGGTTAGGGTTAGGGTTTGGGTTTGGGTTAGACTAAGGTATAGGGTTAGAGTTTGGGTTAGGTTTAGTGTTAGAGTTAGAGTTTGGGTTAGGGTTTGGGTTAGGGTTAGGGTTAGGTTTAGTGTTCCGGTTAGGATTTGGGGTAGGTTAGGTTTATTTGTAGGGTTAGGGTTAGAGTTTATGTTAGGGTTAGGGTTAGGGTTTGGGTTAGTGTTAGGGTTAGGTTTAGGGATAGTGTTTGGGCTTGGGTTAGGGTTAGGTTTAGGGTTAGGGTTAGAGTTAGGGTTACGGTTTGGCTTAGGGTTAGGGTTAGGGTTAGGGCTAGGCGATAGGGATAGGGTTAGGGTTAGGATTGGGGTTAATATTTTGGCTTGGGTTAGAGTTAGTGTTAGGGTTAGCATTAGGGTTAGGTTTAGTGTTAGGATTAGGGTTTGTGCTTTGGTTAGGGTTAGGTTTAGGGATAGGGGTAGGTTTTGGTTTGGCTTAGGGTTAGGGTTATTGTTAGGGTTAGGGTTAGGGTTAGTGTTAGGATTAGGCTTTAGGTTAGGGTTAGGTTTAGGGTTATGGTTAGAGTTAGGGTTAGTGTTTGGCTTAGGGTTAGGGTTAGGGTTAGGTTTCGGGTTAGGGTTAGAGTTAGGGTTAGGGTTTGGCTTAGGGTTAGGTTTAGGTTTAGGGTTAGGGTTAGGGCTAGGCGATAGCGATAGGGTTAGGGTTAGGGTTAGGGTTAGGGTTTGGGTTAGGGATAGGGTTAGGGTTAGTATTAGGTTTAGGTTTATTGTTAGGATTAGGGTTTGGGTTTCGGTTAGGGTTAGGGTTAGGGTTAGGGTTTGGATTAGTGTTAGGGTTTGGGATATGGTTAGGGTTAGTGTAAGGGTTAGTTTTAGGGTTTGTTTTAGGGTTAGGGTTAGGGTTAGGGATAGTGTTAGGATTAGGGTTTGTGTTAGGTTTAGGGTTAGGGTTAGGGTTAGGGTTTGGCATTGGGTTAGGGTTGGGTTAGGCTTAGGGTTTGGTTTAGCGTTAGGGTTAGGGTTAGGGTTAGGTTTAGGATTTGGGTTAGGGTCAGGGTTAGGGTTATAGTTAGGGTTAGGTTTTGGGTTAGGGTTAGGGTTGGGGTTAGTGTTAGGGTTAGGGTTAGGGTGTGGGTTTGGGTTAAGGTTAGGCTTAGGTTTAGGGTTAGGGTAAGTGTTAGGGTTAGGGTTTGGATTAGGGTTAAGGTTAGGTTTAGGCTTATGGTTAGTGTTTGTTTTGGTTTAGGGTTAGTGTTAGGGTTATGATAAG
>CM069528.1:7380000-7407500 GCA_035773235.1 Eospalax fontanierii
TGTTTGGGTTTGGGTTTGGGTTAGGTTTAGGGTTAGGGTTAGGGTTAGGGTTAGGGTTTGGTTTTGGGTTAGAGAAAGGTATAGGTTTAAGGTTTGGGTTAGGGTTTAGTTAGGGTTAAGTTTAGGGTTAGGTTTAGGGTTATTGTTTGGGCTTGGGTTAGGGTTAGGTTTAGGGTTAGGGTTAGAGTTAGGTTTAGGGTTTGGATTAGGGTTAGGGTTAGGGTTAGGCTTAGGGTTAGGTTTCGGGCTAGGCGATAGTGATAGGGTTAGGGTTAGGGTTAGGGTTAGGTGTTGGGCTTGGGATACGGTTAGTGTTAAGGTTAGTATTAGGGTTAGGTTTAGTGTAAGGATTAGGGTTTGGGTTTCGGTTAGGGTTAGGGTTAGGGTTAGGGTTTGGGTTAGTGTTAGGGTTTGGGATACGGTTAGGGTTACTGTAAGGGTTAGTTTTAGGGTTTGTGTTAGGGTTAGAGATAGGGTTAGGGTTAGGTTTAGGGTTTGGGTTAGGGTTAGGGTTAGGGTTAGGGTTAGGGTTAGGGTTAGGGTTGTGTTAGGATTATGGTTAGGGTTAGGGTTTGGTTTAGGGTTATTGTTAGGGTTTGGGTTTGTGTTAGGGTTAGGGTTAGGGTTATAGTTAGGGTCGGAGTTAGTGTTAGGGTTAGGGTTAGTTTGTGGGTTTGGGTTAGTGTTAAGCTTAGTGTTAGGGTTGGGGTAAGTGTTAGGGTTAGGGTTTGGATTAGGGTTAGGTTTAGGTTTAGGCTTAGGGTTAGTGTTAGGTTTGGTTTAGGGTTAGTGTTAGGGTTAGGGTAAGCGGTAGGGTTAGGTTTAGGGTTAGTTTTAGGGCTTGGGTTAGGGTTAGGGTTAGGGTTAGGGATTGGGTTTAGGTTAGGTTTAGGGTTTGGGTTAGGCTTAGGGTTAGTGTTTGGGTTTGGGTTTGGGTTAGGTTTAGGTTTAGGGTTAGGGTTAGGGTTAGGGTTAGGGTTAGGGTTAGGGTTTGGGTTTGGGTTAGAGTAAGGTATAGGGTTAGCGTTTGGGTTAGGTTTAGTGTTAGGTTTTGGGTTTGGGTTAGGGTTTGGGTTAGGGTTAAAGTTAGGGTTAGGGTTAGGGTTATTGTTTGGGCTTGGGTTAGGGTTAGGTTTAGTTTTAGGTTAGAGTTAGGTTTAGGGTTTGGATTAGGGTTAGGGTTAGGGTTAGGGTTAGGGTTCGGGCTAGGCGATAGTGATAGGGTTAGGTTTAGGATTAGGGTTAGGTTTTGGGATTGGGATAGGGTTAGTGTTAAGGTTAGTATTAGGGTTAGGTTTAGTATAAGAATTAGGTTTTGGGTTTCGGTTAGGGTTAGGTTTAGGGTTAGGGTTTGGGTTAGTTTTAGGGTTTGGGATAGGGTTAGAGTTACTGTAAGGGTTAGTTTTAGGGTTTGTGTTAGGGTTAGGGTTAGGGTTACGGTTAGGTTTAGGGTTTGGGTTAGGCTTAGGGTTAGGGTTAGGGTTAGGGTTAGGGTTAGGGTTAGGGTTAGGGTTGTGTTAGGATTATGGTTAGGGTTAGGGTTTGGTTTAGGTTTAGTGTTAGGGTTTGGGTTTGTGTTAGGGTTAGGGTTAGGGTTAGGGTTAGCGTTGGGGTTAGTGTTAGGGTTAGGGTTAGTGTGTGGGTTTGGGTTAGGGTTAAGCTTAGTGTTAGGGTTAGGGTAAGTGTTAGGGTTAGGGTTTGGATTAGGGTTATGGTTATGTTTAGGGTGTGGGTTTGGGTTAGGGTTAGGCTTAGGGTTAGTATTAGGGTAAGTGTTAGGGTTAGGGTTTGGATTAGGGTTAGGGTTAGCTTTAGGCTTAGGGTTAGGGTTTGGTTTGGTTTAGGGTTAGTGTTAGGGTTAGGTAAGTGTTACGGTTAGGGTTAGGGTTAGGGTTAGGGTTAGGGTTAGTTTTAGGGCTTGCGTTAGGGTTAGGGTTAGGGTTAGGGCTTGGGTTTAGGTTAGGTTTAGTTTTTGCGTTAGGCTTAGGGTTAGGGTTTGGGTTTGGGTTTGGTTTAGGTTTAGGGTTACGGTTAGGGTTAGGATTTGGGTTTGGGTTAGAGTTAGGTATAGGGTTAAGGTTTGGCTTAGGTTTAGTGTTAGGGTTAGGGTTTGGGTTAGGGTTTGGGTTAGGGTTAAGGTTAGGGTTAGGGTTAGGGTTTAGCGTTAGGGTTAGGGTTTGTGTTAGGGTTAGGTTTACGGTTAGGGTTAGGGTTAGGGTTAGCGTTTGGGTTACAGTTAGGGTTAGGTTTAGGGTTAGTGTTTGGGCTTGGGTTAGGGTTAGGTTTAGTGTTAGGGTTAGAGTTAGGGTTAGGGTTTGGCTTAGGGTTAGGGTTAAGGTTAGGGCTAGGCGATAGGGATAGGGTTAGATTTAGGGTTTGGGTTAGGGTTAGTGTTAGGTTTAGTGTTAGGGTTAGGGTTTGGTTTGGTTTACGGTTAGTGTGAGGGTTAGGGGAAGGGTTAGGTTTAGGGTTAGGTTTAGAGGTGGTTTAGGGTTAGGGTTAGGGATAGGACTAACGTTAGGGTTAAGGTTTAGGTTTGGGTTAGAGTTAAGTTTAGAGTTGGGGTTTGGTTTAAGGTTATGTTTAGGGTTAGGGTTGGGATTAGGGTTAGGGATAGGGTTATGGTTAGGGTTAGGTTTAGGATTAGGGTTAGGTTTAGGTTTAGGTTTTGGGTTAGGGTTGGGGTTAGGGTTAGGGTTAGGGTTTGGTTTGTGTTAGGGTTAATGTTACGGATAGTGTAACGGTTAGGTTTGGGGTTAGGGTTAGGTTTAGGGTTACTGTTAGAGGTTGGTTTACGGTAAGGGTTAGGTTTAGGGTTAGGGTTAGGGATTGTTTTGGGGTAGGGTTAGTGTTAGGGTTAGGGATAGTTTAGGTTAGGGTTAGGGTTAGGGTTAGGGTTTAGGTTTGGGTTAGGGTTAGGGTTAGGGTTAGGGCATGGGGTAGGCTTGAGGGTAAGTCTAGAGTTAGGGTAAGGGTAAGGGATAGGGTTAGGGTTAAGGTTAGGGTTAGGGTTTCGTTTAGGGTTAGGTTTAGGATTCGTTTTAGGTTTAGGGTGTGGGTTTGGGTTAGGGTTAGGCTTAGGGTTAGTATTAGGGTAAGTGTTAGGGTTAGGGTTTGGATTAGTTTTAGGGTTAGCTTTAGGCTTAGGGTTAGGGTTTGGTTTGGTTTAGGGTTAGTGTTAGGGTTAGGATAACTGTTACGGTTAGGGTTAGGGTTAGGGTTAGGGTTCGTGTTAGTTTTAGGGCTTGGGTTAGGGTTAGGGTTAGGGTTAGTGCTTGGGTTTAGGTTAGGTTTAGTTTTTGCGTTAGGCTTAGGGTTAGGGTTTGGGTTTTGGTTTGGTTTAGGTTTAGGGTTACGGTTAGGGTTAGGATTTGGGTTTGGGTTAGAGTTAGGTATTGGATTAGTGTTTGGGTTAGGTTTAGTGTTAGGGTTAGGGTTTGGGTTAGGGTTTCGGTTAGGGTTAAGTTTAGGGTTAGGGTTAGTGTTTAGGTTTAGGGTTAGGGTTTGTGTTAGGGTGAGGTTTAGGGTTAGGGTTAGGGTTAGGGTTAGCGTTTGGGTTAGAGTTAGGGTTAGGTTTAGGGTTAGTGTTTGGGCTTGGGTTAGGGTTAGGTTTAGTGTTAGGTTTAGAGTTAGGGTTAGGGTTTGGGTTAGGGTTAGGGTTAATGTTAGGGCTAGGCGATAGGGATAGGGTTAGGTTTAGGGTTTGGGTTAGGGTTAGTGTTAGGTTTAGGGTTAGGGTTAGGGTTTGGTTTGGTTTACGGTTAGTGTGAGGGTTAGGGGAAGGGTTAGGGTTAGGGTTAGGGTTAGAGGTGGTTTAGGGTTAGGGTTAGGGGTAGGACTAAGGTTAGGGTTACGGTTTAGGTTTGGGTTAGAGTTAAGTTTAGAGTTGTGCTTTGGTTTAAGGTTAGGTTTAGGGTTAGGGTTGGGGTTAGGGTTATGTTTAGGGTTATGCTTAGGGTTAGGTTTAGGATTAGGGTTAGGTTTAGATTTAGGTTTTGGGTTAGGGTTAGGGTTAGGGTTAGGGTTAGGGTTTGGTTTGTGTTAGGGTTAATGTTACGGATACTGTAAGGGTTAGGTTTGGGGTTAGGGTTAGGTTTAGGGTTACTGTTAGAGGTTGGTTTAGGGTTAGGGTTAGGTTTAGAGTTAGGGTTAGGGTTAGGGTTAGGGATTGGTTTGGGATAGGGTTAGTGTTAGGGTTAGGGATAGTTTAGGTTATGGTTAGGGTTAGGGTTTAGGTTTGGGTTAGGGTTAGGATTAGGGTTAGGGTATGGGTTAGGGTTTAGGTTTGCTTTAGGGTTAGGGTTAGGGTTAGTTTTTGGGCTTGGGTTAGGTTTAGGGTTAGGGTTAGGGTTTGGGTTTAGGTCAGGTTTAAGGTGTGGGTTAGGCTTACGGTTAGGATTTGTGTTTGGTTTAGGTTTAGCTTTAGTGTTAGGGTTAGGGTTAGCGTTAGTTTTAGGGCTTGTGTTAGGGTTAGCGTTAAGTTTAGGGATTGGGTTTAGGTTAGGTTTAGGGTTTGGGTTAGGCTTAGGGTTAGGGTTTGGTTTTGGGTTAGGTTTAGGTTTAGGGTTAGGGTTAGTGTTAGGGTTAGGGTTAGGGTTAGGGTTTGTGTTTGGGTTAGAGTAAGATATCGGGTTAGGGTTTGGGTTAGGTTCAAGGTTATGGTTAGGGTTTGGGTTAGGGTTTGGGTTACGGTTAGGGTTAGGTTTAGGGTTAGGGTTAGCGTTAAAGTTTGGGTTAGGGTTAGTGTTAGGGTTTGGGTTTGAGTCATGGTTATGGTTAGGGTTAGGGTTAGGGTTTGGGTTAGGGTTAGTGTTAGGGTTTGGGTTTGAGTCATGGTTAGGGTTAGGGTTAGGGTTAGGGTTAGGGTTAGGGTTAGGGTTTGGGTTAGTGTTAGGTTTTGGGATAAGGTTAGGGTTAGGGTAAGGGTTAGGCTTAGGATTTGTGTTAGGCTTAGGGTTAGGGTTAGGGTTAGTGTTAGGATTAGGGTTGGTGTTAGGTTTAGGGTTACGGTTAGGGTTAAGGTTTAGGGTTGGGTTAGGGTTAGGGTTAGGGCTAGGGTGTGGTTTAGGTTTAGGGGTAGGGTTAGGGTTAGGGTTAGGGTTAGGATTTGGGTTAGGGTTAGGTTTAGGTTTAGGGTTAGGATTTGCGTTACTGTTATGGTTATGGTTAGGGTTAGGATTAGGATTAGGGTTAGGTTTAGGGTTTGGGTTAGGGTTAGTGTTAGGGTTTGGGTTTGAGTTAGGGTTAGGGTTAGGGTTAGGGTTAGGGTTGGGGTTAGTGTTAGGGTTAGGGTTAGTGTGTGGGTTTGGGTTAGGGTTAGGCTTAGGGTTAGGTTTAGGGTAAGTGTTAGGGTTAGGGCTTGGGTAAGGGTTAGGGTTAGGGTTAGGGTTTCGTTTAGGGTTAGGTTTAGGATTCGATTTAGGTTTAGAGTGTGGGTTTGGGTTAGGGTTAGCCTTAGGGTTAGTATTAGGGTAAGTGTTAGGGTTAGGGTTTGGATTAGGGTTAGGGTTAGCTTTAGGCTTATGTTTAGGGTTTGGTTTGGTTTAGGGTTAGTGTTAGGGTTAGGATAAGTGTTACGGTTAGGGTTAGGGTTAGGGTTAGGGTTAGGGTTAGGGTTAGTTTTAGGGCTTGGGTTAGGGTTAGGGTTAGGGTTAGGGATTGGGTTTAGTTTAGGTTTAGGGTTTGGGTTAGGCTTAGGGTTAGGGTTTGGGTTTGGGTTTGGTTTAGGTTTAGGGTTACGGTTAGGGTTAGGATTTGAATTTGGGTTAGAGTTAGGTATACGGTTAGGGTTAGGGTTAGGTTTAGTGTTAGGGTTAGCGTTTGGGTTAGAGTTACGGTTAGGGTTAAGTTTAGGGTTAGGGTTAGGGTTTAGGGTTAGGGTTAGGGTTTGTGTTAGGGTTAGGTTTAGGGTTAGGGTTAGGGTTAGGGTTAGCGTTTGGGTAAGAGTTAGGGTAAGGTTTAGGGTAAGTGTATGGTCTTGGGATAGGGTTAGGTTTAGTGTTAGGGTTAGAGTTAGGGTTAGGGTTTGGCTTAGAGTTAGGGTTAAGGTTAGGTCTAGGCGATTGGGATAGGGTTAGGGTTAGGGTTTGGGTTAGGGTTAGTGTTAGGTTTAGGGTTAGGGTTAGGGTTTGGTTTGGTTTACGGTTAGTGTGAGGGTTAGGGGAAGGTTTAGGGTTAGGCTTAGGGTTAGGGGTGGTTTAGGGTTAGGGTTAGGGGTAGGATTAAGGTTAGGGTTAAGGTTTAGGTTTGGGTTTGAATTAGGTTTAGAGTTGGGGTTTGGTTTACAGTTAGGTTTAGGGTTAGGGTTAGGGTTAGGGTTAGGGTTAGGGTTTGGCTTAGGGTTAGGGTTAGTGTTAGGGTTTAGGGTTTAGGGTTACGGTTAGGGTTCGGGTTAGGTATAGGGTTAGTGGTACGGTTAGGGTTTGGGTTAGGGATAGGGTTAGGGTTAGGGTTTGTGTTAGGGTTACGGTTAGGGTTATGGTTAGGTTTTCGGTTTGGGTTAGGGTTAGGGTTAGGTTTAGGGTTAGTGTTTGGGCTTGGATTAGGGTTAGGTTTAGGTTTATGGTTAGAGTTAGGGATAGTGTTTGGCTTAGGATTAGGGTTAGGGTTAGGTTTCGGGTTAGGGTTAGATTTAGGGTTAGGGTTTGGCTTAGGGTGAGGTTTAGGTTTAGGGTTAGGGTTAGGGCTGGGCGATAGGGATGGGGTTAGGGTTAGGGTTAGGGTTAAGGTGTGGGTTGGGGTTAGGGTTAGGGTTAGGGGTAGGTATTAGGGTTAGGTTTATTGTTAGGATTAGGGTTTGGGTTTCGGTTAGGGTTAGGGTTAGGGTTAGGGTTTGGATTAGTGTTAGGGTTTGGGATATGGTTAGGGTTAGTGTAAGGGTTAGTTTTAGGGTTTGTTTTAGGGTTAGGGTTAGGGTTAGGGATAGTGTTAGGATTAGGGTTTGTGTTAGGTTTAGGGTTAGGGTTAGGGTTAGGGTTTTTGATTGGGTTAGTGTTGGGTTATCGTTAGGATTTGGTTTAGGGTTAGGGTTAGGGTTAGGGGTAGGGTTAGGATTTGGGTTAGGGTCAGGGTTAGGGTTAGAGTTAGGGTTAGGTATTGGGGTTAGGATTAGTGTTGCGGTTAGTGTTAGGGTTAGGGTTAGGGTGTGAGTTTGGGTTAAGTTTAGGCTTAGGTTTAGGGTTAGGGTAAGTGTTAGGGTTAGGGTTTGGATTAGGGTTAGGGTTAGGTTTAGGCTTATGGTTAGTGTTTGTTTTGGTTTAGGGTTAGTTTTAGAGTTATGATAAGGGTTAGGGTTAGGGTTAGGTTTAGGGTTAGGGTTAGTTTTAAGGCTTGGGTTAGGGTTAGGGTTAGGGTTAGGGATTAGTTTTAGGGTTAGTGTTATGGTTAGGGTTTAGGGTAGGGTTAGGTTTAGGGTTAGGGTTAGGGTTATGGTTTGTGTTAGGGTTAGGGTTAGGGTTAGGGTTAGGGTTAGGGTTTAGGGTTAGGGTTAGGGTTAGGGTTAGGGTTAGGTTTAGGGTTAGGTTTAGAGTTAGAGTTAGGGTTTGGCTTAGGTTTAGTGTTATGGTTAGGGCTCAGCAGTAGGGATTGGGTTAGGGTTAGGTTTAGGGTTAGGGTTTGCACTTGGGTTAGGGTTAGTGTTAGGGTTAGTATTAGGGTTAGGTTTAGTGTTAGGATTAGGGTTTGGGTTTCGGTTAGGGTTAGGGTTAGGGTTTGGATTTGGGTTAGGGTTTGGGATAGGGTTAGGTTTATGGTTAGGGTTAGGATTTGGGTTAGGGTTAGTGTTAGATTTTGGGTTAGGGTCAGGTTTAGGGTTAGGGTTTAGGGTTTAGTGTTAGCGTTCGGGTTAGGGTTAGCGTTAGGTTCAAGGTTAGGGTTTGGGTTAGGGTTAAGATTAGGTTTAGGGTTAGGGGTTAGGCTTAGGGTTAGGGTTAGGGTTCGGGTTAGGGTTAGGGTTTAGGTTTGGGTTAGGGTTAGGGTTAGGGTTAGTTTTAGGGCTTGGGTTAGGTTTAGGGTTAGGGTTAGGGCTTGGGTTTAGGTTAGGTTTAAGGTTTGGGTTAGGCTTAGGGTTAGGTTTTGTGTTTTGGTTAGGTTGACGTTTAGATTTAGGGTTAGGGTTAGGGTTAGTGTTAGGGTTAGGGTTTGAGTTTGGGTTAGAGTAAGGTATCGGGTTAGGGTTTGGGTTATGTTTAAGGTTAGGGTTAAGGTTTGGGTTAGGGTTTAGTTAGGGTTAAGTTTAGGGTTAGGGTTAGGGGTTAGGGTTAGGTTTAGGGTTAGTGTTTGGGTTAGGGTTTGGGTTAAGGTTAGGGTTAGTGTTACGGTTAGGGTTTAGGATAGGGTTAGGTTTAGGGTTAGGGATAGGGTTAGGGTTTGTGTTACAGTTACGGTTAGGGTTATGGTTAGGGTTACTGGTTGGGTTAGGGTTAGGGTTAGGTTTAGGGTTATTGTTTGGGCTTGGGTTAGGGTTAGGTTTAGGGTTAGGGTTAGAGTTAGGTTTAGGGTTTGGATTAGGGTTAGGGTTAGGGTTAGGCTTAGGGTTAGGGTTCGGGCTAGCCGATACTGATAGGGTTAGGGTTAGGGTTAGGTTTTGGGCTTGGGATAGGGTTAGTGTTAAGGTTAGTATTAGGGTTAGGTTTAGTGTAAGAATTAGGGTTTGGGTTTCGGCTAGGGTTAGGGTTAGGGTTAGGGTTTGGGTTAGTGTTAGGGTTTGGGATACGGTTAGGGTTACTATAAGGGTTAGTTTTAGGGTTTGTGTTAGGGTTAGGGTTAAGGTTAGGGTTAGGTTTAGGGTTTGGGTTAGGGTTAGGGTTAGGGTTAGGGTTAGGGTTAGGGTTAGGGTTAGGGTTGTGTTAGGATTATGGTTAGGGTTAGGGTTTGGTTTAGGGTTATTGTTAGGGTTTGGGTTTGTGTTAGGGTTAGGGTTAGGGTTATGGTTAGTGTTGGAGTTACTGTTAGGGTTAGGGTTAGTGTGTGGGTTTGGGTTAGGGTTAAGCTTAGTGTTAGGTTTAGGGTAAGTGTTAGGGTTAGGGTTTGGATTAGGGTTAGGTTTAGGTTTAGGCTTAGGGTTAGTGTTAGGTTTGGTTTAGGGTTAGTGTTAGGGTTAGGGTAAGGGGTAGGTTTAGGTTTAGGGTTAGTTTTAGGGCTTGGGTTAGGGTTAGGGTTAGGGTTAGGGATTGGGTTTAGGTTAGGTTTAGGGTTTGGGTTAGGCTTAGGGTCAGTGTTTGGGTTTGGGTTTGGGTTAGGTTTAGGGTTAGGGTTAGGGTTAGGGTTAGGGTTAGGGTTAGGGTTTGGGTTTGGGTTAGAGTAAGGTATAGGGTTAGCGTTTGGGTTAGGTTTAGTGTTAGGTTTAGGGTTTGGGTTAGGGTTTGGGTTAGGGTTAAAGTTACGGTTAGGGTTAGGGTAAGGTTTAGGGTTATTGTTTGGGCTTGGGTTACGGTTAGGTTTAGGTTTAGGGTTAGGTTTAGGTTTAGGGTTAGGGTTAGGGTTAGGGTTTGGGTTTGGGTTAGAGTAAGGTATAGGGTTAGCGTTTGGGTTAGGTTTAGTGTTAGGTTTAGGGTTTGGGTTAGGGTTTAGGTTAGGGTTAAAGTTAGGGTTAGGGTTAGTGTTAGGTTTAGGGTTATTGTTTGGGCTTGGGTTAGAGTTAGGTTTAGGGTTTGGATTAGGGTTAGGGTTAGGGTTAGGGTTAGGGTTAGGGTTAGGGTTCGGGCTAGGCGATAGTGATAGGGTTAGGTTTAGGATTAGGATTAGGTTTTGGGCTTGGGATAGGTTTAGTGTTAAGGTTAGTATTAGGGTTAGGTTTAGTGTAAGGATTAGGTTTTGGGTTTCGGTTAGGGTTAGGTTTAGGGTTAGGGTTTGGGTTAGTGTTAGGGTTTGGGATAGGGTTAGGGTTACTGTAAGGGTTAGTTTTAGGGTTTGTGTTAGGGTTAGGGTTAGGGTTACGGTTAGGTTTATGTTTTGGGTTAGGCTTAGGGTTAGGGTTAGGGTTAGGGTTAGGGTTGTGTTAGGATTATGGTTAGGGTTGGGGTTTGGTTTGGTTTACGGTTAGTGTGAGGGTTAGGGGAAGGGTTAGGGTTAGGGTTAGGGTTAGAGGTGGTTTAGGGTTAGGGTTAGGGGTAGGACTAAGGTTAGGGTTAAGGTTTAGGTTTGGGTTAGAGTTAAGTTTAGAGTTGTGCTTTGGTTTAAGGTTAGGTTTAGGGTTAGGGTTGGGGTTAGGGTTATGTTTAGGGTTATGCTTAGGGTTAGGTTTAGGATTAGGGTTAGGTTTAGATTTAGGTTTTGGGTTAGGGTTAGGTTTAGGGTTAGGGTTGGGGTTTGGTTTGTGTTAGGGTTAATGTTACGGATACTGTAAGGGTTAGGTTTGGGGTTAGGGTTAGGTTTAGGGTTACTGTTAGAGGTTGGTTTAGGGTTAGGGTTAGGTTTAGAGTTAGGGTTAGGGTTAGGGTTAGGGATTGGTTTGGGATAGGGTTAGTGTTAGGGTTAGGGATAGTTTAGGTTATGGTTAGGGTTAGGGTTTAGGTTTGGGTTAGGGTTAGGATTAGGGTTAGGGTATGGGTTAGGGTTTAGGTTTGGTTTAGGGTTAGGGTTAGGGTTAGTTTTTGGGCTTGGGTTAGGTTTAGGGTTAGGGTTAGGGCTTGGGTTTAGGTCAGGTTTAAGGTGTGGGTTAGGCTTACGGTTAGGATTTGTGTTTGGTTTAGGTTTAGCTTTAGTGTTAGGGTTAGGGTTAGCGTTAGTTTTAGGGCTTGTGTTAGGGTTAGCGTTAAGTTTAGGGATTGGGTTTAGGTTAGGTTTAGGGTTTGGGTTAGGCTTAGGGTTAGGGTTTGGGTTTGGGTTAGGTTTAGGTTTAGGGTTAGGGTTAGTGTTAGGGTTAGGGTTAGGGTTAGGGTTTGTGTTTGGGTTAGAGTAAGATATCGGGTTAGGGTTTGGGTTAGGTTCAAGGTTATGGTTAGGGTTTGGGTTAGGGTTTGGGTTACGGTTAGGGTTAGGTTTAGGGTTAGGGTTAGAGTTAAAGTTTGGGTTACGGTTAGCGTTAGGGTTTGGGTTTGAGTCATGGTTATGGTTAGGGTTAGGGTTAGGGTTTGGGTTAGGGTTAGTGTTAGGGTTTGGGTTTGAGTCATGGTTAGGGTTAGGGTTAGGGTTAGGGTTAGGGTTAGGGTTTGGGTTAGTGTTAGGTTTTGGGATAAGGTTAGGGTTAGGGTAAGGGTTAGGCTTAGGGTTTGTGTTAGGCTTAGGGTTAGGGTTAGGGTTAGTGTTAGGATTAGGGTTGGTGTTAGGTTTAGGGTTACGGTTAGGGTTAAGGTTTAGGGTTGGGTTAGGGTTAGGGTTAGGGCTAGGGTTTGGTTTAGGTTTAGGGTTAGGGTTAGGGTTAGGGTTAGGGTTAGGATTTGGGTTAGGGTTAGGGTTAGGTTTAGGGTTAGGATTTGGGTTAGTGTTATGGTTATGTTTAGGGTTAGGATTAGGATTAGGGTTAGGTTTAGGGTTTGGGTTAGGGTTAGTGTTAGGGTTTGGGTTTGAGTTAGGGTTAGGGTTAGGGTTAGGGTTAGGGTTGGGGTTAGTGTTAGGGTTAGGGTTAGTGTGTGGGTTTGGGTTAGGGTTAGGCTTAGGGTTAGGTTTAGGGTAAGTATTAGGGTTAGGGCTTGGGTAAGGGTTAGGATTAGGGTTAGGGTTTCGTTTAGGGTTAGGTTTAGGATTCGATTTAGGTTTAGAGTGTGGGTTTGGGTTAGGGTTAGCCTTAGGGTTAGTATTAGGGTAAGTGTTAGGGTTAGGGTTTGGATTAGGGTTAGGGTTAGCTTTAGGCTTATGTTTAGGGTTTGGTTTGGTTTAGGGTTAGTGTTAGGGTTAGGATAAGTGTTACGGTTAGGGTTAGGGTTAGGGTTAGGGTTAGGGTTAGGGTTAGGGTTAGTTTTAGGGCTTGGGTTAGGGTTAGGGTTAGGGTTAGGGATTGGGTTTAGTTTAGGTTTAGGGTTTGGGTTAGGCTTAGGGTTAGGGTTTGGGTTTGGGTTTGGTTTAGGTTTAGGGTTACGGTTAGGGTTAGGATTTGGGTTTGGGTTAGAGTTAGGTATACGGTTAGGGTTTGGGTTAGGTTTAGTGTTAGGGTTAGGGTTTGGGTTAGAGTTTCGGTTAGGGTTAAGTTTAGGGTTAGGGTTAGGGTTTAGGGTTAGGGTTAGGGTTTGTGTTAGGGTTAGGTTTAGGGTTAGGGTTAGGGTTAGGGTTAGCGTTTGGGTTAGAGTTAGGGTTAGGTTTAGGGTTAGTGTTTGGGCTTGGGATAGGGTTAGGTTTAGTGTTAGGGTTAGAGTTAGGGTTAGGGTTTGGCTTAGAGTTAGGGTTAAGGTTAGGTCTAGGCGATTGGGATAGGGTTAGGGTTAGGGTTTGGGTTAGGGTTAGTGTTAGGTTTAGGGTTAGGGTTAGGGTTTGGTTTGGTTTACGGTTAGTGTGAGGGTTAGGGGAAGGTTTAGGGTTAGGGTTAGGGTTAGGGGTGGTTTAGGGTTAGGGTTAGGGGTAGGATTAAGGTTAGGGTTAAGGTTTAGGTTTGGGTTTGAATTAGGTTTAGAGTTGGGGTTTGGTTTACGGTTAGGTTTAGGGTTAGGGTTAGGGTTAGGGTTAGGGTTAGGGTTAGGGTTTGGCTTAGGGTTAGGGTTAGTGTTAGGGTTTAGGGTTTAGGGTTACGGTTAGGGTTCGGGTTAGTTTTAGGGTTAGTGGTACGGTTAGGGTTTGGGTTAGGGATAGGGTTAGGGTTAGGGTTTGTGTTAGGGTTACGGTTAGGGTTATGGTTAGGTTTTCGGTTTGGGTTAGGGTTAGGGTTAGGTTTAGGGTTAGTGTTTGGCCTTGGATTAGGGTTAGGTTTAGGTTTATGGTTAGAGTTAGGGTTAGTGTTTGGCTTAGGATTAGGGTTAGGGTTAGGTTTCGGGTTAGGGTTAGATTTAGGGTTAGGGTTTGGCTTAGGGTGAGGTTTAGGTTTAGGGTTAGGGTTTAGGGTTAGGGTTAGGGTTTGTGTTAGGGTTAGGGTTAGGGTTAGGGTTAGGGTTAGGGTTGTGTTAGGATTATGGTTAGGGTTAGGGTTTGGTTTAGGGTTATTGTTAGGGTTTGGGTTTGTGTTAGGGTTAGGGTTAGGGTTATGGTTAGTGTTGGAGTTACTGTTAGGGTTAGGGTTAGTGTGTGGGTTTGGGTTAGGGTTAAGCTTAGTGTTAGGTTTAGGGTAAGTGTTAGGGTTAGGGTTTGGATTAGGGTTAGGTTTAGGTTTAGGCTTAGGGTTAGTGTTAGGTTTGGTTTAGGGTTAGTGTTAGGGTTAGGGTAAGGGGTAGGTTTAGGTTTAGGGTTAGTTTTAGGGCTTGGGTTAGGGTTAGGGTTAGGGTTAGGGATTGGGTTTAGGTTAGGTTTAGGGTTTGGGTTAGGCTTAGGGTCAGTGTTTGGGTTTGGGTTTGGGTTAGGTTTAGGGTTAGGGTTAGGGTTAGGGTTAGCGTTAGGGCTAGGGTTTGGCTTTGGGTTAGAGTAAGGTATAGGGTTAGCGTTTGGGTTAGGTTTAGTGTTAGGTTTAGGGTTTGGGTTAGGGTTTGGGTTAGGGTTAAAGTTACGGTTAGGGTTAGGGTAAGGTTTAGGGTTATTGTTTGGGCTTGGGTTACGGTTAGGTTTAGGTTTAGGGTTAGGTTTAGGTTTAGGGTTAGGGTTAGGGTTAGGGTTTGGGTTTGGGTTAGAGTAAGGTATAGGGTTAGCGTTTGGGTTAGGTTTAGTGTTAGGTTTAGGGTTTGGGTTAGGGTTTAGGTTAGGGTTAAAGTTAGGGTTAGTGTTAGGTTTAGGGTTATTGTTTGGGCTTGGGTTAGAGTTAGGTTTAGGGTTTGGATTAGGGTTAGGGTTAGGGTTAGGGTTAGGGTTAGGGTTAGGGTTCGGGCTAGGCGATAGTGATAGGGTTAGGTTTAGGATTAGGATTAGGTTTTGGGCTTGGGATAGGTTTAGTGTTAAGGTTAGTATTAGGGTTAGGTTTAGTGTAAGGATTAGGTTTTGGGTTTCGGTTAGGGTTAGGTTTAGGGTTAGGGTTTGGGTTAGTGTTAGGGTTTGGGATAGGGTTAGGGTTACTGTAAGGGTTAGTTTTAGGGTTTGTGTTAGGGTTAGGGTTAGGGTTACGGTTAGGTTTATGTTTTGGGTTAGGCTTAGGGTTAGGGTTAGGGTTAGGGTTAGGGTTGTGTTAGGATTATGGTTAGGGTTAGGGTTTGGTTTGGTTTACGGTTAGTGTGAGGGTTAGGGGAAGGGTTAGGGTTAGGGTTAGGGTTAGAGGTGGTTTAGCGTTAGGGTTAGGGGTAGGACTAAGGTTAGGGTTAAGGTTAGGTTTGGGTTAGAGTTAAGTTTAGAGTTGTGCTTTGGTTTAAGGTTAGGTTTAGGGTTAGGGTTGGGGTTAGGGTTATGTTTAGGGTTATGCTTAGGGTTAGGTTTAGGATTAGGGTTAGGTTTAGATTTAGGTTTTGGGTTAGGGTTAGGGTTAGGGTTAGGGTTTGGGTTTGGTTTGTGTTAGGGTTAATGTTACGGATACTGTAAGGGTTAGGTTTGGGGTTAGGGTTAGGTTTAGGGTTACTGTTAGAGGTTGGTTTAGGGTTAGGGTTAGGTTTAGAGTTAGGGTTAGGGTTAGGGTTAGGGATTGGTTTGGGATAGGGTTAGTGTTAGGGTTAGGGATAGTTTAGGTTATGGTTAGGGTTAGGGTTTAGGTTTGGGTTAGGGTTAGGATTAGGGTTAGGGTATGGGTTAGGGTTTAGGTTTGGTTTAGGGTTAGGGTTAGGGTTAGTTTTTGGGCTTGGGTTAGGTTTAGGGTTAGGGTTAGGGCTTGGGTTTAGGTCAGGTTTAAGGTGTGGGTTAGGCTTACGGTTAGGATTTGTGTTTGGTTTAGGTTTAGCTTTAGTGTTAGGGTTAGGGTTAGCGTTAGTTTTAGGGCTTGTGTTTTGGTTAGCGTTAAGTTTAGGGATTGGGTTTAGGTTAGGTTTAGGGTTTGGGTTAGGCTTAGGGTTAGGGTTTGGGTTTGGGTTAGGTTTAGGTTTAGGGTTAGGGTTAGTGTTAGGGTTAGGGTTAGGGTTAGGGTTTGTGTTTGGGTTAGAGTAAGATATCGGGTTAGGGTTTGGGTTAGGTTCAAGGTTATGGTTAGGGTTTGGGTTAGGGTTTGGGTTACGGTTAGGGTTAGGTTTAGGGTTAGGGTTAGCGTTAAAGTTTGGGTTAGGGTTAGTGTTAGGGTATGGGTTTGAGTCATGGTTATGGTTAGGGTTAGGGTTAGGGTTTGGGTTAGGGTTAGTGTTAGGGTTTGGGTTTGAGTCATGGTTAGGGTTAGGGTTAGGGTTAGGGTTAGGGTTAGGGTTAGGGTTTGGGTTAGTGTTAGGTTTTGGGATAAGGTTAGGGTTAGGGTAAGGGTTAGGCTTAGGGTTTGTGTTAGGCTTAGGGTTAGTGTTAGGGTTAGTGTTAGGATTAGGGTTGGTATTAGGTTTAGGGTTACGGTTAGGGTTAAGGTTTAGGGTTGGGTTAGGGTTAGGGTTAGGGCTAGGGTTTGGTTTAGGTTTAGGGTTAGGGTTAGGGTTAGGGTTAGGGTTAGGATTTGGGTTAGGGTTAGGGTTAGGTTTAGGGTTAGGATTTGGGTTAGTGTTATGGTTATGTTTAGGGTTAGGATTAGGATTAGGGTTAGGTTTAGGGTTTGGGTTAGGGTTAGTGTTAGGGTTTGGGTTTGAGTTAGGGTTAGGGTTAGGGTTAGGGTTAGGGTTGGGGTTAGTGTTAGGGTTAGGGTTAGTGTGTGGGTTTGGGTTAGGGTTAGGCTTAGGGTTAGGTTTAGGGTAAGTATTAGGGTTAGGGCTTGGGTAAGGGTTAGGGTTAGGGTTAGGGTTTCGTTTAGGGTTAGGTTTAGGATTCGATTTAGGTTTAGAGTGTGGGTTTGGGTTAGGGTTAGCCTTAGGGTTAGTATTAGGGTAAGTGTTAGGGTTAGGGTTTGGATTAGGGTTAGGGTTAGCTTTAGGCTTATGTTTAGGGTTTGGTTTGGTTTAGGGTTAGTGTTAGGGTTAGGATAAGTGTTACGGTTAGGGTTAGGGTTAGGGTTAGGGTTAGGGTTAGGGTTAGGGTTAGTTTTAGGGCTTGGGTTAGGGTTAGGGTTAGGGTTAGGGATTGGGTTTAGTTTAGGTTTAGGGTTTGGGTTAGGCTTAGGGTTAGGGTTTGGGTTTGGGTTTGGTTTAGGTTTAGGGTTACGGTTAGGGTTAGGATTTGGGTTTGGGTTAGAGTTAGGTATACGGTTAGGGTTTGGGTTAGGTTTAGTGTTGGGGTTAGGGTTTGGGTTAGAGTTTCGGTTAGGGTTAAGTTTAGGGTTAGGGTTAGGGTTTAGGGTTAGGGTTAGGGTTTGTGTTAGGGTTAGGTTTAGGGTTAGGGTTAGGGTTAGGGTTAGCGTTTGGGTTAGAGTTAGGGTTAGGTTTAGGGTTAGTGTTTGGGCTTGGGATAGGGTTAGGTTTAGTGTTGGGGTTAGAGTTAGGGTTAGGGTTTGGCTTAGAGTTAGGGTTAAGGTTAGGTCTAGGCGATTGGGATAGGGTTAGGGTTAGGGTTTGGGTTAGGGTTAGTGTTAGGTTTAGGGTTAGGGTTAGGGTTTGGTTTGGTTTACGGTTAGTGTGAGGGTTAGGGGAAGGTTTAGGGTTAGGGTTAGGGTTAGGGGTGGTTTAGGGTTAGGGTTAGGGGTAGGATTAAGGTTAGGGTTAAGGTTTAGGTTTGGGTTTGAATTAGGTTTAGAGTTGGGGTTTGGTTTACGGTTAGGTTTAGGGTTAGGGTTAGGGTTAGGGTTAGGGTTAGGGTTAGGGTTTGGCTTAGGGTTAGGGTTAGTGTTAGGGTTTAGGGTTTAGGGTTACGGTTAGGGTTCGGGTTAGTTTTAGGGTTAGTGGTACGGTTAGGGTTTGGGTTAGGGATAGGGTTAGGGTTAGGGTTTGTGTTAGGGTTACGGTTAGGGTTATGGTTAGGTTTTCGGTTTGGGTTAGGGTTAGGGTTAGGTTTAGGGTTAGTGTTTGGCCTTGGATTAGGGTTAGGTTTAGGTTTATGGTTAGAGGTAGGGGTAGTGTTTGGCTTAGGATTAGGGTTAGGGTTAGGTTTCGGGTTAGGGTTAGATTTAGGGTTAGGGTTTGGCTTAGGGTGAGGTTTAGGTTTAGGGTTAGGGTTTAGGGTTAGGGTTAGGGTTTGTGTTAGGGTTAGGGTTAGGGTTAGGGTTAGGGTTAGGGTTGTGTTAGGATTATGGTTAGGGTTAGGGTTTGGTTTAGGGTTATTGTTAGGGTTTGGGTTTGTGTTAGGGTTAGGGTTAGGGTTATGGTTAGTGTTGGAGTTACTGTTAGGGTTAGGGTTAGTGTGTGGGTTTGGGTTAGGGTTAAGCTTAGTGTTAGGTTTAGGGTAAGTGTTAGGGTTAGGGTTTGGATTAGGGTTAGGTTTAGGTTTAGGCTTAGGGTTAGTGTTAGGTTTGGTTTAGGGTTAGTGTTAGGGTTAGGGTAAGGGGTAGGTTTAGGTTTAGGGTTAGTTTTAGGGCTTGGGTTAGGGTTAGGGTTAGGGTTAGGGATTGGGTTTAGGTTAGGTTTAGGGTTTGGGTTAGGCTTAGGGTCAGGGTTTGGGTTTGGGTTTGGGTTAGGTTTAGGGTTAGGGTTAGGGTTAGGGTTAGGGTTAGGGTTAGGGTTTGGGTTTGGGTTAGAGTAAGGTATAGGGTTAGCGTTTGGGTTAGGTTTAGTGTTAGGTTTAGGGTTTGGGTTAGGGTTTGGGTTAGGGTTAAAGTTACGGTTAGGGTTAGGGTAAGGTTTAGGGTTATTGTTTGGGCTTGGGTTACGGTTAGGTTTAGGTTTAGGGTTAGGTTTAGGTTTAGGGTTAGGGTTAGGGTTAGGGTTTGGGTTTGGGTTAGAGTAAGGTATAGGGTTAGCGTTTGGGTTAGGTTTAGTGTTAGGTTTAGGGTTTGGGTTAGGGTTTAGGTTAGGGTTAAAGTTAGGGTTAGTGTTAGGTTTAGGGTTATTGTTTGGGCTTGGGTTAGAGTTAGGTTTAGGGTTTGGATTAGGGTTAGGGTTAGGGTTAGGGTTAGGGTTAGGGTTAGGGTTCGGGCTAGGCGATAGTGATAGGGTAAGGTTTAGGATTAGGATTAGGTTTTGGGCTTGGGATAGGTTTAGTGTTAAGGTTAGTATTAGGGTTAGGTTTAGTGTAAGGATTAGGTTTTGGGTTTCGGTTAGGGTTAGGTTTAGGGTTAGGGTTTGGGTTAGTGTTAGGGTTTGGGATAGGGTTAGGGTTACTGTAAGGGTTAGTTTTAGGGTTTGTGTTAGGGTTAGGGTTAGGGTTACGGTTAGGTTTATGTTTTGGGTTAGGCTTAGGGTTAGGGTTAGGGTTAGGGTTAGGGTTGTGTTAGGATTATGGTTAGGGTTAGGGTTTGGTTTGGTTTACGGTTAGTGTGAGGGTTAGGGGAAGGGTTAGGGTTAGGGTTAGGGTTAGAGGTGGTTTAGCGTTAGGGTTAGGGGTAGGACTAAGGTTAGGGTTAAGGTTAGGTTTGGGTTAGAGTTAAGTTTAGAGTTGTGCTTTGGTTTAAGGTTAGGTTTAGGGTTAGGGTTGGGGTTAGGGTTATGTTTAGGGTTATGCTTAGGGTTAGGTTTAGGATTAGGGTTAGGTTTAGATTTAGGTTTTGGGTTAGGGTTAGGGTTAGGGTTAGGGTTTGGGTTTGGTTTGTGTTAGGGTTAATGTTACGGATACTGTAAGGGTTAGGTTTGGGGTTAGGGTTAGGTTTAGGGTTACTGTTAGAGGTTGGTTTAGGGTTAGGGTTAGGTTTAGAGTTAGGGTTAGGGTTAGGGTTAGGGATTGGTTTGGGATAGGGTTAGTGTTAGGGTTAGGGATAGTTTAGGTTATGGTTAGGGTTAGGGTTTAGGTTTGGGTTAGGGTTAGGATTAGGGTTAGGGTATGGGTTAGGGTTTAGGTTTGGTTTAGGGTTAGGGTTAGGGTTAGTTTTTGGGCTTGGGTTAGGTTTAGGGGTAGGGTTAGGGCTTGGGTTTAGGACAGGTTTAAGGTGTGGGTTAGGCTTCCGGTTAGGATTTGTGTTTGGGTTAGGTTTAGCTTTAGTGTTAGGGTTAGGGTTAGCGTTAGTTTTAGGGCTTGTGTTAGGGTTAGCGTTAAGTTTAGGGATTGGGTTTAGGTTAGGTTTAGGGTTTGGGTTAGGCTTAGGGTTAGGGTTTGGGTTTGGGTTAGGTTTAGGTTTAGGGTTAGGGTTAGTGTTAGGGTTAGGGTTAGGGTTAGGGTTTGTGTTTGGGTTAGAGTAAGATATCGGGTTAGGGTTTGGGTTAGGTTCAAGGTTATGGTTAGGGTTTGGGTTAGGGTTTGGGTTACGGTTAGGGTTAGGTTTAGGGTTAGGGTTAGCGTTAAAGTTTGGGTTAGGGTTAGTGTTAGGGTTTGGGTTTGAGTCATGGTTATGGTTAGGGTTAGGGTTAGGGTTTGGGTTAGGGTTAGTGTTAGGGTTTGGGTTTGAGTCATGGTTAGGGTTAGGGTTAGGGTTAGGGTTAGGGTTAGGGTTAGGGTTTGGGTTAGTGTTAGGTTTTGGGATAAGGTTAGGGTTAGGGTAAGGGTTAGGCTTAGGGTTTGTGTTAGGCTTAGGGTTAGTGTTAGGGTTAGTGTTAGGATTAGGGTTGGTATTAGGTTTAGGGTTACGGTTAGGGTTAAGGTTTAGGGTTGGGTTAGGGTTAGGGTTAGGGCTAGGGTTTGGTTTAGGTTTAGGGTTAGGGTTAGGGTTAGGGTTAGGGTTAGGATTTGGGTTAGGGTTAGGGTTAGGTTTAGGGTTAGGATTTGGGTTAGTGTTATGGTTATGTTTAGGGTTAGGATTAGGATTAGGGTTAGGTTTAGGGTTTGGGTTAGGGTTAGTGTTAGGGTTTGGGTTTGAGTTAGGGTTAGGGTTAGGGTTAGGGTTAGGGTTGGGGTTAGTGTTAGGGTTAGGGTTAGTGTGTGGGTTTGGGTTAGGGTTAGGCTTAGGGTTAGGTTTAGGGTAAGTATTAGGGTTAGGGCTTGGGTAAGGGTTAGGGTTAGGGTTAGGGTTTCGTTTAGGGTTAGGTTTAGGATTCGATTTAGGTTTAGAGTGTGGGTTTGGGTTAGGGTTAGCCTTAGGGTTAGTATTAGGGTAAGTGTTAGGGTTAGGGTTTGGATTAGGGTTAGGGTTAGCTTTAGGCTTATGTTTAGGGTTTGGTTTGGTTTAGGGTTAGTGTTAGGGTTAGGATAAGTGTTACGGTTAGGGTTAGGGTTAGGGTTAGGGTTAGGGTTAGGGTTAGGGTTAGTTTTAGGGCTTGGGTTAGGGTTAGGGTTAGGGTTAGGGATTGGGTTTAGTTTAGGTTTAGGGTTTGGGTTAGGCTTAGGGTTAGGGTTTGGGTTTGGGTTTGGTTTAGGTTTAGGGTTACGGTTAGGGTTAGGATTTGGGTTTGGGTTAGAGTTAGGTATACGGTTAGGGTTTGGGTTAGGTTTAGTGTTAGGGTTAGGGTTTGGGTTAGAGTTTCGGTTAGGGTTAAGTTTAGGGTTAGGGTTAGGGTTTAGGGTTAGGGTTAGGGTTTGTGTTAGGGTTAGGTTTAGGGTTAGGGTTAGGGTTAGGGTTAGCGTTTGGGTTAGAGTTAGGGTTAGGTTTAGGGTTAGTGTTTGGGCTTGGGATAGGGTTAGGTTTAGTGTTAGGGTGAGAGGTAGGGTTAGGGTTTGGCTTAGAGTTAGGGTTAAGGTTAGGTCTAGGCGATTGGGATAGGGTTAGGGTTAGGGTTTGGGTTAGGGTTAGTGTTAGGTTTAGGGTTAGGGTTAGGGTTTGGTTTGGTTTACGGTTAGTGTGAGGGTTAGGGGAAGGTTTAGGGTTAGGGTTAGGGTTAGGGGTGGTTTAGGGTTAGGGTTAGGGGTAGGATTAAGGTTAGGGTTAAGGTTTAGGTTTGGGTTTGAATTAGGTTTAGAGTTGGGGTTTGGTTTACGGTTAGGTTTAGGGTTAGGGTTAGGGTTAGGGTTAGGGTTAGGGTTAGGGTTTGGCTTAGGGTTAGGGTTAGTGTTAGGGTTTAGGGTTTAGGGTTACGGTTAGGGTCCGGGTTAGTTTTAGGGTTAGTGGTACGGTTAGGGTTTGGGTTAGGGATAGGGTTAGGGTTAGGGTTTGTGTTAGGGTTACGGTTAGGGTTATGGTTAGGTTTTCGGTTTGGGTTAGGGTTAGGGTTAGGTTTAGGGTTAGTGTTTGGGCTTGGATTAGGGTTAGGTTTAGGTTTATGGTTAGAGTTAGGGTTAGTGTTTGGCTTAGGATTAGGGTTAGGGTTAGGTTTCGGGTTAGGGTTAGATTTAGGGTTAGGGTTTGGCTTAGGGTGAGGTTTAGGTTTAGGGTTAGGGTTAGGGCTAGGCGATAGCGATAGGGTTAGGGTTAGGGTTAGGGTTAAGGTTTGGGTTAGGGTTAGGGTTAGGGTTAGTATTAGGGTTAGGTTTATTGTTAGGATTAGGGTTTGGGTTTCGGTTAGGGTTAGGGTTAGGGTTAGGGTTTGGATTAGTGTTAGGGTTTGGGATATGGTTAGGGTTAGTGTAAGGGTTAGTTTTAGGGTTTGTTTTAGGGTTAGGGTTAGGGTTAGGGATAGTGTTAGGATTAGGGTTTGTGTTAGGTTTAGGGTTAGGGTTAGGGTTAGGGTTTGGGATTGGGTTAGGGTTGGGTTAGCGTTAGGATTTGGTTTAGCGTTAGGGTTAGGGTTAGGGGTAGGGTTAGGATTTGGGTTAGGGTCAGGGTTAGGGTTAGAGTTAGGGTTAGGTTTTGGGGTTAGGATTAGGGTTGGGGTTAGTGTTAGGGTTAGGGTTAGGGTGTGAGTTTGGGTTAAGTTTAGGCTTAGGTTTAGGGTTAGGGTAAGTGTTAGGGTTAGGGTTTGGATTAGGGTTAGGGTTAGGTTTAGGCTTATGGTTAGTGTTTGTTTTGGTTTAGGGTTAGTTTCAGAGTTATGATAAGGGTTAGGGTTAGGGTTAGGTTTAGGGTTAGGGTTAGTTTTAAGGCTTGGGTTAGGGTTAGGGTTAGGGTTAGGCATTAGTTTTAGGGTTAGTGTTATGGTTAGGGTTTAGGGTAGGGTTAGGTTTAGGGTTAGGGTTAGGGTTATGGTTTGTGTTAGGGTTAGGGTTAGGGTTAGGGTTAGGGTTAGGGTTTAGGGTTAGGGTTAGGGTTAGGGTTAGGGTTAGGTTTAGGGTTAGGTTTAGAGTTAGAGTTAGGGTTCGGCTTAGGTTTAGTGTTATGGTTAGGGCTCAGCAGTAGGGATTGGGTTAGGGTTAGGTTTAGGGTTAGGGTTTGCACTTGGGTTAGGGTTAGTGTTAGGGTTAGTATTAGGGTTAGGTTTAGTGTTAGGATTAGGGTTTGGGTTTCGGTTAGGGTTAGGGTTAAGGTTTGGATTTGGGTTAGGGTTTGGGATAGGGTTAGGTTTATGGTTAGGGTTAGGATTTGGGTTAGGGTTAGTGTTAGGTTTTGGGTTAGGGTCAGGTTTAGGGTTAGGGTTTAGGGTTTAGTGTTAGCGTTCGGGTGAGGGTTAGCGTTAGGTTCAAGGTTAGGGTTTGGGTTAGGGTTAAGATTAGGTTTAGGGTTAGGGGTTAGGCTTAGGGTTAGGGTTAGGGTTCGGGTTAGGGTTAGGGTTTAGGTTTGGGTTAGGGTTAGGGTTAGGGTTAGTTTTAGGGCTTGGGTTGGGTTTAGGGTAGGGGTTAGGGCTTGGGTTTAGGTTGGGTGTAAGGTTTGGGTTAGGCTTAGGGTTAGGTTTTGTGTTTTGGTTAGGTTGACGTTTAGATTTAGGGTTAGGGTTAGGGTTAGTGTTAGGGTTAGGGCTTGAGTTTGGGTTAGAGTAAGGTATCGGGTTAGGGTTTGGGTTATGTTTAAGGTTGGGGTTAAGGTTTGGGTTAGGGTTTAGTTAGGGTTAAGTTTAGGGTTAGGGTTAGTTGTTAGGGTTAGGTTTAGGGTTAGTGTTTGGGTTAGGGTTTGGGTTAAGGTTAGGGTTAGTGTTACGGTTAGGGTTTAGGATAGGGTTAGGTTTAGGGTTAGGGATAGGGTTAGGGTTTGTGTTACAGTTACGGTTAGGGTTATGGTTAGGGTTACTGGTTGGGTTAGGGTTAGGGTTAGGTTTAGGGTTATTGTTTGGGCTTGGGTTAGGGTTAGGTTTAGGGTTAGGGTTAGAGTTAGGTTTAGGGTTTGGATTAGGGTTAGGGTTAGGGTTAGGCTTAGGGTTAGGGTTCGGGCTAGGCGATAGTGATAGGGTTAGGGTTAGGGTTAGGGTTAGGTTTTGGGCTTGGGATAGGGTTAGTGTTAGGGTTAGTTTTAGGGTTAGGTTTAGTGTAAGAATTAGGGTTTGGGTTTCGGTTAGGGTTAGGGTTAGGGTTAGGGTGTGGGTTAGTGTTAGGGTTTGGGATACGGTTAGGGTTACTATAAGGGTTAGTTTTAGGGTTTGTGTTAGGGTTAGGGTTAAGGTTAGGGTTAGGTTTAGGGTTTGGGTTAGGGTTAGGGTTAGGGTTAGGGTTAGGGTTAGGGTTAGGGTTAGGGTTGTGTTAGGATTATGGTTAGGGTTAGGGTTTGGTTTAGGGTTATTGTTAGGGTTTGGGTTTGTGTTAGGGTTAGGGTTAGGGTTATGGTTAGTGTTGGAGTTACTGTTAGGGTTAGGGTTAGTGTGTGGGTTTGGGTTAGGGTTAAGCTTAGTGTTAGGTTTAGGGTAAGTGTTAGGGTTAGGGTTTGGATTAGGGTTAGGTTTAGGTTTAGGCTTAGGGTTAGTGTTAGGTTTGGTTTAGGGTTAGTGTTAGGGTTAGGGTAAGGGGTAGGTTTAGGTTTAGGGTTAGTTTTAGGGCTTGGGTTAGGGTTAGGGTTAGGGTTAGGGATTGGGTTTAGGTTAGGTTTAGGGTTTGGGTTAGGCTTAGGGTCAGTGTTTGGGTTTGGGTTTGGGTTAGGTTTAGGGTTAGGGTTAGGGTTAGGGTTAGGGTTAGGGTTAGGGTTAGGGTTTGGGTTTGGGTTAGAGTAAGGTATAGGGTTAGCGTTTGGGTTAGGTTTAGTGTTAGGTTTAGGGTTTGGGTTAGGGTTTGGGTTAGGGTTAAAGTTACGGTTAGGGTTAGGGTAAGGTTTAGGGTTATTGTTTGGGCTTGGGTTACGGTTAGGTTTAGGTTTAGGGTTAGGTTTAGGTTTAGGGTTAGGGTTAGGGTTAGGGTTTGGGTTTGGGTTAGAGTAAGGTATAGGGTTAGCGTTTGGGTTAGGTTTAGTGTTAGGTTTAGAGTTTGGGTTAGGGTTTAGGTTAGGGTTAAAGTTAGGGTTAGGGTTAGTGTTAGGTTTAGGGTTATTGTTTGGGCTTGGGTTAGAGTTAGGTTTAGGGTTTGGATTAGGGTTAGGGTTAGGGTTAGGGTTAGGGTTAGGGTTAGGGTTCGGGCTAGGCGATAGTGATAGGGTTAGGTTTAGGATTAGGATTAGGTTTTGGGCTTGGGATAGGTTTAGTGTTAAGGTTAGTATTAGGGTTAGGTTTAGTGTAAGGATTAGGTTTTGGGTTTCGGTTAGGGTTAGGTTTAGGGTTAGGGTTTGGGTTAGTGTTAGGGTTTGGGATAGGGTTAGGGTTACTGTAAGGGTTAGTTTTAGGGTTTGTGTTAGGGTTAGGGTTAGGGTTACGGTTAGGTTTATGTTTTGGGTTAGGCTTAGGGTTAGGGTTAGGGTTAGGGTTAGGGTTGTGTTAGGATTATGGTTAGGGTTAGGGTTTGGTTTAGGGTTAGTGTTAGGGTTTGGGTTTGTGTTAGGGTTAGGGTTAGGATTAGGGTTAGCGTTGGGGTTAGTGTTAGGGTTAGGGTTAGTGTGTGGGTTTGGGTTAGGGTTAAGCTTAGTGTTAGGGTTAGGGTAAGTGTTAGGGTTAGGGTTTGGATTAGGGTTAGGGTTAGGTTTAAGCTTAGGGTTAGTGTTAGGTTTGGTTTAGGGTTAGTGTTAGAGTTAGGGTAAGGGGTAGGGTTAGGGTTAGCGTTAGTTTTAGGGCTTGGGTTAGGGTTAGGGTTAGGTTTAGGGATTGGGTTTAGGTTAGGTTTAGCGTTTGGTTTAGGCTTAGGGTTAGGGTTTGGGTTTGAGTTTGGGTTAGGTTTAGGTTTAGCGTTAGGGTTAGGGTTAGGGTTAGGGTTAGGGTTTGGGTTTGGGTTAGAGTAAGGTATAGGGTTAGGGTTTTTGTTAGGTTTAGTGTTAGGTTTAGGGTTAGATTTAGGTTTAGGTTTTGGGTTAGGATTAGGGTTAGAGTTAGGGTTAGGGTTTGGTTTGCGTTAGGGTTAATGTTAGGGATAGGGTAAGGGTTAGGTTTGGGGTTAGGGTTTTTTTTAGGGCTACTCTTAGAGGTTGGTTTAGGGTTAGGGTTAGGGTTAGGGTTAGGTAAGGGGTTCGGTTTGGTTTGGGGTCGGGTTAGTGTTAGGGTTAGGGATAGAGTTTATGTTAGGGTTAGGGTTAGGGTTAGGGTTAGTGTTTAGGTTTGGTTTAGGGTTAGGTTTAGGGTAGGGTTTGGGTTAGGGTTTAGGTTTGTGTTAGGGTTAGGGTTCGGGTTAGTTTTAGGGCTTGGGTTAGGGTTAGGGTTAGGGTTAGGGCTTGGGTTTAGGTTAGGTTTAAGGTTTGGTTAGGCTTAGCGTTAGGGTTTGTGTTTCGGTTAGGTTTAGGTTTAGGGTTAGCGTTAGGGTTAGGGTTAGTGTTAGGGTTAGGGTTTGGGTTTGGGTTAGAGTAAGGTATCAGGTTAGGGTTTGGGTTAGGTTTAGTGTTAGGGTTAGGGTTTGGGTTAGGGTTTCGGTTAGGGTTAGGGTTCGGGGTTAGGGTTAGGGTTAGGGTTAGGGTTTGCGTTAGGGTTTGGGTTACGGTTAGGTTAGTGTTACGTTTAGGGTTTAGGATAGGGTTAGGTTTAGGGTTAGGGTTAGGGTTCGGGTGTGTGTTAGGGTTACGGTTAGGATTATAGTTAGGGTTATGGTTTGGGTTAGGGTTAGGGTTAGGTTTAGGGTTAGTGTTTGGGCTTGGGTTAGGGTTAGATTTAGGGTTAGGGAAGAGTTAGGGTTAGGGTTTGGCTTAGGGTTAGGGTTAGGGTTAGGGTTAGGGATAGGCCTAGACGATAGGGATAGGGTTTGGGTTAGGGTTAGGGTTAGGGTTTGGGCTTCGGTTAGGATTAGTTTTAGGATTAGTATTAGGGTTAGGTTTAGTGTTAGGATTAGGGTTTGGGTTTCGGTTAGGGTTACGGTTAGGGTTAGGGTTTGGGTTAGTGTTAGGGTTTGGGATAGGGTTAGGGTTAGGGTAAGGGTTAGGGTTAGTGTTAGGATTAGGGTTTGTGTTAGGTTTAGGGTTACGGTTAGGGTTAAGGTTTAGGTTTGGGTTAGGGTTAGGGTTAGGGCTAGGGTTTGGTTTAGGTTTAGGGTTAGGGTTAGGGTTAGGGTTAGGTTTAGGATTTGGGTTAGGGTTAGGGTTAATGTTAGGGTTAGGATTTGGGTTAGGGTTAGGGTTAGGTTTAGGGTTAGGATTTGGGTTAGGGTTATGGTTATGTTTAGGGTTAGGATTAGGATTAGGGTTAGGTTTAGGGTTTGGGTTAGGGTTAGTGTTAGGGTTTGGGTTTGAGTTAGGGTTAGGGTTAGGGTTGGGGTTAGTGTTAGGGTTAGGGTTAGTTTGTGGGTTTGGGTTAGGGTTAGGCTTAGGGTTAGGGTTAGGGCAAGTGTTAGGGTTAGGGCTTGGGTCAGGTTTAGGGTTAGGGTTAGGGTTAGGGTTTCGTTTAGGGTTAGGTTTAGGATTCGTTTTAGGTTTAGGTGTGGGTTTGGGTTAGGGTTAGGCTTAGGGTTAGTATTAGGGTAAGTGTTAGGGTTAGGGTTTGGATTAGGGTTAGGGTTAGCTTTAGGCTTAGGGTTAGGGTTTGGTTTGGTTTAGGGTTAGTGTTAGGGTTAGGATAAGTGTTACGGTTAGGGTTAGGGTTAGGGTTAGGGTTAGGGTTAGGGTTAGTTTTAGGGCTTGCGTTAGGGTTAGGTTTAGGGTTAGGGCTTGGGTTTAGGTTAGGTTTAGTTTTTGCGTTAGGCTTAGGGTTAGGGTTTGGGTTTGGGTTTGGTTTAGGTTTAGGGTTACGGTTAGGGTTAGGATTTGGGTTTGTGTTAGAGTTAGGTATAGGGTTAAGGTTTGGCTTAGGTTTAGTGTTAGGGTTAGGGTTTGGGTTAGCGTTTGGGTTAGAGTTAGGGTTAGGTTTAGGGTTAGTGTTTGGGCTTGGGTTAGGGTTAGGTTTAGGGTTAGGGTTAGAGTTAGGGTTAGGGTTTGGCTTAGGGTTAGGGTTAAGTTTAGGGCTAGGCGATAGGGATAGGTTTAGATTTAGGGTTTGGGTTAGGGTTAGTGTTAGGTTTAGTGTTAGGGTTAGGGTTTGGTTTGGTTTACGGTTAGTGTGAGAGTTAGGGGAAGGGTTAGGTTTAGGGTTAGGATAAGAGGTGGTTTAGGGTTAGGGTTAGGGATAAGACTAAGGTTAGGGTTAAGGTTTAGGTTTGGGTTAGAGTTAAGTTTACAGTTGGGGTTTGGTTTAAGGTTAGGTTTAGGGTTAGGGTTGGGA
>CM069528.1:7417500-7427500 GCA_035773235.1 Eospalax fontanierii
GGGTTAGGGTTAGGGTTAGGGTTAGGTTTAGGATTAGGGTTAGGTTTAGGTTTACGTTTTGGGTTAGGGTAAGGGTTAGGGTAAGGGTTAGGGTTTGATTTGGGTTAGGGTTAATGTTACTGATAGGGTAAGGGTTAGGTTTGGGGTTAGGGTTAGGTTTAGGGTAACTGTTAGAGGTTGGTTTAGGGTTAGGGTTAGGGTTAGGGAAATGTATAGGGATTGGTTTGGGGAAGGGTTAGCGTGAGGGTTAGTGTAAGGGCTTCGGTTGGGGTTAGGGTGAGGGTTAGGTCTTGGGATTAAGTGTGGTTTAGGGTTAGGTCTAGGGTTAGGGTTTGGGTTAGGGTTTAGGTTGGGGTTCCGGTTAGCGTTAGGGTTAGTTTAAGGGCTTCTGTTAGGGTTAGGGTTAGGGCTTGGGTTTAGGTTTGGTTTAATGTTTGGGTTAGGCTTAGGGTTAGGGTTTGTGTTTGGGTTAGGTTTAGCTTTAGCGTTAGTGTTAGGGTTAGGGTTAGTTTTAGTGTTAGGGTTAGGGTTAGGGTTAGGGTTAGGGTTAGTTTTAGGGCTTGGGTTAGGGTTAGGGTTAGGCATTGGTTTTAGGTTAGGTTTAGGGTTTGGGTTAGGCTTAGGGTAGGGGTTTGGGTTTGTGTTAGGGTTAGGTTTAGGGTTAGGGTTAGGGTTAGAGTTGGGGTTTGGGTTTGGGGTAGAGACAGGTATCGGGTTAGGATTTGGGTTAGGTTTAAGATTAGGGTTAGGGTTAGGGTTAGGGTTAGTGTTAGGTTTAGTGTTAGGGTTAGGGTTAGGGTTAGGGTTAGGGTTAGGGTTAGGGTTAGGGTTAGTGTTAGGGTTAGGGTTTGGTTTGGTTTACGGTTAGTGTGAGGGTTAGGGGAAGGGTTAGGTTTAGGGTTAGGGTTAGAGGTGGTTTAGGGTTAGGGTTAGGGGTAGGACTAAGGTTAGGGTTAAGGTTTAGGTTTGGGTTAGAGTTAAGTTTAGAGTTGGGGTTTGGTTTAAGGTTAGGTTTAGGGTTAGGGTTGGGGTTAGGGTTAGGGTTAGGGTTATGGTTAGGGTTAGGTTTAGGATTAGGGTTAGGTTTAGTTTTAGGTTTTGATTTAGGGTTAGGGTTAGGGTTAGGGTTAGGTTTTGGTTTGTGTTAGGGTTAATGTTACGGATAGTGTAAGGGTTAGGTTTGGGGTTAGGGTTAGGTTTAGGGTTACTGTTAGAGGTTGGTTTAGGGTCAGGGTTAGGTTTAGGGTTAGGGTTAGGGTTAGGGTTAGGGATTGGTTTGGGGTAGGGTTAGTGTTAGGGTTAGGGATAGTTTGGGTTAGGGTTAGGGTGAGGGTTAGGGTTAGGGTTTAGGTTTGGGTTAGGGTTAGGGTTAGGGTTAGGGTATGGGTTAGGGTTTAGGTTTGGTTTAGGGTTAGGGTTAGGGTTAGTGTTAGGGTTAGGGTTAGGGTTAGGGTTTCGTTTAGGGTTAGGTTTAGGATTCGTTTTAGGTTTAGGGTGTGGGTTTGGGTTAGGGTTAGGCTTAGGGTTAGTATTAGGGTAAGTGTTAGGGTTAGGGTTTGGATTAGGGTTAGGGTTAGCTTTAGGCTTAGGGTTAGGGTTTGGTTTGGTTTAGGGTTAGTGTTAGGGTTAGGATAAGTGTTACGGTTAGGGTTAGGGTTAGGGTTAGGGTTAGTTTTAGGGCTTGGGTTAGGGTTAGGGTTAGGGTTAGGGCTTGGGTTTAGGTTAGGTTTACTTTTTGCGTTAGGCTTAGGGTTAGGATTTGTGTTTGGGTTTGGTTTAGGTTTAGGGTTACGGTTAGGGTTAGGATTTGGGTTTGGGTTAGAGTTAGGTATTGGGTTAGTGTTTCGGTTAGGTTTAGTGTTAGGGTTAGGGTTTGGGATAGGGTTTAGGTTAGGGTTAAGTTTAGGGTTAGGGTTAGTGTTTAGGGTTAGGGTTAGGGTTTGTGTTAGGGTTAGGTTTAGGGTTAGTGTTAGGGTTAGGGTTAGCGTTTGGGTTAGAGTTAGGGTTAGGTTTAGGGTTAGTGTTTGGGCTTGGGTTAGGGTTAGGTTTAGTGTTAGGGTTAGAGTTAGGGTTAGGGTTTGGCTTAGGGTTAGGGTTAATGTTAGGGTTAGGCGATAGGGATAGGGTTAGGGTTAGGGTTTGGGTTAGGGTTAGTGTTAGGTTTAGGGTTAGGGTTACGGTTTGGTTTGGTTTACGGTTAGTGTGAGGGTTAGGGGAAGGGTTAGGGTTAGGGTTAGGGTTAGAGGTGGTTTAGGGTTAGGGTTAGGGGTAGGACTAAGGTTAGGGTTAAGGTTTAGGTTTGGGTTGGAGTTAAGTTTAGAGTTGGGGTTTGGTTTAAGGTTAGGTTTAGGGTTAGGGTTGGGGTTAGGGTTAGGGTTAGGTTTATGGTTAGGGTTAGGTTTAGGATTAGGGTTAGGTTTAGGTTTAGGTTTTGGGTTAGGGTTAGGGTTAGGGTTAGGGTTAGGGTTTGGTTTGTGTTAGGGTTAATGTTACGGATAGTGTAAGGGTTAGGTTTAGGGTTAGGGTTAGGTTTAGGGTTACTGTTAGAGGTTGGTTTAGGTTTAGGGTTAGGTTTAGAGTTAGGGTTAGGGTTAGGGTTAGGGATTGGTTTGGGGTAGGGTTAGTGTTAGGGTTAGGGATAGTTTAGGTTAGGGTTAGGGTTAGGGTTTAGGTTTGGTTTAGGGTTAGGGTTAGGGTTAGGGTATGGGTTAGGGTTAGGGTTAGGGTTAGGTTTAGGATTAGGGTTAGGTTTAGGTTTAGGTTTTGGGTTAGGGTAAGGGTTAGGGTTAGGGTTAGGGTTTGGTTTGGGTTAGGGTTAATGTTACTGATAGGTTAAGGGTTAGGTTTGGGGTTAGGGTTAGGTTTAGGGTAACTGTTAGAGGATGGTTTAGGGTTAGGGTTAGGGAAAGGTTTAGGGATTGGTTTGGGGTAGGGTTAGTGTTAGGGTTAGTTTAAGGGCTTCGGTTAGGGTTAGGGTTAGGGTTAGGGTTTGGGTTAGGGTTTAGGTTTGGGTTAGGGTTAGGGTTAGGGTTAGTTTAAGGGCTTCGGTTAGGGTTAGGGTTACGGTTAGGGCTTTGGTTTAGGTTTGGTTTAATGTTTGGGTTAGGCTTAGGGTTACGGTTTGTGTTTGGGTTAGGTTTAGCTTTATTGTTAGTGTTAGGGTTAGGGTTAGTTTTAGGGTTATGGTTAGGGTTAGGGTTAGGGTTAGGGTTAGTTTTAGGGCTTGGGTTAGGGTTAGGGTTAGGGTTAGGCATTGGGTTTAGGTTAGGTTTAGGGTTTGGGTTAGGCTTAGGGCAGGGGTTTGGGATTGTGTTAGGGTTAGGTTTAGGGTTAGGGTTAGGGTTAGGGTTGGGGTTTGGGTTTGGATTAGAGACAGGTATCGGGTTAGGATTTGGGTTAGGTTTAAGGTTAGGGTTAGGGTTTGGGTTAGGGTTTGCGTTCGGGTTAAGATTAGTGTTAGGGTTAGGGGTTAGGGTTAGGGTTAGGGTTAGGCTTAGGGTTAGGGTTATTGATACGGTTAGGGTTTAGGGTAGGGTTAACTTAAGCGTTAGGATTAGGGTTAGGGTGTGTGTTAGTGTTACGGTTAGGGTTATGGTTAGGGTTACGGTTTGGGTTAGGGTTTGGGTTAAGGTTAGGGTTAGTGTTACGGTTAGGGGTTAGCGTAGGGTTAGGTTTAGGGTTAGGGTTAGGGTTAGGGTTTGTGTTAGGGTTACGGTTAGAGTTATGGTTAGGGTTACGAGTTGGGTTAGGGTTAGGGTTAGTTTTAGGGTTAGGGGTAGGGTTAGGTTTTGGGTAAGATTAGGGTTAGGGTTAGGTTTTGGGTTAGGGTGTGGGTTAGGGTTAGGGTTAGGGTTAAGTTTAGGTTTTGGGTAGGCTTAGGGTTAGAGTTTAGGTTTAGGGTTAGTGTTAGGTTTACGGTTAGGGGTTAGGGTTTGTGTTTGGGTTAGGGTTAGGGTTAGTGTTAGGTTTAGGGTCAGGGTTTGGGTTAGGGTTAGGGTTTCGTTTAGGGTTAGGTTTAGGATTCGTTTTAGGTTTAGGGTGTGGGTTTGTGTTAGGGTTAGGCTTAGGGTTAGTATTAGGGTAAGTGTTAGGGTTAGGGTTTGGATTAGGGTTAGGGTTAGCTTTAGGCTTAGGGTTAGGGTTTGGTTTGGTTTTGGGTTAGTGTTAGGGTTAGGATAAGTGTTACGGTTAGGGTTAGGGTTAGGGTTAGGGTTAGGGTTAGTTTTAGGGCTTGCGTTAGGGTTAGGTTTAGGGTTAGGGCTTGGGTTTAGGTTAGGTTTAGTTTTTGCGTTAGGCTTAGGGTTAGGGTTTGGGTTTGGGTTTGGTTTAGGTTTTGGGTTACGGTTAGGGTTAGGATTTGGGTTTGGGTTAGAGTTAGGTATAGGGTTAAGGTTTGGCTTAGGTTTAGTGTTAGGGTTAGGGTTTGGGTTAGCGTTTGGGTTAGAGTTAGGGTTAGGTTTAGGGTTAGTGTTTGGGCTTGGGTTAGGGTTACGTTTAGTGTTAGGGTTAGAGTTAGGGTTAGGGTTTGGCTTAGGGTTAGGGTTAAGGTTAGGGCTAGGCGATAGGGATAGGTTTAGATTTAGGGTTTGGGTTAGGGTTAGTGTTAGGTTTAGTGTTAGGGTTAGGGTTTGGTTTGGTTTACGGTTAGTGTGAGGGTTAGGGGAAGGGTTAGGTTTAGGGTTAGGATAAGAGGTGGTTTAGGGTTAGGGTTAGGGATAAGACTAAGGTTAGGGTTAAGGTTTAGGTTTGGGTTAGAGTTAAGTTTACAGTTGGGGTTTGGTTTAAGGTTAGGTTTAGGGTTAGGGTTGGGATTAGGGTTAGGGTTAGGGTTATGGTTAGGGTTAGGTTTAGGATTAGGGTTAGGTTTAGGTTTAGGTTTTGGGTTAGGGTTAGGGTTAGGGTTAGGGATAGGGTTTGGTTTGTGTTAGGGTTAATGTTACGGATAGTGTAAGGGTTAGGTTTGGGTTTAGGGTTAGGTTTAGGGTTACTGTTAGAGGTTGGTTTAGGGTTAGGGTTAGGTTTAGGGTGAGGGTTAGGGTTAGGGTTAGGGTTAGGGATTGGTTTGGGGTAGGGTTAGTGTTAGGGTTAGGGATAGTTTAGGTTAGGGTTGGGGTTATGGTTAGGGTTTAGGTTTGGTTTAGGGTTAGGGTTAGGGTTAGGGTATGGGATAGGGTTTAGGTTTGGTTTAGGGTTAGGGTTAGGGTTAGGGTTAGGATTAGGGTTAGGGTTAGGGTTTAGTTTAGGGTTAGGTTTAGGATTCGTTTTAGGTTTAGGGTGTGGGTTTGGGTTAGGGTTAGGCTTAGGGTTAGTATTACGGTAAGTGTTAGGGTTAGGGTTTGGATTAGGGTTAGGGTTAGCTTTAGGCTTAGGGTTAGGGTTTGGTTTGGTTTAGGGTTAGTGTTAGGGTTAGGATAAGTGTTACGTTTAGGGTTAGGGTTAGGGTTAGGGTTAGTGTTAGTTTTAGGGTTTGGGTTAGGGTTAGGGTTAGGGTTAGGCCTTGGGTTTAGGTTAGGTTTAGTTTTTGCGTTAGGCTTAGGGATAGGGTTTGGGTTTTGGTTTGGTTTAGGTTTAGGGTTACGGTTAGGGTTAGGATTTGGGTTTGGGTTAGAGTTAGGTATTGGATTAGTGTTTGGGTTAGGTTTAGTGTTAGGGTTAGGGTTTGGGTTAGGGTTTCGGTTAGGGTTAAGTTTAGGGTTAGGGTTAGTGTTTAGGTTTAGGGTTAGGGTTTGTGTTAGGGTGAGGTTTAGGGTTAGGGTTAGGGTTAGGGTTAGCGTTTGGGTTAGAGTTAGGGTTAGGTTTAGGGTTAGTGTTTGGGCTTGGGTTAGGATTAGGTTTAGTGTTAGGGTTAGAGTTAGGGTTAGGGTTTGGCTTAGGGTTAGGGTTAATGTTAGGGCTAGGCGATAGGGATAGGGTTAGGGTTAGGGTTTGGGTTAGGGTTAGTGTTAGGTTTAGGGTTAGGTTTAGGGTTTGGTTTGGTTTACGGTTAGTGTGAGGGTTAGGGGAAGGGTTAGGTTTAGGGTTAGGGTTAGAGATGGTTTAGGGTTAGGGTTAGGGGTAGGACTAAGGTTAGGGTTAAGGTTTAGGTTTGGGTTAGAGTTAAGTTTAGAGTTGGGGTTTGGTTAAGGTTAGGTTTAGGGTTAGGGTTGGGGTTAGGGTTAGGGTTAGGGTTATGGTTAGGGTTAGGTTTAGGATTAGGGTTAGGTTTAGTTTTAGGTTTTGATTTAGGGTTAGGGTTAGCGTTAGGGTTAGGGTTAGGTTTGTGTTAGGGTTAATGTTACGGATAGTGTAAGGATTAGGTTTGGGGTTAGGGTTAGGTTTAGGGTTACTGTTAGAGGTTGGTTTAGGGTTAGGGTTAGGTTTAGGGTTAGGGTTAGGGTTAGGGTTAGGGATTGGTTTGGGGTAGGGTTAGTGTTAGGGTTAGGGATAGTTTAGGTTAGGGTTAGGGTTAGGGTTAGGGTTTAGGTTTGGGTTAGGGTTAGGATTAGGGTTAGGGTATCGGTTAGGGTTTAGGTTTGGTTTAGGGTTAGGGTTAGGGTTAGTATTTGGGCTTGGGTTAGGTTTAGGGTTAGGGTTAGGGCTTGGGTTTAGGACAGGTTTAAGGTGTGGGTTAGGCTTACGGTTAGGATTTGTGTTTGGGTTAGGTTTAGCTTTAGTGTTAGGGTTAGGGTTAGCGTTAGTTTTAGGGCTTGTGTTAGGATTAGCGTTAAGTTTAGGGATTGGGTTTAGGTTAGGTTTAGGGTTTGGGTTAGGCTTAGGGTTAGGGTTTGGGTTTGGGTTAGGTTTAGGTTTAGGGTGAGGGTTAGTGTTAGTGTTAGGGTTAGGGTTAGGGTTAGGGTTTGTGTTTGGGTTAGAGTAAGGTATCGGGTTAGGGTTTGTGTTAGGTTCAAGGTTAGGGTTACTGTTTGGGTTAGGGTTTGGGTTAGGGTTAGGGTTAGGTTTAGGGTTAGGGTTAGCGTTAAAGTTTGGTTTAGGGTTAGTGTTAGGGTTTGGGTTTGAGTCAGGGTTAGGGTTAGGGTTAGGGTAAGGGTTTGGGTTAGGGTTAGTGTTAGGGTTTGGGTTTGAGTCATGGTTAGGGTTAGGGTTAGGGTTAGGGTTAGGGTTAGGGTTTGGGTTAGTGTTAGGGTTTGGTATAAGGTTAGGGTTACGGTAAGGGTTAGGGTTAGGGTTTGTGTTAGGCTTAGGGTTAGGGTTAGGGTTAGTGTTAGGATTAGGGTTGGTGTTAGGTTTAGGGTTACGGTTAGGGTTAAGATTTAGGGTTGGGATAGGGTTAGGGTTAGGGCTAGGGTTTGGTTTAGGTTTAGGGTTAGGGTTAGGGTTAGGGTTAGGGTTAGGTTTTGGGTTAGGGTTAGGGTTAGGGTTAGGATTTGGGATAGGGTTATGGTTATGTTTAGGGTTAGGTTTAGGATTAGGGTTAGGTTTAGGGTTTGGGTTAGGGTTAGTGTTAGGGTTTGGGTTTGAGTTAGGGTTAGGGTTAGGGTTAGGGTTAGGGTTGGGGATAGTGTTAGGGTTAGGGTTAGGGTTAGGGTTAGTTTTAGGGCTTGGGTTAGGGTTAGGGTTAGGGTTAGGTTTGGTTTACGGTTAGTGTGAGGGTTAGGGGAAGGGTTAGGGTTAGGGTTAGGGTTAGGGGTGGTTTAGGGTTAGGGTTAGGGGTAGGATTAAGGTTAGGGTTAAGGTTTAGGCTTGGGTTTGAATTAGGTTTAGAGTTCGGGTTTGGTTTACGGTTAGGTTTAGGGTTAGGGTTGGGGTTAGGGTTAGGGTTAGGGTTAGGTTTAGGATTAGGGTTAGGTTTAGGTTTACGTTTTGGGTTAGGGTAAGGGTTAGGGTAAGGGTTAGGGTTTGATTTGGGTTAGGGTTAATGTTACTGATAGGGTAAGGGTTAGGTTTGGGGTTAGGGTTAGGTTTAGGGTAACTGTTAGAGGTTGGTTTAGGGTTAGGGTTAGGGTTAGGGAAAGGTATAGGGATTGGTTTGGGGTAGGGTTAGTGTTAGGGTTAGTTTAAGGGCTTCGGTTGGGGTTAGGGTTAGGGTTAGGGCTTGGGATTAAGTTTGGTTTAGGGTTAGGTTTAGGGTTAGGGTTTGGGTTAGGGTTTAGGTTTGGGTTACGGTTAGCGTTAGGGTTAGTTTAAGGGCTTCTGTTAGGGTTAGGGTTAGGGCTTGGGTTTAGGTTTGGTTTAATGTTTGGGTTAGGCTTAGGGTTAGGGTTTGTGTTTGGGTTAGGTTTAGCTTTAGCGTTAGTGTTAGGGTTAGGGTTAGTTTTAGGGTTAGGGTTAGGGTTAGGGTTAGGGTTAGTTTTAGGGCTTGGGTTAGGGTTAGGGTTAGGCATTGGTTTTAGGTTAGGTTTAGGGTTTGGGTTAGGCTTAGGGTAGGGGTTTGGGTTTGTGTTAGGGTTAGGTTTAGGGTTAGGGTTAGAGTTGGGGTTTGGGTTTGGGTTAGAGACAGGTATCGGGTTAGGATTTGGGTTAGGTTTAAGATTAGGGTTAGGGTTTGGGTTAGGGTTAGTGTTAGGTTTAGTTTTAGGGTTAGGGTTTGGTTTGGTTTACGGTTAGTGTGAGGGTTAGGGGAAGGGTTAGGTTTAGGGTTAGGGTTAGAGGTGGTTTAGGGTTAGGGTTAGGGGTAGGACTAAGGTTAGGGTTAAGGTTTAGGTTTGGGTTAGAGTTAAGTTTAGAGTTGGGGTTTGGTTTAAGGTTAGGTTTAGGGTTAGGGTTGGGGTTAGGGTTAGGGTTAGGGTTATGGTTAGGGTTAGGTTTAGGATTAGGGTTAGGTTTAGTTTTAGGTTTTGATTTAGGGTTAGGGTTAGGGTTAGGTTTTGGTTTGTGTTAGGGTTAATGTTACGGATAGTGTAAGGGTTAGGTTTGGGGTTAGGGTTAGGTTTAGGGTTACTGTTAGAGGTTGGTTTAGGGTTAGGGTTAGGTTTAGGGTTAGGGTTAGGGTTAGGGTTAGGGATTGGTTTGGGGTAGGGTTAGTGTTAGGGTTAGGGATAGTTTAGGTTAGGGTTAGGGTTAGGGTTAGGGTTAGGGTTTAGGTTTGGGTTAGGGTTAGGGTTAGGGTTAGGGTATGGGTTAGGGTTTAGGTTTGGTTTAGGGTTAGGGTTAGGGTTAGGGTTAGGGTTAGGGTTTCGTTTAGGGTTAGGTTTAGGATTCGTTTTAGGTTTAGGGTGTGGGTTTGGGTTAGGGTTAGGCTTAGGGTTAGTATTAGGGTAAGTGTTAGGGTTAGGGTTTGGATTAGGGTTAGGGTAAGCTTTAGGCTTAGGGTTAGGGTTTGGTTTGGTTTAGGGTTAGTGTTAGGTTTAGGATAAGTGTTACGGTTAGGGTTAGGGTTAGGGTTTGGGTTAGTTTTAGGGCTTGGGTTAGGGTTAGGGTTAGGGTTAGGGCTTGGGTTTAGGTTAGGTTTAGTTTTTGCATTAGGCTTAGGGTTAGGGTTTGTGTTTGGGTTTGGTTTAGGTTTAGGGTTACGGTTAGGGTTAGGATTTGGGTTTGGGTTAGAGTTAGGTATTGGGTTAGTGTTTGGGTTAGGTTTAGTGTTAGGGTTAGGGTTTGGGATAGGGTTTAGGTTAGGGTTAAGTTTAGGGTTAGGGTTAGTGTTTAGGGTTAGGGTTAGGGTTTGTGTTAGGGTTAGGTTTAGGGTTAGGGTTAGGGTTAGGTTTAGCGTTTGGGTTAGAGTTAGGGTTAGGTTTAGGGTTAGTGTTTGGGCTTGGGTTAGGGTTAGGTTTAGTGTTAGAGTTAGAGTTAGGGTTAGGGTTTGGCTTAGGGTTAGGGTTAATGTTAGGGTTAGGCGATAGGGATAGGGTTAGGGTTAGGGTTTGGGTTAGGGTTAGTGTTAGGTTTAGGGTTAGGGTTACGGTTTGGTTTGGTTTACGGTTAGTGTGAGTGTTAGGGGAAGGGTTAGGGTTAGGGTTAGGGTTAGAGGTGGTTTAGGGTTAGGGTTAGGGTAGGACTAAGGTTAGGGTTAAGGTTTAGGTTTGGGTTACAGTTAAGTTTAGAGTTGGGGTTTGGTTTAAGGTTA
>CM069528.1:7435000-7445000 GCA_035773235.1 Eospalax fontanierii
GGGTAGGGTTAGTGTTAGGGTTAGGGATAGAGTTTAGGTTAGGGTTAGGGTTAGGGTTAGGGTTAGTGTTAGGTTTTGGGTTAGGGTTAGGTTTAGGGTTAGTGTTTGGGCTTGGGTTACGGTTAGGTTTAGTGTTAGTGTTAGAGTTAGGGTTAGGGTTTAGCTTAGGGTTAGGGTTAGGGTTAGGGCTAGGCGATAGGGATAGGGTTAGGGTTAGGGTTTGGGTTAGGGTTAGGGTTAGTGTTAGGATTAGGGTTTGTGTTAGGTTTAGTGTTAGGGTTAGGGTTAGTGTTTGGGTTTGGGTTAGGGTTAGGGTTACGGTTAGGTTTTGGTTTAGGGTTAGGGTTAGGGTTTGGGTTAGGGTTAGGATTTGGGTTAGGGTCAGGGTTAGGGTTAGGGTTTGGGTTAGGGTTTGGGTTAGGGTTATGGTTATGGTTAGGGTTAGGGTTACGACTAGGTTTAGGGTTGGGGTTTGGGTTAGGGTTAGTGTTAGGGTTCGGGTTTGAGTTAGGGTTAGGGTTAGGGTTAGGGTTAGGGTTGGGGTTAGTTTTAGGGTTAGGTTTAGGGTGTGGGTTTGGGTTAAGGTTAGGCTTAGGGTTAGGGTTAGGGTAAGTCTTAGGGTTAGGGTTTGGATTAGGGGTAGGGTGAGGTTTAGGCTTAGGGTTAGTGTTTGGTTTGGTTTAGGGTTAGTGTTAGGGTTAGGGTAAGGGTAAGGGTTAGGGTTACGGTTAGGGTTAGGGTTAGGGTTCCTTTTAGGGCTTGGGTTAGGGTTAGGGTTAGGGTTAGCGATTGGGTTTAGGTTACTGTTAGGGTTTGGGTTAGGCTTAGGGTTAGGGTTTGAGTTTGGGTTAGGTTTACGTTTAGGATTAGGGTTAGGGTTAGGGTTAGGGTTTGGGTTTGAGTTAGAGTAAGGTATAGGGTTAGGGTTTGGGTTAGGTTTAGTGTTAGGGTTAGGGTTTGGGTTAGGTTTTGGGTTAGGGTTAAGGTTAGGTTTAGAGTTAGATGTTAGGTTTAGGGTTAGGGTTAGGGTTAGGGTTATATTTAGGGTTAGATTTATGTTTAGGTTTTGGGTTAGGATTAGGGTTAGGGTTAGGGTTAGGGTTTGCTTTGGGTTAGGGTTAATGTTACGGATAGGGTAAGGGTTAGGTTTGGGTTAGGGTTTGGTTTAGGGTTACTATTAGAGGTTGGTTTAGGTTTAGGGTTAGGGTTAGGTTTAGGGATTGGTTTGGGGTCGGGTTAGCGTTAGGGTTAGGGATAGAGTTTAGGTTAGGGTTAGGGTTGTGGTTAGGGTTTATGTTTGGTTTTGGGTTAGGGTTAGGTTTAGGGTAAGGGTGTGGGTTTGGGCTAGAGCTAGGCCTAGGGTTAGTGTTAGAATAAGTGTTAGGGTTAGGGTTTTAATTAGGGTTAGGGTTAGCTTTAGGATTAGGGTTAGGCTTTGGTTTGGTGTAGGGCTACTGTTAGGGTCAGGGTAAGGGCTAGGGTTGGGGTGAGCGTTAGGGATAGGGTTAGGGTTTGGGTTAGGGTTAGGGTTAGGGTTAGGGTTAGGGTTAGGCTTAGGGTTAGGGTTAGGGTAAGTGTTAGTGTTAGGGTTAGGGTTAGGATTTGGGTTACGGTTTGGGTTAGGGTTAGGGTTAGTGTTACGGTTAGGGTTTAGGGTAGGGTTAGGTTTAGGGTTAGTGTTAAAGTTAGGGTTTGTGTTTGGGTTACGGTTAGGGTTATGGTTATGGTTACGGTTTGGGTTAGGGTTAGGGTTAGGTTTAGGGTTAGTGTTTGGGCTTGGGTTAGGGTTATGTTTAGGGTTAGGGTTAGAGTTAGGGTTAGGGTTTGGCTTAGGGTTATGTTTAGGGACGGTTAGGGTTATTGTTAGGGTTACGGTTTAGGGTTAGCTTTAGGGTTAGTGTTAGGGTTAGGGTTTGGATTAGGGTTATGGTTATGATTAGGGTTAGGATTAGGTTTAGGGTTAGGGTTAGGGTTTGGGTTAGGTTTAGTGTTAAGGTTTGGGTTTCAGTTAGGTTTAGGGTTAAGGTTAGGGTTACGGATTGGTTTGGGGTAGGGTTAGTGTTAGGTTTAGGGATAGAGTTTAGGTTAGGGTTAGGGTTAGGGTTAGGGTTTAGGTTTGGTTTAGGGTTAGGATTATGGTTAGGGTATGGGTTAGGGTTTAGGTTTGGGTTAGGGTTAGGGTTAGGGTTAGTTTTAGGGCTTGGGTTAGGGTTAGGGCTAGGGTTAGGGATTGGGTTTAGGTTAGGTGTAAGGTTTGGGTTAGTCTTACGGTTAGGGTTTGTGTTTGTGTTAGGTTTAGGTTTAGGGTTAGGGAAGGGGTTAGCGTTAGTTTTAGGGCTTGGTTTAGGGTCAGGGTTAGGGATTGGGTTTAGGTTAGGTTTAGGGTTTGGGTTAGGCTTAGGGTTAGGTTTTGGGTTTGGGTTAGGTTTAGGGTTAGGGTTAGGGTTACGGTTAGATTTTGGGTTTGTGTTAGAGTAAGGTATCGGGTTAGGGTTTTGGTTAGGTTTAAGGTTAGGGTTGGGTTTGGGTTAGGGTTTGGGTTAGGCTTAGGGTTAGGGTTAGGGTTAGGGTTTGTGTTACTGTTAGGGTTAGGGTTAGGGTTAGTGTTAGGATTAGGGTTTGTGTTAGGTTTCGGGTTAGGGTTAGGGTTAGGGTTTGGGTTTGGGTTAGGTTTAGGGTTAGGGCTACGGTTTGGTTTAGGGTTAGGGTTAGGGTTAGGGTTACGGTTAGGATTTGGTTTAGGGTCAGGGTTAGGGTTAGGGTTAGGATTTGGGTTAGGGTCAGGGTTAGGGTTAGGGTTAGGGTTAGGGTTTCGGTTAGGGTTATGGTTATGTTTAGTTTTAGGATTAGGGTTAGGGTTAGGGTTAGGGATTGGTTTGGGGTAGGGTTAGTGTTAGGGTTCGGGATAGAGTTTAGGTTAGGGTTAGGGTTAGGGTTAGGGTTTATGTTTGGTTTAGGGTTAGGGTGTGGGTTTGGGTTATTGTTAGGCTTAGGTTTAGGGTTAGGGTAAGTGATAGGGTTAGTGCTTGGGTAAGGGTTAGGGTTAGGGTTAGGTTTAGGTTTAGGGTTTCGCTTAGGGTTAGCTTTAGGGTTCAGGTTAGGTTTAGGGTGTTGGTTTGGGTTAGGGTTAGTCTTAGGGTTAGGGTTAAGGTAAGTGTTAGGTTAGGGTTTGGATTAGGGTTAATGTTAGGTTTAGGCTTAGGGTTAGGGTTTGGTTTGGTTTAGGGTTAGTGTTAGGGTTAGGGTAAGGGTTAGGGTTATGGTTAGTGTTAGGGTTTGTGTTAGGGTTAGGGTTAGGGTTAGGGTTAGTGTTAGGATTAAGGTTTGTGTTAGGTTTAGGGTTAGGGTTAGGGTTAGGGTTTGGGTTTGGGTTAGGGTTAGGGTTAGGGCTACGGTTTGGTTTAGGGTTAGGGTTAGGGTTAGGGTTAGGGTTAGGATTTGGGTTAGGGTCAGGGTTAGGGTTAGGGTTAGGGTTAGGGTTTCGGTTAGGGTTATGGTTATGTTTAGGGTTAGGATTAGGGTTAGGGTTAGGGTTAGGGATTGGTTTTGGGGTAGGGTTAGTGTTAGGGTTAGGGATAGAGTTTAGGTTAGGGTTAGGGTTAGGGTTAGGGTTTATGTTTGGTTTAGGGTTAGGGTTAGGGTTAGGGTTAGGGTTAGGGTTAGGATGTGGGTTTGGGTTAGGGTTAGGCTTAGGGTTAGTGTTAGGGTAAGTGTTATGGTTAGGGTTTGGATTAGGGTTAGGGTTAGCTTTAGGATTAGGGTTAGGGTTTGGTTTGGTTTAGGGTTCGTGTTAGGGTTAGGGTAAGTGTTACAGTTACACTTAGGGTTAGGGTTAGGGTTACGGTTAGGGTTAGTTTTTGGGCTTCGGTTAGGGTTAGGGTTAGGTCTTGGGTTTAGGTTAGGTTAAGGGTTTGGGTTAGGCTTAGGGTTAAGGTTTGGGTTTGGGTTAGGTTTAGGTTTAGGGTTAGGGTTAGGGTTAGGGTTAGGGTTATGGTTTGGGTTTGGGTTAGAGTAAGGTATAGGGTTAGGGTTTTTGTTAGGTTTAGTGTTAGTGTTAGGGTTTGGGTTAGGGTTTGGGTTAGGGTTAGGGTTATGGTTAGGGTTACCGTTTGGTTTAGAGTTAGGGTTAGGTTTAGTGTTAGTGTTTGGGCTTGGGTTAGGGTTAGGTTTAGTGTTAGGGTTAGAGTTAGGGTTAAGGTTTAGCTTAGTGTTAGGGTTAGGGTTAGGGCTAGGCTATAGGGATAGGGTTAGGGTTAGTGTTTGGGTTAGGGTTTGGTTTGGTTTAGGGTTTGTGTTAGGGTTAGGGTTACGGTTAGGGTAAGTCTTAGGGTTAGGTTTTGGATTAGGGGTAGGGTGAGGTTTAGGCTTAGGGTTATTGTTTGGTTTGGTTTAGGGTTAGTGTTAGGGTTAGGGTAAGGGTAAGGGTTAGGGTTACAGTTAGGGTTAGGGTTAGGTTTCGTTTTAGGGCTTGGGTTAGGGTTAGGGTTAGGGTTAGCGATTCGGTATAGGTTAGGTTTAGGGTTTGGGTTAGGCTTAGGATTAGGGTTTGGGTTTGGGTTAGGTTTACGTTTAGGTTTAGGGTTAAGGTTAGGGTTAGGGTTTGGGTTTGAGTTAGAGTAAGGTATAGGGTTAGGGTTTGGGTTAGGTTTAGTGTTAGGGTTAGGGTTTGGGTTAGGTTTTGGGTTAGGGTTAAGGTTAGGTTTAGGGTTAGGTGTTAGGGTTAGGGTTAGGGTTAGGGTTAGGGTTAGGTTTATATTTAGGGTTAGATTTATGTTTAAGTTTTGGGTTAGGATTAGGGGTAGGGTTAGGGTTAGGGTTTGGTTTGGGTTAGGGTTAGGGTTTGGTTTGGGTTAGGGTTAATGTTACGGATAGTGTAAGGGTTAGGTTTGGGGTTAGGGTTAGGTCTAGGCTTACTGTTAGAGGTTGGTTTAGGGTTAGGGTTAGGTTTAGGGTGAGGGTTAGGGTTAGGGTAAGGGACTGTGGGGTAGGGTTAGTGTAAGGGTAAGAGATAGAGTTTAGGTTAGGGTTAGGGTTAGGGTTAGTGTTTAGGTTTGGTTTAGGGTTAGGGTTAGGGTTAGGGTGTGGGTTTGGGTTAGGGTTAGGATTAGGGTAGTGTTAGGATAAGTGTTTGGTTTAGGGTTTGGATTAGCGTTAGGGTTTGGGTTAGGGTTTGGGTTAGGGTTATGGTTATGGTTAGGGTTAGGGTTACGACTAGGGTTAGGGTTAGGGTTTGGGTTAGGGTTAGTGTTAGGGTTGGGGTTTGAGTTAGGGTTAGGGTTAGGGTTAGGGTTAGGGTTGGGGTTAGTTTTAGGGTTAGGTTTAGGGTGTGGGTTTGGGTTAAGGTTAGGCTTAGTGTTAGGGTTAGGGTAAGTCTTAGGGTTAGGGTTTGGATTAGGGGTAGGGTGAGGTTTAGGCTTAGGGTTAGTGTTTGGTTTGGTTTAGGGTTAGTGTTAGGGTTAGGGTAAGGGTAAGGGTTAGGGTTACGGTTAGGGTTAGGGTTAGGGTTCCTTTTAGGGCTTGGGTTAGGGTTAAGGTTAGGGTTAGCGATTGGGTTTAGGTTACTGTTAGGGTTTGGGTTAGGCTTAGGGTTAGGGTTTGAGTTTGGGTTAGGTTTACGTTTAGGATTAGGGTTAGGGTTAGGGTTAGGGTTTGGGTTTGAGTTAGAGTAAGGTATAGGGTTAGTGTTTGGGTTAGGTTTAGTGTTAGGGTTAGGGTTTGGGTTAGGTTTTGGGTTAGGGTTAAGGTTAGGTTTAGAGTTAGATGTTAGGGTTAGGGTTAGGGTTAGGGTTAGGGTTATATTTAGGGTTAGATTTATGTTTAGGTTTTGGGTTAGGATTAGGGTTAGGGTTAGGGTTAGGGTTTGCTTTGGGTTAGGGTTAATGTTACGGATAGGGTAAGGGTTAGGTTTGGATTAGGGTTTGGTTTAGGGTTACTATTAGAGGTTGGTTTAGGTTTAGGGTTAGGGTTAGGTTTAGGGATTGGTTTGGGGTCGGGTTAGCGTTAGGGTTAGGGATAGAGTTTAGGTTAGGGTTAGGGTTGTGGTTAGGGTTTATGTTTGGTTTTGGGTTAGGGTTAGGTTTAGGGTAAGGGTGTGGGTTTGGGTTAGGGTTAGGCTTAGGGTTAGTGTTAGGATAAGTGTTAGGGTTAGGGTTTTAATTAGGGTTAGGGTTAGCTTTAGGATTAGGGTTAGGGTTTGGTTTGGTTTAGGGTTAGTGTTAGGGTCAGGGTAAGGGTTAGGGTTAGGGTTAGGGTTAGGGATAGGGTTAGGGTTTGGGTTAGGGTTAGGGTTAGGGTTAGGGTTAGGGTTAGGGTTAGGCTTAGGGTTAGGGTTAGGGTAAGTGTTAGTGTTAGGGTTAGGGTTACGATTTGGGTTACGGTTTGGGTTAGGGTTAGGGTTAGTGTTACGGTTAGGGTTTAGGGTAGGGTTAGGTTTAGGGTTAGTGTTAAGGTTAGGGTTTGTGTTTGGGTTACGGTTAGGGTTATGGTTATGGTTACGGTTTGGGTTAGGGTTAGGGTTAGGTTTAGGGTTAGTGTTTGGGCTTGGGTTAGGGTTATGTTTAGGGTTAGGGTTAGAGTTAGGGTTAGGGTTTGGCTTAGGGATATGTTTAGGGACGGTTAGGGTTATTGTTAGGGTTACGGTTTAGGGTTAGCTTTAGGGTTAGGGTTAGGGTTAGGGTTTGGATTAGGGTTATGGTTATGATTAGGGTTAGGATTAGGTTTAGGGTTAGGGTTAGGGTTTGGGTTAGGTTTAGTGTTAAGGTTTGGGTTTCAGTTAGGTTTAGGGTTAAGGTTAGGGTTACGGATTGGTTTGGGGTAGGGTTAGTGTTAGGTTTAGGGATAGAGTTTAGGTTAGGGTTAGGGTTAGGGTTAGGGTTTAGGTTTGGTTTATGGGTAGGATTATGGTTAGGGTATGGGTTAGGGGTTAGGTTTGGGTTAGGGTAAGGGTTAGGGTTAGGTTTAGGGCTTGGGGTAGGGTTAGGGCTAGGGTTAGGGATTGGGTTTAGGTTAGGTTTAAGGTTTGGGTTAGACTTACGGTTAGGGTTTGTGTTTGGGTTAGGTTTAGGTTTAGGGTTAGGGAAGGGGTTAGCGTAGGTTTTAGGGCTTGGTTTAGGGTCAGGGTTAGGGATTGGGTTTAGGTTAGGTTTAGGGTTTGGGTTAGGCTTAGGGTTAGGTTTTGGGTTTGGGTTAGGTTTAGGGTTAGGGTCAGGGTTACGGTTAGGGTTTGGGTTTGTGTTAGAGTAAGGTATCGGGTTAGGGTTTTGGTTAGGTTTAAGGTTAGGGTTGGGTTTGGGTTAGGGTTTGGGTTAGGCTTAGGGTTAGGGTTAGGGTTACGGTTTGTGTTACTGTTAGGGTTAGGGTTAGGGTTAGTGTTAGGATTAGGGTTTGTGTTAGGTTTCGGGTTAGGGTTAGGGTTAGGGTTTTTGTTTGGGTTAGGTTTAGGGTTAGGGCTACGGTTTGGTTTAGGGTTAGGGTTAGGGTTAGGGTTAGGGTTAGGATTTGGTTTAGGGTCAGGGTTAGGGTTAGGGTTAGGATTTGGTTTAGGGTCAGGGTTAGGGTTAGGGTTAGGGTTAGGGTTTCGGTTAGGGTTATGGTTATGTTTAGGGTTAGGATTAGGGTTAGGGTTAGGGTTAGGGTTTGGTTTGGGGTAGGGTTAGTGTTAGGGTTAGGGATAGAGTTTAGGTTAGGGTTAGGGTTAGGGTTAGGGTTTATGTTTGGTTTAGGGTTAGGGTGTGGGTTTGAGTTATTGTTAGGCTTAGGTTTAGTGTTAGGGTAAGTGATAGGGTTAGTGCTTGGGTAAGGGTTAGGGTTAGGGTTAGGTTTAGGTTTAGGGTTTCGCTTAGGGTTAGCTTTAGGGTTCAGGTTAGGTTTAGGGTGTTGGTTTGGGTTAGGGTTAGTCTTAGGGTTAGGGTTAAGGTAAGTGTTAGGTTAGGGTTTGGATTAGGGTTAATGTTAGGTTTAGGCTTAGGGTTAGGGTTTGGTTTGGTTTAGGGTTAGTGTTAGGGTTAGGGTAAGGGTTAGGGTTAGGGTTAGTGTTAGGGTTTGTGTTAGGGTTAGGGTTAGGGTTAGGGTTAGTGTTAGGATTAAGGTTTGTGTTAGGTTTAGGGTTAGGGTTAGGGTTAGGGTTTGGGTTTGGGTTAGGGTTAGGGTTAGGGCTACGGTTTGGTTTAGGGTTAGGGTTAGGGTTAGGGTTAGGGTTAGGATTTGGGTTAGGGTCAGGGTTAGGGTTAGGGTTAGGGTTAGGGTTTCGGTTAGGGTTATGGTTATGTTTAGGGTTAGGATTAGGGTTAGGGTTAGGGTTAGGGATTGGTATGGGGTAGGGTTAGTGTTAGGGTTAGGGATAGAGTTTAGGTTAGGGTTAGGGTTAGGGTTAGGGTTTATGTTTGGTTTAGGGTTAGGGTTAGGGTTAGGGTTAGGGTTAGGATGTGGGTTTGGGTTAGGGTTAGGCTTAGGGTTAGTGTTAGGGTAAGTGTTATGGTTAGGGTTTGGATTAGGGTTAGGGTTAGCTTTAGGATTAGGGTTAGGGTTTGGTTTGGTTTAGGGTTCGTGTTAGGGTTAGGGTAAGTGTTACAGTTACACTTAGGGTTAGGGTTAGGGTTACGGTTAGGGTTAGTTTTAGGGCTTGGATTAGGGTTAGTGTTAGGTCTTGGGTTTAGGTTAGGTTAAGGGTTTGGGTTAGGCTTAGGGTTAAGGTTTGGGTTTGGGTTAGGTTTAGGTTTAGGGTTAGGGTTAGGGTTAGGGTTTGGGTTTGGGTTAGAGTAAGGTATAGGGTTAGGGTTTTTGTTAGGTTTAGTGTTAGTGTTAGGGTTTGGGTTAGGGTTTGGGTTAGGGTTAGGGTTATGGTTAGGGTTACCGTTTGGTTTAGAGTTAGGGTTAGGTTTAGTGTTAGTGTTTGGGCTTGGGTTAGGGTTAGGTTTAGTGTTAGGTTTAGAGTTAGGGTTAAGGTTTAGCTTAGGGTTAGTGTTAGGGTTAGGGCTAGGCTATAGGGATAGGGTTAGGGTTAGTGTTTGGGTTAGGGTTTGGTTTGGTTTAGGGTTTGTGTTAGGGTTAGGGTTAGTGTTAGGATTAGGGTTTGTGTTAGGCTTAGGGTTACGGTTAGGGTAAGTCTTAGGGTTAGGGTTTGGATTAGGGGTAGGGTGAGGTTTAGGCTTAGGGTTAGTGTTTGGTTTGGTTTAGGGTTAGTGTTAGGGTTAGGGTAAGGGTAAGGGTTAGGGTTACGGTTAGGGTTAGGGTTAGGGTTCGTTTTAGGGCTTGGGTTAGGGTTAGGGTTAGGGTTAGCGATTGGGTATAGGTTAGGTTTAGGGTTTGGGTTAGGCTTAGGATTAGGGTTTGGGTTTGGGTTAGGTTTACGTTTAGGTTTAGGGTTAGGGTTAGGGTTAGGGTTTGGGTTTGGATTAGGGTTAGGGTTAGGGTTAGGGTTTGGTTTAGGGTTAGGGTTAGGGTTAGGGTTAGGGTTAGGATTTGGGTTAGGGTCAGGGTTAGGGTTAGTGTTTGGGTTAGGGTTTGGGTTAGGGTTATGGTTATGTTTAGGGTTAGGGTTAGGACTAGGGTTAGGGTTAGGGTTTGGGTTAGGGTTAGTGTTAGGGTTAGGGTTAGGATTAGGGCTAGGGTTAGGGTTAGGGTTTGGGTTAGGGTTAGTGTTAGAGTTTGGTTTTGAGTCAGGGTTAGGGTTAGGGTTAGGGTCAGGGTTGGGGTTAGTGTTAGGTTTAGGTTTAGGGTGTGGGTTTGGGTTAGGGTTAGGCTTAGGTTTAGGGTTAGGGTAAGTGATAGGGTTAGTGCTTGGGTAAGGGTTAGGGTTAGGGTTAGGTTAGGTTTAGGGTTTCACTTAGGGTTAGCTTTAGGGTTAGTGCTTGGGTAAGGTTTAGGGTTAGGGTTAGGGTTTGGGTTTGGGTTAGGGTTTAGGTTAGGGTTAGGGTTAGGGTTAGGATTTGGGTTAGGGTCAGGGTTAGGGTTAGGGTTAGGGTTAGGTTTAGGTTTAGGGTTTCGCTTAGGGTTAGCTTTA
>CM069528.1:7452500-7455000 GCA_035773235.1 Eospalax fontanierii
AGGGTTAGGTTTAGGGTTAGTGTTTGGGCTTGGGTTACGGTTAGGTTTAGTGTTAGTGTTAGAGTTAGGGTTAGGGTTTAGCTTAGGGTTAGGGTTAGGGTTAGGGCTAGGCGATAGGGATAGGGTTAGGGTTAGGGTTTGGGTTTGGGTTAGAGTAAGGTATAGGGTTAGGTTTTGGGTTTGGTTTAGTGTTAGTGTTAGGGTTTGGGTTAGGGTTTGGGTTAGGGTTAAGGTTAGGGTTATGGTTAGGGGTTAGGGTTAGTGTTAGGGTTTGGGTTAGGGTTAGGGTTAGGGTTAGGGTTATGGTTACCGTTTGGTTTAGAGTTAGGGTTAGGTTTAGGGTTAGTGTTTGGGCTTGGGTTAGGGTTAGGTTTAGTGTTAGGGTTAGAGTTAGGGATAGGGTTTAGCTTAGGGTTAGGGTTAGAGTTAGGGCTAGGCGATAGGGACAGGGTTAGGGTTACTGTTTGGGTTAGGGTTTGGTTTGGTTAAGGGTTATTGTGAGGGTTTGGGGAAGGGTTAGGGTTAGGGTTTGGGTTGGTTTAGGGTTAGGGTTAGGGTTAGGGTTACGGTTTGGATTTGGGTTAGGGTCAGGGTTAGGGTTAGGGTTTGGGTTAGGGTTTGGGTTAGGGTTATGGTTATGGTTAGGGTTAGGGTTACGACTAGGGTTAGGGTTAGGGTTTGGGTTACGGTTAGTGTTAGGGTTCGGGTTTGAGTTAGGGTTAGGGTTAGGGTTAGGGTTAGGGTTGGGGTTAGTTTTAGGGTTAGGTTTAGGGTGTGGGTTTGGGTTAAGGTTAGGCTTAGGGTTAGGGTTAGGGTTTGGATTAGGGGTAGGGTGAGGTTTAGGCTTAGGGTTAGTGTTTGGTTTGGTTTAGGTTTAGTGTTAGGGTTAGGGTAAGGGTAAGGGTTAGGGTTACGGTTAGGGTTAGGGTTAGGGTTCGTTTTAGGGCTTGGGTTAGGGTTAGGGTTAGGGTTAGCGATTGGGTTTAGGTTACTGTTAGGGTTTGGGTTAGGCTTAGGGTTAGGGTTTGAGTTTGGGTTAGGTTTACGTTTAGGATTAGGGTTAGGGTTAGGGTTAGGGTTTGGGTTTGAGTTAGAGTAAGGTATAGGGTTAGGGTTTGGGTTAGGTTTAGTGTTAGGGTTAGGGTTTGGGTTAGGTTTTGGGTTAGGGTTAAGGTTAGGTTTAGAGTTAAATGTTAAGGTTAGGGTTAGGGTTAGGGTTAGGGTTATATTTAGGGTTAGATTTATGTTTAGGTTTTGGCTTAGGATTAGGGTTAGGGTTAGGGTTAGGGTTTGCTTTGGGTTAGGGTTAATGTTACGGATAGGGTAAGGGTTAGGTTTGGGGTTAGGGTTTGGTTTAGGGTTACTATTAGAGGTTGGTTTAGGTTTAGGGTTAGGGTTAGGTTTAGGGATTGGTTTGGGGTCGGGTTAGCGTTAGGGTTAGGGATAGAGTTTAGGTTAGGGTTAGGGTTGTGGTTAGGGTTTATGTTTGGTTTTGGGTTAGGGTTAGGTTTAGGGTTATGGTGTGGGTTTGGGTTAGGGTTAGGCTTAGGGTTAGTGTTAGGATAAGTGTTAGGGTTAGGGTTTTATTTAGGGTTAGGGTTAGCTTTAGGATTAGGGTTAGGGTTTGGTTTGGTTTAGGGTTAGTGTTAGGGTCAGGGTAAGGGTTAGGGTTAGGGTTAGGGCTAGGGATAGGGTTAGGGTTTGGGTTAGGGTTAGGGTTAGGGTTAGGATTAGGGTTCGGGTTAGGGTTAGGCTTAGGTTTAGGGTTAGGGTAAGTGTTAGTGTTAGGGTTAGGGTTAGGATTTGGGTTACGGTTTGGGTTAGGGTTAGGGTTAGTGTTACGGTTAGGGTTTAGGGTAGGGTTAGGTTTAGGGTTAGTGTTAAGGTTAGGGTTTGCGTTTGGGTTACGGTTAGGGTTATGGTTATGGTTACGGTTTGGGTTAGGGTTAGGGTTAGGTTTAGGGTTAGTGTTTGGGCTTGGGTTAGGGTTAGGCTTAGGGTTAGGAATAGGGTTAGGGTTAGGGTTAGTGTTAGGATTAGGGTTTGTGTTAGGTTTAGGTTTAGGGTTAGGGTTAGGGTTTGGGTTTGGGTTACGGTTAGGGTTAGGGTTAGGGTTTGGTTTAGGGTTAGGGTTAGGGTTAGGGTTAGGGTTAGGGTTAGGGTTAGGGTTAGGGTTAGGGTTAGTGTTACGGTTAGGGTTTAGGGTAGAGTTAGGTTTAGGGTTAGGGTTAGAGTTAGGGTTTGTGTTAGGGTTACGGTTAGGTTGTGGTTAGGCTTAAGGTTTGTGTTAGGGTTAGGGTTAGGGTTAGGGTTAGTGTTTGGGCTTGGGTTAGGGTTAGGTTTAGGGTTAGGGTTAGAGTTATGGTTAGGTTTTGGCTTCGGGTTAGGGTTAGGGTTAGGGTTAGGGTTTGGGTTAGGTTTTGGGTTAGGGTTAAGGTTAGGTTTAGGGTTAGGTGTTAGGGTTAGGGTTAGGGTTAGGGTTAGGGTTAGTTTTATATTT
>CM069528.1:7460000-7462500 GCA_035773235.1 Eospalax fontanierii
AGGGTTAGGGTTAGGGTTAGGGTTTGGTTTAGGTTAGGGTTAATGTTACGGATAGGGTAAGGGTTAGGTTTGTGGTTAGGGTTTGGTTTAGGGTTACTGTTAGAGGTTGGTTTAAGGTTAGGGTTAGGGTTAGGGTTAGGGGATGGGATTGGTTTTTGGTACGGTTGGTGTTAGGTTTAGGGATAGAGTTTAGGTTAGGGTTAGGGTTAGGGTTAGGGTTTATGTTTGGGTTAGGGTTAGGGTTAGGGTTAGGGTTTAGGTTTGGTTTAGGGTTAGGGGTAGAGTAGGGTTTGGGTTAGGGTTTAGGTTTGGGTTAGGGTTAGGGTTAGAGTTAGTTTTAGGGCTTGGGTTAGGGTTAGGGTGTTAGGGTTAGGGCTTGGGTTAGAGTTAGGTTTAGAGTTGGGGTTTGGTTTAAGGTTAGGTTTAGGGTTCGGGTTGGGGTTAGGGTTAGGTTTAGGGTTAGGGTTAGGGTTAGGGTTAGGGTTTGGTTTGGGTTAGGGTTAATGTTACGGATAGTGTAAGGGTTAGGTTTGGGGTTAGGGTTAGGTCTAGGGTTACTGTTAGAGGTTGGTTTAGGGTTAGGGTTAGGTTTAGGGTTAGGGTTAGGGTTAGGCTTACGGATTGGTTTGGGGTAGGGTTAGTGTTAGGGTTAGGGATAGAGTTTAGGTTAGGGTTAGGATTAGGGTTAGGGTTTAGGGTTAGGGTTAGGGTTAGGATTAGGGTTAGGCTTAGGGTTAGTGTTAGGATAAGTGTTAGGTTTAGGGTTTGGATTAGGGTTAGGGTTAGCTTTAGGATTAGGGTTAGGGTTAGGGTTAGGGTTAGGGTTAGGGTTAGGGATAGGTTTAGGGTTAGGGTTAGGGTTAGGGTTACGGATTGGTTTGGGGTAGGGTTAGTGTTAGGGTTAGGGATAGAGTTTAGGTTAGGGTTAGGATTAGGGTTAGGGTTTAGGGTTAGGGTTAGGGTTAGGGTTAGGGTTAGGCTAAGGGTAAGTGTAAGGATAAGTGTTAGGTTTAGGGTTTGGAGTAGGGATAGGGTTAGCTTTAGGATTAGGGTTAGGGTTAGGGTTAGGGTTAGGGTTAGGGTTAGGGTTAGGGTTAGGGTTTGGTTTTTTTGTTAGGGTTAGGCTTAGGGTTAGGGTTAGGTTTAGGATTAGGGTTTGGGTTAGGGTTAGGGTTACGGTTACGGTTTGTGTTAGGGTTATGGTTATGGTTAGTGATAGCTTCAGGGTTAAGATTTTCTTTAGGTTTAGGGGTAGGGTTAGGGTTTGGGTTAGGGTTACTGTTAAGGTTTCGGTTAGTTTTAACATTAGTGTTACGGTTTCGGTTTTGGTTAGGGTTAGGGTTAGGGTTAGGGTTAGGGTTAGGGTTTGGGTTAGGGTTATAGTTAGGTTTAGGGTTAGCGTTAGGGTTAGTCTTTGGGTTAGGTTTGGGGTTAAGGTTAGGTTTAGGGTTAGGGTTAGGATTAGGGTTAGGGGTTAGTGTTAGGGTTAGGTTTAGGGTTAGGGATACGGTTAGGGTTAGGGTTTGATTTAGGGTTAGGGTTGGGGTTAGGCTTTCGGTTAGTTTTAGGTTTAGGGTTAGGGTTAGGGTTAGGGTATGTTTTAGGTTTAGGGTTTGGGTTAGGGTTAGGGTTATCGTTAGGGTTTGGCTAAGGGTTAAGGTTATTGTTAGGGTTAGGGTTACGGTTGGGTCAAGGGATAGGTTGAGGGTTAGGTTTTGGTTTAGGGTTAGGATTAGGATTAGCATTAGGGTTTGGGTTTAGGTAAGGGTTAGAGTTAGGGTTAGGATTTGGGTTAGGGTTAAGGTTCGGGTTAGAGTTAGGGTTAGGGTTACGGTTAGGGTTAGGTGTCAAGGTTAGCGTTAGGTCTTGTGTTAGGGTTAGGGTTACGGTTGGGTCAAGGGATAGGTTGAGGGTTAGGTTTTGGTTTAGGGTTAGGGTTAGGGTTAGGGTTAGGGTTAGGATTTGGGATAGGATTAAGGTTCGAGTTAGAGTTAGGGTTAGGGTTAGAGCAAGGGTTAGGTGACAGGGTTAGGGTTAGGGTTAGGATTAGGGTTAGGATTTGGGTTAGGGTTAAGGTTCGGGTTAGAGTTAGGGTTAGGGTTAGAGTTAGGGTTACGTGTCAGGGTTAGAGTTAGGGTAAGGTTTTGGTTTAGGGTTAGCGTTACGGTTTGGGTTAGGGTTATGGTTAGGGTTAGCGTTAGGGTTAGGGTTTTGGTTAGTGTTAGGGTTAGGGTTAGGATTAGGGTTATTGTTAGGGTTTGTGTTTGGGTTAGGTTTAGGATTAGGGTTAGGGTGAGTGTTTGGGGTAAGCTAAGGGTTTTTGTCTGGGTTAGGGTTAGGGTTAGGGTTAGGGTTTGGTTTAGGGTTAAGGTAAGGGTTTGGGTTTGGGTTAGGTTTAGGGTTAGGGTTTGGGTTAGGGTTAGGGTTAAGCTAAGGGTTTGGGTTTGGGTTAGGGTTAGGGTTGGTGTTAGGGTAACGGTTAGGGTTAGGGTTAGGTTTA
>CM069528.1:7472500-7475000 GCA_035773235.1 Eospalax fontanierii
TTTGGGTTAGGGTTATGGTTATGTTTAGGGTTAGGATTAGGGTTAGGGTTAGGCTTACGGATTGTTTTGGGGTAGGGTTAGTGTTAGGGTTAGGGATAGAGTTTAGGTTAGGGTTAGGGTTAGGGTTAGGGTTAGTGTTAGGTTTTGGGTTAGGGTTAGGTTTAGGGTTAGTGTTTGGGCTTGGGTTACGGTTAGGTTTAGTGTTAGTGTTAGAGTTAGGGTTAGGGTTAGGGTTAGGGTTAGGGTTAGGGTTAGGGCTAGGCGATAGGGATAGGGTTAGGGTTAGGGTTTGGGTTAGGGTTAGGGTTAGTGTTAGGATTAGGGTTTGTGTTAGGTTTAGTGTTAGGGTTAGGGTTAGTGTTTGGGTTTGGGTTACGGTTAGGTTTAGTGTTAGTGTTAGAGTTAGGGTTAGGGTTTAGCTTAGGGTTAGGGTTAGGGTTAGGGCTAGGCGATAGGGATAGGGTTAGGGTTAGGATTTGGGTTAGGGTCAGGGTTAGGGTTAGGGTTTGGGTTAGGGTTTGGGTTAGGGTTATGGTTATGGTTAGGGTTAGGGTTACGACTAGGTTTAGGGTTAGGGTTTGGGTTAGGGTTAGTGTTAGGGTTCGGGTTTGAGTTAGGGTTAGGGTTAGGGTTAGGGTTAGGGTTGGGGTTAGTTTTAGGGTTAGGTTTAGGGTGTGGGTTTGGGTTAAGGTTAGGCTTAGGGTTAGGGTTAGGGTAAGTCTTAGGGTTAGGGTGTGGTTTGGGGGTAGGGTGAGGTTTAGGCTTGGGGTTAGTGTTTGGTTTGGTTTAGGGTTAGTGTTAGGGTTAGGGTAAGGGTAAGGGTTAGGGTTACGGTTAGGGTTAGGGTTAGGGTTCCTTTTAGGGCTTGGGTTAGGGTTAGGGTTAGGGTTAGCGATTGGGTTTAGGTTACTGTTAGGGTTTGGGTTAGGCTTAGGGTTAGGGTTTGAGTTTGGGTTAGGTTTACGTTTAGGATTAGGGTTAGGGTTAGGGTTAGGGTTTGGGTTTGAGTTAGAGTAAGGTATAGGGTTAGGGTTTGGGTTAGGTTTAGTGTTAGGGTTAGGGTTTGGGTTAGGTTTTGGGTTAGGGTTAAGGTTAGGTTTAGAGTTAGATGTTAGGTTTAGGGTTAGGGTTAGGGTTAGGGTTATATTTAGGGTTAGATTTATGTTTAGGTTTTGGGTTAGGATTAGGGTTAGGGTTAGGGTTAGGGTTTGCTTTGGGTTAGGGTTAATGTTACGGATAGGGTAAGGGTTAGGTTTGGGTTAGGGTTTGGTTTAGGGTTACTATTAGAGGTTGGTTTAGGTTTAGGGTTAGGGTTAGGTTTAGGGATTGGTTTGGGGTCGGGTTAGCGTTAGGGTTAGGGATAGAGTTTAGGTTAGGGTTAGGGTTGTGGTTAGGGTTTATGTTTGGTTTTGGGTTAGGGTTAGGTTTAGGGTAAGGGTGTGGGTTTGGGTTAGGGTTAGGCTTAGGGTTAGTGTTAGGATAAGTGTTAGGGTTAGGGTTTTAATTAGGGTTAGGGTTAGCTTTAGGATTAGGGTTAGGGTTTGGTTTGGTTTAGGGTTAGTGTTAGGGTCAGGGTAAGGGTTAGGGTTAGGGTTAGGGTTAGGGATAGGGTTAGGGTTTGGGTTAGGGTTAGGGTTAGGGTTAGGGTTAGGGTTAGGCTTAGGGTTAGGGTTAGGGTAAGTGTTAGTGTTAGGGTTAGGGTTAGGATTTGGGTTACGGTTTGGGTTAGGGTTAGGGTTAGTGTTACGGTTAGGGTTTAGGGTAGGGTTAGGTTTAGGGTTAGTGTTAAAGTTAGGGTTTGTGTTTGGGTTACGGTTAGGGTTATGGTTATGGTTACGGTTTGGGTTAGGGTTAGGGTTAGGTTTAGGGTTAGTGTTTGGGCTTGGGTTAGGGTTATGTTTAGGGTTAGGGTTAGAGTTAGGGTTAGGGTTTGGCTTAGGGTTATGTTTAGGGACGGTTAGGGTTATTGTTAGGGTTACGGTTTAGGGTTAGCTTTAGGGTTAGTGTTAGGGTTAGGGTTTGGATTAGGGTTATGGTTATGATTAGGGTTAGGATTAGGTTTAGGGTTAGGGTTAGGGTTTGGGTTAGGTTTAGTGTTAAGGTTTGGGTTTCAGTTAGGTTTAGGGTTAAGGTTAGGGTTACGGATTGGTTTGGGGTAGGGTTAGTGTTAGGTTTAGGGATAGAGTTTAGGTTAGGGTTAGGGTTAGGGTTAGGGTTTAGGTTTGGTTTAGGGTTAGGATTATGGTTAGGGTATGGGTTAGGGTTTAGGTTTGGGTTAGGGTTAGGGTTAGGGTTAGTTTTAGGGCTTGGGTTAGGGTTAGGGCTAGGGTTAGGGATTGGGTTTAGGTTAGGTGTAAGGTTTGGGTTAGACTTACGGTTAGGGTTTGTGTTTGGGTTAGGTTTAGGTTTAGGGTTAGGGAAGGGGTTAGCGTTAGTTTTAGGGCTTGGTTTAGGGTCAGGGTTAGGGATTGGGTTTAGGTTAGGTTTAGGGTTTGGGTTA
>CM069528.1:7477500-7485000 GCA_035773235.1 Eospalax fontanierii
AGGGTTTGGTTTGGTTTAGGGTTTGTGTTAGGGTTAGGGTTACGGTTAGGGTAAGTCTTAGGGTTAGGTTTTGGATTAGGGGTAGGGTGAGGTTTAGGCTTAGGGTTATTGTTTGGTTTGGTTTAGGGTTAGTGTTAGGGTTAGGGTAAGGGTAAGGGTTAGGGTTACAGTTAGGGTTAGGGTTAGGGTTCGTTTTAGGGCTTGGGTTAGGGTTAGGGTTAGGGTTAGCGATTCGGTATAGGTTAGGTTTAGGGTTTGGGTTAGGCTTAGGATTAGGGTTTGGGTTTGGGTTAGGTTTACGTTTAGGTTTAGGGTTAAGGTTAGGGTTAGGGTTTGGGTTTGAGTTAGAGTAAGGTATAGGGTTAGGGTTTGGGTTAGGTTTAGTGTTAGGGTTAGGGTTTGGGTTAGGTTTTGGGTTAGGGTTAAGGTTAGGTTTAGGGTTAGGTGTTAGGGTTAGGGTTAGGGTTAGGGTTAGGGTTAGGTTTATATTTAGGGTTAGATTTATGTTTAAGTTTTGGGTTAGGATTAGGGGTAGGGTTAGGGTTAGGGTTTGGTTTGGGTTAGGGTTAGGGTTTGGTTTGGGTTAGGGTTAATGTTACGGATAGTGTAAGGGTTAGGTTTGGGGTTAGGGTTAGGTCTAGGCTTACTGTTAGAGGTTGGTTTAGGGTTAGGGTTAGGTTTAGGGTGAGGGTTAGGGTTAGGGTTACGGATTTTGGGGTAGGGTTAGTGTTAGGGTTAGAGATAGAGTTTAGGTTAGGGTTAGGATTAGGGTTAGTGTTTAGGTTTGGTTTAGGGTTAGGGTTAGGGTTAGGGTGTGGGTTTGGGTTAGGGTTAGGATTAGGGTAGTGTTAGGATAAGTGTTAGGTTTAGGGTTTGGATTAGGGTTAGGGTTTGGGTTAGGGTTTGGGTTAGGGTTATGGTTATGGTTAGGGTTAGGGTTACGACTAGGGTTAGGGTTAGGGTTTGGGTTAGGGTTAGTGTTAGGGTTCGGGTTTGAGTTAGGGTTAGGGTTAGGGTTAGGGTTAGGGTTGGGGTTAGTTTTAGGGTTAGGTTTAGGGTGTGGGTTTGGGTTAAGGTTAGGCTTAGGGTTAGGGTTAGGGTAAGTCTTAGGGTTAGGGTTTGGATTAGGGGTAGGGTGAGGTTTAGGCTTAGGGTTAGTGTTTGGTTTGGTTTAGGGTTAGTGTTAGGGTTAGGGTAAGGGTAAGGGTTAGGGTTACGGTTAGGGTTAGGGTTAGGGTTCCTTTTAGGGCTTGGGTTAGGGTTAAGGTTAGGGTTAGCGATTGGGTTTAGGTTACTGTTAGGGTTTGGGTTAGGCTTAGGGTTAGGGTTTGAGTTTGGGTTAGGTTTACGTTTAGGATTAGGGTTAGGGTTAGGGTTAGGGTTTGGGTTTGAGTTAGAGTAAGGTATAGGGTTAGTGTTTGGGTTAGGTTTAGTGTTAGGGTTAGGGTTTGGGTTAGGTTTTGGGTTAGGGTTAAGGTTAGGTTTAGAGTTAGATGTTAGGGTTAGGGTTAGGGTTAGGGTTAGGGTTATATTTAGGGTTAGATTTATGTTTAGGTTTTGGGTTAGGATTAGGCTTAGGGTTAGGGTTAGGGTTTGCTTTGGGTTAGGGATAATGTTACGGATAGGGTAAGGGTTAGGTTTGGATTAGGGTTTGGTTTAGGGTTACTATTAGAGGTTGGTTTAGGTTTAGGGTTAGGGTTAGGTTTAGGGATTGGTTTGGGGTCGGGTTAGCGTTAGGGTTAGGGATAGAGTTTAGGTTAGGGTTAGGGTTGTGGTTAGGGTTTATGTTTGGTTTTGGGTTAGGGTTAGGTTTAGGGTAAGGGTGTGGGTTTGGGTTAGGGTTAGGCTTAGGGTTAGTGTTAGGATAAGTGTTAGGGTTAGGGTTTTAATTAGGGTTAGGGTTAGCTTTAGGATAAGGGTTAGGGTTTGGTTTGGTTTAGGGTTAGTGTTAGGGTCAGGGTAAGGGTTAGGGTTAGGGTTAGGGTTAGGGATAGGGTTAGGGTTTGGGTTAGGGTTAGGGTTAGGGTTAGGGTTAGGGTTAGGGTTAGGCTTAGGGTTAGGGTTAGGGTAAGTGTTAGTGTTAGGGTTAGGGTTACGATTTGGGTTACGGTTTGGGTTAGGGTTAGGGTTAGTGTTACGGTTAGGGTTTAGGGTAGGGTTAGGTTTAGGGTTAGTGTTAAGGTTAGGGTTTGTGTTTGGGTTACGGTTAGGGTTATGGTTATGGTTACGGTTTGGGTTAGGGTTAGGGTTAGGTTTAGGGTTAGTGTTTGGGCTTGGGTTAGGGTTATGTTTAGGGTTAGGGTTAGAGTTAGGGTTAGGGTTTAGCTTAGGGATATGTTTAGGGACGGTTAGGGTTATTGTTAGGGTTACGGTTTAGGGTTAGCTTTAGGGTTAGGGTTAGGGTTAGGGTTTGGATTAGGGTTATGGTTATGATTAGGGTTAGGATTAGGTTTAGGGTTAGGGTTAGGGTTTGGGTTAGGTTTAGTGTTAAGGTTTGGGTTTCAGTTAGGTTTAGGGTTAAGGTTAGGGTTACGGATTGGTTTGGGGTAGGGTTAGTGTTTGGTTTAGGGATAGAGTTTAGGTTAGGGTTAGGGTTAGGGTTAGGGTTTAGGTTTGGTTTAGGGTTAGGATTATGGTTAGGGTATGGGTTAGGGTTTAGGTTTGGGTTAGGGTTAGGGTTAGGGTTAGTTTTAGGGCTTGGGTTAGGGTTAGGGCTAGGGTTAGGGATTGGGTTTAGGTTAGGTTTAAGGTTTGGGTTAGACTTACGGTTAGGGTTTGTGTTTGGGTTAGGTTTAGGTTTAGGGTTAGGGAAGGGGTTAGCGTAGGTTTTAGGGCTTGGTTTAGGGTCAGGGTTAGGGATTGGGTTTAGGTTAGGTTTAGGGTTTGGGTTAGGCTTAGGGTTAGGTTTTGGGTTTGGGTTAGGTTTAGGGTTAGGGTCAGGGTTACGGTTAGGGTTTGGGTTTGTGTTAGAGTAAGGTATCGGGTTAGGGTTTTGGTTAGGTTTAAGGTTAGGGTTGGGTTTGGGTTAGGGTTTGGGTTAGGCTTAGGGTTAGGGTTAGGGTTACGGTTTGTGTTACTGTTAGGGTTAGGGTTAGGGTTAGTGTTAGGATTAGGGTTTGTGTTAGGTTTCGGGTTAGGGTTAGGGTTAGGGTTTTTGTTTGGGTTAGGTTTAGGGTTAGGGCTACGGTTTGGTTTAGGGTTAGGGTTAGGGTTAGGGTTAGGGTTAGGATTTGGTTTAGGGTCAGGGTTAGGGTTAGGGTTAGGATTTGGTTTAGGGTCAGGGTTAGGGTTAGGGTTAGGGTTAGGGTTTCGGTTAGGGTTATGGTTATGTTTAGGGTTAGGATTAGGGTTAGGGTTAGGGTTAGGGTTTGGTTTGGGGTAGGGTTAGTGTTAGGGTAAGGGGTAGAGTTTAGGTGAGGGTAAGGGTAAGGGTTAGGGTTTAGGTTTGGTTTAGGGTTAGGGTGTGGGTTTGAGTTATTGTTAGGCTTAGGTTTAGTGTTAGGGTAAGTGATAGGGTTAGTGCTTGGGTAAGGGTTAGGGTTAGGGTTAGGTTTAGGTTTAGGGTTTCGCTTAGGGTTAGCTTTAGGGTTCAGGTTAGGTTTAGGGTGTTGGTTTGGGTTAGGGTTAGTCTTAGGGTTAGGGTTAAGGTAAGTGTTAGGTTAGGGTTTGGATTAGGGTTAATGTTAGGTTTAGGCTTAGGGTTAGGGTTTGGTTTGGTTTAGGGTTAGTGTTAGGGTTAGGGTAAGGGTTAGGGTTAGGGTTAGTGTTAGGGTTTGTGTTAGGGTTAGGGTTAGGGTTAGGGTTAGTGTTAGGATTAAGGTTTGTGTTAGGTTTAGGGTTAGGGTTAGGGTTAGGGTTTGGGTTTGGGTTAGGGTTAGGGTTAGGGCTACGGTTTGGTTTAGGGTTAGGGTTAGGGTTAGGGTTAGGGTTAGGATTTGGGTTAGGGTCAGGGTTAGGGTTAGGGTTAGGGTTAGGGTTTCGGTTAGGGTTATGGTTATGTTTAGGGTTAGGATTAGGGTTAGGGTTAGGGTTAGGGATTGGTATGGGGTAGGGTTAGTGTTAGGGTTAGGGATAGAGTTTAGGATTAGGTTTAGGGTTAGGGTTAGGGTTTATGTTTGGTTTAGGGTTAGGGTTAGGGTTAGGGTTAGGGTTAGGATGTGGGTTTGGGTTAGGGTTAGGCTTAGGGTTAGTGTTAGGGTAAGTGTTATGGTTAGGGTTTGGATTAGGGTTAGGGTTAGCTTTAGGATTAGGGTTAGGGTTTGGTTTGGTTTAGGGTTCGTGTTAGGGTTAGGGTAAGTGTTACAGTTACACTTAGGGTTAGGGTTAGGGTTACGGTTAGGGTTAGTTTTAGGGCTTGGATTAGGGTTAGTGTTAGGTCTTGGGTTTAGGTTAGGTTAAGGGTTTGGGTTAGGCTTAGGGTTAAGGTTTGGGTTTGGGTTAGGTTTAGGTTTAGGGTTAGGGTTAGGGTTAGGGTTTGGGTTTGGGTTAGAGTAAGGTATAGGGTTAGGGTTTTTGTTAGGTTTAGTGTTAGTGTTAGGGTTTGGGTTAGGGTTTGGGTTAGGGTTAGGGTTATGGTTAGGGTTACCGTTTGGTTTAGAGTTAGGGTTAGGTTTAGTGTTAGTGTTTGGGCTTGGGTTAGGGTTAGGTTTAGTGTTAGGTCTAGAGTTAGGGTTAAGGTTTAGCTTAGGGTTAGTGTTAGGGTTAGGGCTAGGCTATAGGGATAGGGTTAGGGTTAGTGTTTGGGTTAGGGTTTGGTTTGGTTTAGGGTTTGTGTTAGGGTTAGGGTTAGTGTTAGGATTAGGGTTTGTGTTAGGCTTAGGGTTACGGTTAGGGTAAGTCTTAGGGTTAGGGTTTGGATTAGGGGTAGGGTGAGGTTTAGGCTTAGGGTTAGTGTTTGGTTTGGTTTAGGGTTAGTGTTAGGGTTAGGGTAAGGGTAAGGGTTAGGGTTACGGTTAGGGTTAGGGTTAGGGTTCGTTTTAGGGCTTGGGTTAGGGTTAGGGTTAGGGTTAGCGATTGGGTATAGGTTAGGTTTAGGGTTTGGGTTAGGCTTAGGATTAGGGTTTGGGTTTGGGTTAGGTTTACGTTTAGGTTTAGGGTTAGGGTTAGGGTTAGGGTTTGGGTTTGGATTAGGGTTAGGGTTAGGGTTAGGGTTTGGTTTAGGGTTAGGGTTAGGGTTAGGGTTAGGGTTAGGATTTGGGTTAGGGTCAGGGTTAGGGTTAGTGTTTGGGTTAGGGTTTGGGTTAGGGTTATGGTTATGTTTAGGGTTAGGGTTAGGACTAGGGTTAGGGTTAGGGTTTGGGTTAGGGTTAGTGTTAGGGTTAGGGTTAGGATTAGGGCTAGGGTTAGGGTTAGGGTTTGGGTTAGGGTTAGTGTTAGAGTTTGGTTTTGAGTCAGGGTTAGGGTTAGGGTTAGGGTCAGGGTTGGGGTTAGTGTTAGGTTTAGGTTTAGGGTGTGGGTTTGGGTTAGGGTTAGGCTTAGGTTTAGGGTTAGGGTAAGTGATAGGGTTAGTGCTTGGGTAAGGGTTAGGGTTAGGGTTAGGTTAGGTTTAGGGTTTCACTTAGGGTTAGCTTTAGGGTTAGTGCTTGGGTAAGGTTTAGGGTTAGGGTTAGGGTTTGGGTTTGGGTTAGGGTTTAGGTTAGGGTTAGGGTTAGGGTTAGGATTTGGGTTAGGGTCAGGGTTAGGGTTAGGGTTAGGGTTAGGTTTAGGTTTAGGGTTTCGCTTAGGGTTAGCTTTAGGGTTCAGGTTAGGTTTAGGGTGTTGGTTTGGGTTAGGGTTAGTCTTAGGGTTAGGGTTGGGTAAGTGTTAGGTTAGGATTTGGATTAGGGTTAATGTTAGGTTTAGACTTAGGGTTAGGGTTTGGTTTGGTTTAGGGTTAGTGTGAGGGTTAGGGGAAGGGTTAGGGTTAGGGTTAGGGTTAGGGTTTGTGTCAGGGTTAGGGTTAGGGTTAGGGTTAGTGTTAGGATTAAGGTTTGTGTTAGGTTTAGGGTTAGGGTTAGGGTTAGGGTTTGGGTTTGGGTTAGGGTTTAGGTTAGGGTTAGGGTTAGGGTTAGCATTTGGGTTAGGGTCAGGGTTAGGGTTAGGGTTAGGGTTAGGTTTAGGCTTAGGGTTTCACTTAGGGTTAGCTTTAGGGTTCAGGTTAGGTTTAGGGTGTTGGTTTGGGTTAGGGTTAGTCTTAGGGTTAGGGTTGGGTAAGTGTTAGGTTAGGGTTTGGATTAGGGTTAATGTTAGGTTTAGGCTTAGGGTTAGGGTTTGGTTTGGTTTAGGGTTAGTGTTAGGGTTAGGGTAAGGGTTAGGGTTAGGGTTAGTGTTAGGGTTAAGGTTTGTGTTAGGTTTAGGGTTAGGGTTAGGGTTAGGGCTACGGTTTGGTTTAGGGTTAGGGTTAGGGTTAGGGTTAGGGTTAGGATTTGGGTTAGGGTCAGGGTTAGTGTTAGGTTTAGGGTTAGGGTTAGTTTTAGGGCTTGGGTTAGGGTTAGGGTAAGGGTTAGGGCTTGGGTGTAGGTTAGGTTTAGGGTTTGGGTTAGGCTTAGGGTAAGGGTTTGGGTTTGGGTTAGGTTAAGGTTTAGGGTTAGAGTTAGGGTTTGGGTTTGGGTTTGGGTTAGGGTTAGGTTTAGGGTTAGGGTTAGGATTTGGGTTAGGGTTAGTTTTAGGTTTTGGGTTAGGGTTAGGTTTAGGGTTTGGGTTTAGAATTTAGTGTTAGCGTTCTGGTTAGGGTTAGGGTTAGGGTTAGGGTTAGGGATAAGTTTAGGGTTGGGGTTATGGTTTGAGTTAGGGTTAAGGTTAGGGTTAGGGTTAGGAGTTAAGCTTAGTGTTAGTGTTAAGGTTCGGGTTAGGGTTAGGGTTTAGGTTTGGTTTAGGGTTAGGTTTAGGGTTAGGGTTAGGATTAGTGTTTGGGTATCGGTTAGGGTTAGAGTTTGGGTTAGGGTTTGGGTTAGTGTTAGGGTTTGGGATACGGTTAGGGTTAGTGTAAGGGTTAGTTTTAGGGTTTGTGTTAGGTTTAGGGTTAGGGTTAGGGTTAGGGTTAGTGTTAGGATTAGGGTTTGTGTTAGGTTTAGGGTTAGGGTTAGGGTTAGGGTTTGGGTTTGGGTTAGGGTTAGGGTTAGGGTTAGGGTTTGGTTTAGGGTTAGGGTTAGGGTTAGGGTTAGGGTTAGGATTTGGGTTAGGGTCAGGGTTAGGGTTAGGGTTTGGGTTAGGGTTTGGGTTAGGGTTATGGTTATGGTTAGGGTTAGGGTTAGGACTAGGGTTAGGGTTAGGGTTTGGGTTAGGGTTAGTGTTAGGGTTCGGGTTGAGTTAGGGTTAGGGTTAGGGTTAGGGTTAGGGTTGGGGTTAGTTTTAGGGTTAGGGTTAGCGTGTGGGTTTGGGTTAAGGTTAGGCTTAGGGTTAGGGTTAGGGTAAGTCTTAGGGTTAGGGTTTGGATTAGGGGTAGGGTGAGGTTTAGGCTTAGGGTTAGTGTTTGGTTTGGTTTAGGGTTAGTGTTAGGGTTAGGGTAAGGGTAAGGGTTAG
>CM069528.1:7497500-7510000 GCA_035773235.1 Eospalax fontanierii
TTAGGGCTAGTGTTAGGGTAAGTGTTATGGTTTGGGTTTGGATTAGGGTTAGGGTTAGCTTTAGGATTAGGGTTAGGGTTTGGTTTGGTTTAGGGTTCGTGTTAGGGTTAGGGTAAGTGTTACAGTTACACTTAGGGTTAGGTTTAGGGTTAGGGTTAGGGTTAGTTTTAGGGCTTGGGTTAGGGTTAGGGTTACGTCTTGGGTTTAGTTTAGGTTAAGGGTTTGGGTTAGGCTTAGGGTTAAGGTTTGGGTTTGGGTTAGGTTTAGGTTTAGGTTTAGGGTTAGGGTTAGGGTTAGGGTTAGGGTTTGGGTTTGGGTTAGAGTAAGTTATAGGGTTAGGGTTTGGGTTAGGTTTAGTGTTAGTGTTAGGGTTTGGGTTAGGGTTTGGGTTAGGGTTAGGGTTAGGGTTAGGGTTACCGTTTGGTTTAGAGTTAGGATTAGGTTTAGTGTTAGTGTTTGGGCTTGGGTTAGGGTTAGGTTTAGTGTTAGGGTTAGAGTTAGGGTTACGGTTTAGCTTAGGGTTAGGGTTAGGGTTAGGGCTAGGCTATAGGGATAGGGTTGGGGTTGGTGTTTGTGTTAGGGTTTGGTTTGGTTTAGGGTTTTTGTGAGGGTTAGCGGAAGGGTTGGGGTTAGGGTTAGGGTTAGGGGTGGTTTAGGGTTAGGGTTAGCGGTAGTATTAAGGTTAGGGTTAAGGTTTATATTTAGGGTTAGATTTATGTTTAGGTTTTGGGTTAGGATTAGGGTTAGGGTTAGGGTTAGGGTTTGGTTTAGGTTAGGGTTAATGTTACGGATAGGGTAAGGGTTAGGTTTGTGGTTAGGGTTTGGTTTAGGGTTACTGTTAGAGGTTGGTTTAAGGTTAGGGTTAGGGTTAGGGTTAGGGGATGGGATTGGTTTTTGGTACGGTTGGTGTTAGGTTTAGGGATAGAGTTTAGGTTAGGGTTAGGGTTAGGGTTAGGGTTTATGTTTGGGTTAGGGTTAGGGTTAGGGTTAGGGTTTAGGTTTGGTTTAGGGTTAGGGGTAGAGTAGGGTTTGGGTTAGGGTTTAGGTTTGGGTTAGGGTTAGGGTTAGAGTTAGTTTTAGGGCTTGGGTTAGGGTTAGGGTGTTAGGGTTAGGGCTTGGGTTAGAGTTAGGCTTAGAGTTGGGGTTTGGCTTACGCTTAGGTTTAGGGTTCGGGTTGGGGTTAGGGTTAGGTTTAGGGTTAGGGTTAGGGTTAGGGTTAGGGTTTGGTTTGGGTTAGGGTTAATGTTACGAATAGTGTAAGGGTTAGGTTTGGGGTTAGGGTTAGGTCTAGGGTTACTGTTAGAGGTTGGTTTAGGGTTAGGGTTAGGTTTAGGGTTAGGGTTAGGGTTAGGCTTACGGATTGGTTTGGGGTAGGGTTAGTGTTAGGGTTAGGGATAGAGTTTAGGTTAGGGTTAGGATTAGGGTTAGGGTTTAGGGTTAGGGTTAGGGTTAGGATTAGGGTTAGGCTTAGGGTTAGTGTTAGGATAAGTGTTAGGTTTAGGGTTTGGATTAGGGTTAGGGTTAGCTTTAGGATTAGGGTTAGGGTTAGGGTTAGGGTTAGGGTTAGGGTTAGGGATAGGTTTAGGGTTAGGGTTAGGGTTAGGGTTACGGATTGGTTTGGGGTAGGGTTAGTGTTAGGGTTAGGGATAGAGTTTAGGTTAGGGTTAGGATTAGGGTTAGGGTTTAGGGTTAGGGTTAGGGTTAGGGTTAGGGTTAGGCTTAGGGTTAGTGTTAGGATAAGTGTTAGGTTTAGGGTTTGGAGTAGGGTTAGGGTTAGCTTTAGGATTAGGGTTAGGGTTAGGGTTAGGGTTAGGGTTAGGGTTAGGGTTAGGGTTAGGGTTTGGTTTTTTTGTTAGGGTTAGGCTTAGGGTTAGGGTTAGGTTTAGGATTAGGGTTTGGGTTAGGGTTAGGGTTACGGTTACGGTTTGTGTTAGGGTTATGGTTATGGTTAGTGATAGCTTCAGGGTTAAGATTTTCTTTAGGTTTAGGGGTAGGGTTAGGGTTTGGGTTAGGGTTACTGTTAAGGTTTCGGTTAGTTTTAACATTAGTGTTACGGTTTCGGTTTTGGTTAGGGTTAGGGTTAGGGTTAGGGTTAGGGTTTGGGTTAGGGTTATAGTTAGGTTTAGGGTTAGCGTTAGGGTTAGTCTTTGGGTTAGGTTTGGGGTTAAGGTTAGGTTTAGGGTTAGGGTTAGGATTAGGGTTAGGGGTTAGTGTTAGGGTTAGGTTTAGGGTTAGGGATACGGTTAGGGTTAGGGTTTGATTTAGGGTTAGGGTTGGGGTTAGGCTTTCGGTTAGTTTTAGGTTTAGGGTTAGGGTTAGGGTTAGGGTATGTTTTAGGTTTAGGGTTTGGGTTAGGGTTAGGGTTATCGTTAGGGTTTGGCTAAGGGTTAAGGTTATTGTTAGGGTTAGGGTTACGGTTGGGTCAAGGGATAGGTTGAGGGTTAGGTTTTGGTTTAGGGTTAGGATTAGGGTTAGCATTAGGGTTTGGGTTTAGGTAAGGGTTAGAGTTAGGGTTAGGATTTGGGTTAGGGTTAAGGTTCGGGTTAGAGTTAGGGTTAGGGTTACGGTTAGGGTTAGGTGTCAAGGTTAGCGTTAGGTTTTGTGTTAGGGTTAGGGTTACGGTTGGGTCAAGGGATAGGTTGAGGGTTAGGTTTTGGTTTAGGGTTAGGGTTAGGGTTAGGGTTAGGGTTAGGATTTGGGATAGGATTAAGGTTCGAGTTAGAGTTAGGGTTAGGGTTAGAGCAAGGGTTAGGTGACAGGGTTAGGGTTAGGGTTAGGATTAGGGTTAGGATTTGGGTTAGGGTTAAGGTTCGGGTTAGAGTTAGGGTTAGGGTTAGAGTTAGGGTTACGTGTCAGGGTTAGAGTTAGGGTAAGGTTTTGGTTTAGGGTTAGCGTTACGGTTTGGGTTAGGGTTATGGTTAGGGTTAGCGTTAGGGTTAGGGTTTTGGTTAGTGTTAGGGTTAGGGTTAGGATTAGGGTTATTGTTAGGGTTTGTGTTTGGGTTAGGTTTAGGATTAGGGTTAGGGTGAGTGTTTGGGGTAAGCTAAGGGTTTTTGTCTGGGTTAGGGTTAGGGTTAGGGTTAGGGTTTGGTTTAGGGTTAAGGTAAGGGTTTGGGTTTGGGTTAGGTTTAGGGTTAGGGTTTGGGTTAGGGTTAGGGTTAAGCTAAGGGTTTGGGTTTGGGTTAGGGTTAGGGTTAGTGTTAGGGTAACGGTTAGGGTTAGGGTTAGGTTTATGTTTAGGGTTTGGGTTAGGGTTAGGGTTAGGTTTAGGGTTTGGTTTTTTTGTTAGGGTTAGCCTTAGGGTTAGGGTTAGGTTTAGGATTAGTTTTTGGGTTAGGGTTAGGGTTAGGGTTAGGGTTAGTGTTAGGGTTTGGGTTAGGGTTAGCATTAGGGTTAGTGTTAGGTTTAAGGTTAGGGTTAGGGTTAGGGTTAGGGTTAGGGTTAGGGTTTCGTTTAGGGTTAGGTTTAACGTTTGTGTTAGGGTTAGGATTTGGCAGAGGGTTAGGGTTATGGTTAGGATTAGGGTTATGATTAGGTTTTGGGTTCTGGTTAGGTTTAGTGTTAGGTTTAGGGTTAGGATTAGGGTTAGCGTTAGGCTTAGGTTTATCTTTAGGGTTTGGGTGAGGGTTAGGGTTAGTGTTAGGGTTAGGGTTAGGGTTTGGGTTAGGGTTAGTGTTAGGATTAGTGTTAGGGTTAGTGTTTTGATTTGGTTAGGGTTAGGATTAGGGTTAGGGTGAGGGTTACGGTTAGGGTAAGTATTAGGGTTAGGCTTAGGTTTTGGTTTAGGGTTACGGTTAGGGTTAGGGTTTGGGTTAGGGTTATGGTTAGGGTTAGGGTTAGGATTCGGGTTTTGGTTAGGGCTAGGATTAGAGTTACGGTTTGGTTTAGGGTGAGGATTAGGGTTAGGGTTAGGTTTTTTTTTGTGTTAGTGTTAGGATTAAGGTTATGGTTAGGGTTTGCGCTTTGTTTAGGCTTAAGTTTAGGGTTTTGGTTTGGCTTAGGGATAGGGTTAGTGTTAGTATTAGGGTTTGGTTTGGGTTAGGGTTAGGATTAGGGTTTGGGTTAGGGTTACAGTTAGGTTTCAGGTTAGGGGTAGGGTTAGGGTTATGGTTAGGTTTAGGATTATGGTCAATGTTAAGGTTAGGGTTAGGTTTAGGTTTAGGGTTATGATTTGGGTTAGGGTTAGGGTTAGAGTTAGGGTTTGCGTTAGGGTTTCGGTTAGGTTAGGGTTAGGATTAGGGTTAGGATTAGGGCTAGGGTTTGGGTTAGGGGTAGCGTTAAGGTTAGTGTTAGGTTTAAGGTTAGGGTAACGGTTTGGGTTTGGGTTAGGGTTAGGGATAGGTTTAGGCTTAGGGTTAGTTTTTGGTTATAGTTAGGGTTAGGGTTAGGTTTATTGTTTTTGTTAGGGTTAGGGTAGGGGTTAGGGTTTGGTTTGGCTTAGGGTTAGTTTTTGGTTTAGGGTTAGGGTTAGGGTTAGGGTTAGGGTTTGGGTTTGGGTTAGGGTTAGGATTTGGGTTAGGGTTAAGGTTCGCGTTAGAGTTGGGGTTAGGGTTAGAGTTAGGATTTGGGTTAGGGTTAAGTTTTGGGTTAGAGTTCGGTTTATAATTATAGTTAGGGTTACGTTTCAGGGTTAGGGTTAGGGTTAGGGTTAGGTTTAGGGTTACGGGTAGGATTATGGTTTAATTTAGGGTTAGGGTTAGGGTTAGGGTTAGGGTTAGGGATTGGCTTTGGGTTAGAGTTAGGGTTTGGGTTAGGGTTAGCATTAGGATTAGGGTTAGAGTTAGGTTTACGGTTTGTGTTAGGGTTATGGTTATGGTTATGTTAGGGTTAGGGTTAGAGTTAAGATTTTGTTTAGGGTTAGGGGTAGGGTTAGGGTTTGGGTTAGGGTTTGGGTTAAGGTTTGGGTTAGTTTTAACGTTAGTTTTAAGGTTTGAGTTTGGGTTACGGTTAGCATTTGTTTTATGGTTAGGGTTAGGGTTAGGGTTTGGGTTTGGGTTAGGGTTAGGGTTAGGTTCAGGGTTAGGTTTACGGTTAGGGTTTGGGTTAGGGTTCCGGTTAGGTTTAGGGTTATGATTGGGTTAGGGTTAGGGTTAGTGTTAGTGTTAGGGTTTGGCTTAGGTTTAGGGTTAGGATTAGGGTTAGGGTTAGGATTTTGGTTTGGGTTAGGGTTACGATTAGGTTTAGGGTGAAGGTTTGGTTTTGGGTAAGTTTTAGGGTTCGGGTTAGCGTTAGGGTATGGGTTAGGGTTAGGGTTAGTGTTAGAGTTAGTGTAAGGGTTAGAGTTAGGGTTAGGTATTGGTTTAGGTTTAGGGTTAGCGTTAGGGTTTGGGTTAGGGTTATGGTTATGGTTATGGTTAGGGTTAGGGTTTGGGTTAGGGTTAGGGTTAGGGTTAGGATTAGTGTTAGGGTTAGGGTTTGGGTTTGGGTTAGGTTTAGGATTAGGGTTAGGGTGAGGGTTTTGGATTTGGGTAAGGTTAGGGGTAGGGTTAGCGTTAGGTTTTGGGTTATGTTTAGGTTTAGGGTTAGGGTAACGGTTAGGGTTAGGGTTAGGTTTTGGTTTAGGGTTTGGTTTAGGGTTAGGGTTAGGTTTAGGGTTAGGGTTATGATTTGGGTTAGGGATACGGTTAGAGTTAGGGTTTGCATTAGGGTTTCGGTTAGGGTTAGGCTTACGGTTAGGGTTATGGTTAGGGTTAGGTTTGGGTTAGGGTTAGCGTTAGGGTTAGTGTTAGGTTTAAGGTTAGGGTAAGGGTTTGGGTTTGGGTTAGGGTTAGGGTTAGGGTTAGGTTTAGGGTTTTTGTTAAGGTTAGGGTTAGTGTTAGGGTTTGGGTTTGGGTTAGGTTTAGGATTTGGGTTAGGGTTAAGTTTCGCGTTAGAGTTAGGGTTAGGGTTAGATTTAGGGTTAGGTGTCAGGGTTAGCTTTAGGGTTAGGGTTAGGATTTGGGTTAGGGTTAAGTTTCGGGTTAGAGTTAGGGTTAGGATTAGAGTTAGGGTTATGTGTCAGGGTTAGGGTTAGGGTTAGGGTTAGGTTTAGTGTTACGGTTAGGATTAGGGTTTAATTTAGGGTTAGGGTTGGGGTTAGGGTTAGGGTGAGGGATTGGCTTTGGGTTAGAGTTAGGGTTTGGTTTAGGGTTAGGGTTAGGATTAGTGTTAGAGTTAGGGTTACGGTTTGTGTTAGGGTTATGTTTAGGGTTAGGGTTAGGTTTAGGGTTAGAGTTAAGATTTTGTTTAGGGTTAGGGGTAGGGTTAGGGTTTGGGTTACGGCTAGGGTTCAGGTTTGGGTTAGTTTTAACGTTAGTGTTACGGTTTGAGTTTGGGTTACTGTTAGCATTTGGTTTAGGGTTAGGGTTAGGGTTCGGGTTTGGGTTTGGGTTAGGGTAAGGGTTAGGGTTAGGTTTAGGGTTAGGATTAGGGTTATGATTAGGTTTTGGATTCTGGTTAGGTTTAGTGTTAGGTTTACTGTTAGGATTAGGTTTAGCTTTAGGGTTAGGTTTAGGGTTAGGGTTTGGGTGAGGGTTAGGGTTAGGATTAGGGTTAGGATTTGGGTTAGGGTTAGTGTTAGGATTAGTGTTAGGGTTAGTGTTTTGATTTGGTTAGGGTTAGGATTAGGTTTAGGGTGAGGGTTACGGTTATGGTAATTATTAGGGTTAGGCTTAGGTTTTGGTTTAGGGTTAGGGTTAGGGTTAGGGTTTGGTTAGGGTTACGGTTAGGGTTAGGGTTAGGATTAGGGTTTTGGTTAGGGTTAGGGTTTGGTTTAGGGTTAGGATTAGGGTTAGGGTTAGGGATTTTTTGGGTTCGTGTTAGGATTAAGTTTATGGTTAGGGTTTGCAGTTTGTTTAGGATTAAGTTTAGGGTTTTGGTTTGGCTTAGGATTAGGTTTAGTGTTAATGTTAGGGTTTGGGTTTGGGTTAGGGTTAGGATTAGGGTTTGGGTTAGGGTTAGAGTTAGGTTTCGGGTTAGGGGTAGGGTTAGGGTTATGGTTAGGGTTAGGATTATGGTTAATGTTAGGGTTAGGGTTAGGTTTAGGGTTAGGGTTATGATTTGGGTTAGGGTTAGGGTTAGAGTTAGGGTTTGCATTAGGGTTTCGGTTAGGGTTAGGGTTAGGGTTTGGGTTAAGGTTAGCGTTAGGGTTAGTGTTAGGTTTAAGTTAGGGTAAGGGTTTGGGTTTGGGTTAGGGTTAGGGTAACGGTTAGGGTTAGGCTTAGTTGTCGGTTTCGGGTTAGGATTTGGGTTAGGGTTTGAGTTTGGGTTAGGTTTAGGGTTAGGGTTAGGTTTAGGGTTAGGGTTAGTTTTTGGTTATAGTTAGGGTTAGGGTTAGGTTTAGGGTTTTTGTTAGGGTTATGGTTAGGGTTAGGGTTTGGTTTGGCTTAGGGTTAGATTTGGTTTAGGGTTACTGTTTGGGTTAGGGTTAGGGATAAGGTTAGGGTTTGGGTTTAGGTTAGGGTGGTTAGGGTTAGGATTTGGGTTAGGATTAAGGTTCGCGTTAGAGTTGTGGTTAGGGTTAGAGTTAGGGTTAGGTGTCAGGGTTAGGGTTAGGGTTAGGGGTAGGATTTGTGTTAGGGTTAAGTTTCGGGTTAGAGTTAGGGTTATAATTAGAGTTAGGGTTACGTGTCAGGGTTAGGGTTATGGTTAGGGTTAGGTTTACGGTTACGGTTAGGATTAGGGTTTAATTTAGGGTTAGGGTTAGGGTTAGGGTTAGGGTGAGGGATTGGCTCTGGGTTAGAGTTAGGGTTTGGGTTAGGGTTAGCGTTAGGATTAGGGTTAGAGTTAGGGTTACGGTTTGTGTTAAGGTTATGGTTATGGTTATGTTTAGGGTTAGGGTTAGAGTTAAGGTTTTGTTTAGGGTTAGGGGTAGGGTTAGGATTTGGGTTAGGGTTTGGGTTAAGGTTTGGGTTAGTTTTAACATTAGTGTTACGGTTTGAGTTTGGGTTAGGGTTAGCATTTGGTTTAGGGTTAGGGTTAGGGTTAGGGTTTGAGTTTGGGTTAGGGTTAGGGTTACGTTTAGGGTTAGGTTTACGGTTTGGGTTTGGGTTAGGGTTACGGTTAGGTTTAGGTTTATGATTGGGTTAGGGTTAGGGTTAGGGTTAGGGTTAGGATTTTGGTTTGGGTAAGTTTTAGGGTTCGGGTTAGCGTTAGGGTATGGGTTAGGGTTAGGGTTAGTGTTAGAGTTAGTGTAAGGGTTAGGGTTAGGTTTAGGCTTTGGTTTAGGGTTACGGTTAGCGTTAGGGTTAGTGTTAGGGTTATGGTTAGGATTATGGTTAGGGTTAGGGTTAGGGTTTGGGTTAGGGTTAGGGTTAGGATTAGGGTTAGGGTTAGGGTTTGGGTTTGGGTTAGGGTTAGGATTAGGGTTAGGGTGATGGTTTTGGATTTGGGGAAGGTTAGGGGCAGCGTTAGCGTTAGGTTTAGGGTTAGGTTTAGGGTTAGGGTTAGGGTAACGGTTAGGGTTAGGGTTAGGTTTTGGTTTAGGGTTTGGGTTAGGGTTAGGGTTAAGTTTAGGGTTTGGTTTTTTTGTTAGGGTTAGCCTTAGGATTAGGGTTAGGTTTAGGATTAGGGTTTGGGTTAGGGTTACGGTTAGGGTTAGGGTTAGAGTTAGGGATTGGGTTAGGGGTAGCGTTACGGTTAGTGTTAGGTTTAAGGTTAGTGTAAGGGTTTAGGTTTGGGTTAGGGTTAGGGTTAGGGTTAGGATTAGGGTTAGGGTAATGGTTAGGGTTAGGGTTAGGTTTCGGTTTCGGGTTAGGATTAGGGTTAGTGTTTGGGTTTGGGTTAGGTTTAGGGTTAGGGTTAAGTTTAGGGTTAGGGTTAGTGTTTGGTTATAGTTAGGGTTAGGGTTAGGTTTAGGGTTTTTGTTAAGGTTAGGTTTAGTGTTAGGGTTTGGGTTTGGGTTAGGTTTAGGATTTGGGTTAGGGTTAAGGTTCGCGTTAGAGTTAGGGTTAGGGTTAGAGTTAGGGTTAGATGTCAGGGTTAGCTTTAGGGTTAGGTTTAGGATTTGGGTTAGGGTTAAGTTTTGGGTTAGAGTTAGGGCTAGGATTAGAGTTAGGGTTATGTGTCAGGGTTAAGGTTAGGGTTAGGGTTTTGGTTAGGGTTATAGTTAGGTTTCGGGTTAGGGGTAGGGTTAGGGTTATATTTAGGGTTAGGATTCTGGTTAATGTTAGGGTTAGGGTTAGGTTTAGGGTTAGGGTTATGATTTGGGTTAGGGTTAGGGTTAGAGTTAGGGTTTGCATTAGGGTTTCGGTTAGGGTTAGGGTTAGGGTTAGGGTTAGGGTTTGGGTTAGGGTTAGCGTTAGGGTTAGTGTTAGGTTTAAGTTAGGGTAAGGGTTTGGGTTTGGGTTAGGGTTAGGGTTAGGGTTAGGGTAACGGTTAGGGTTAGGCTTAGTTGTCGGTTTCGGGTTAGGATTAGGGTTAGGGTTTGAGTTTGGGTTAGGTTTAGGGTTAGGGTTAGGGTTAGGTTTAGGGTTAGGGTTAGTTTTTGGTTATAGTTAGGGTTAGGGTTAGGTTTAGGGTTTTTGTTAGGGTTATGGTTAGGGTTAGGGTTTGGTTTGGCTTAGGGTTAGTTTTTGGTTTAGGGTTACTGTTTGGGTTAGGGTTAGGGTTAGGGTTAGGGTTTGGGTTTGAGTTAGGGTTAGGATTTGGGTTAGGGTTAAGGTTCGCGTTAGAGTTGCGGTTAGGGTTAGAATTAGGGTTAGGTGTCAGGGTTAGGGTTAGGGTTAGGGTTAAGTTTCAGGTTAGAGTTAGGGTTATAATTAGAGTTAGGTTTACGTGTCAGGGTTAGGGTTAGGGTTAGGGTTAGGTTTAGGGTTACGGTTAGGATTAGGGTTTAATTTAGGGTTAGGGTTAGGGTTAGTGTTAGGGTGAGTGATTGGCTTTGGGTTAGATTTAGGGTTTGGGTAAGGGTTAGCGTTAGGATTAGGGTTAGAGTTAGGTTTACGGTTTGTGTTAGGGTTATGGTTATGGTTATGTTTAGGGTTAGGGTTAGAGTTAAGATTTTGTTTAGGGTTAGGGGTAGGGTTAGGATTTGGGTTAGGGTTTGGGTTAAGGTTTGGGTTAGTTTTAACATTAGTGTTACGGTTTGAGTTTGGGTTAGGGTTAGCATTTGGTTTAGGGTTAGGGTTAAGTTTAGGGATTGGGTTTAGGTTAGGTTTAGGGTTTGGGTTAGGCTTAGGGTTAGGGTTTGGGTTTGGGTTAGTTTTAGGTTTAGGGTTAGGGTTAGTGTTAGGGTTAGGGTTTGGGTTTGGGATAGAGTAAGGTATCGGGTTAGGGTTTGGTTTAGGTTCAAGGTTAGGGTTAGGGTTTGGGTTAGGGTTTGGGTTAGGTTTAGGGTTAGGGTTAGGGTTAGGGTTAGGGCTTGAGTTTAGGTTAGGTTTAGGTTTTGCGTTAGTCTTAGGGTTAGGGTTAGTGTTAGGGTTAGGGTTAGGATTAGGGTTAGGGTTAGGGTTAGGTTTAGGGTTAGGGTTGGGGTTAGGGTTAGGGTTAGGTTTATGGTTAGGGTTAGGTTTAGGATTAGGGTTAGGTTTAGGTTTAGGTTTTGGGTTAGGGTTAGGGTTAGGGTTAGGTTTCGGGTTTGGTTTGGTTTACGGTTAGTGTGAGGGTTAGGGGAAGGGATAGGGTTAGGATTAGGGTTAGGGGTGGTTTAGGGTTAGGGTTAGGGGTAGGATTAAGGTTAGGGTTAAGGTTTAGGTTTGGGTTAGAGTTAAGTTTAGAGTTGGGGTTTGGTTTAAGGTTAGGTTTAGGGTTAGGGTTGTGGTTAGGGTTAGGGTTAGGGTTATGGTTAGGGTTAGGTTTAGGTTTAGGGTTAGGTTTAGGTTTAGGTTTTGGGTTAGGGTTAGGGTTAGGGTTAGGGTTAAGGTTTGGTTTGTGTTAGGGTTAATGTTACGGATAGTGTAAGGGTTAGGTTTGGGGTTAGGGTTAGTTTTAGGGTTACTGTTAGAGGTTGGTTTAGGGTTAGGATTAGGTTTAGGATTAGGGTTAGGGTTAGGGTTAGGGATTGGTTTGGGGTAAGGTTAGTGTTAGGGTTAGGGATAGTTTAGGTTAGGGTTAGGGTTAGGGTTAGGGTTTAGGTTTGGTTTAGGGTTAGGGTTAGGGTTAGGGTATGGGTTAGGGTTTAGGTTTGATTTAGGGTTAGGGTTAGGGTTAGTTTTGGGCTTGGGTTAGGTTTAGGGTTAGGGTTAGGGCTTGGGTTTAGGTCAGGTTTAAGGTGTGGGTTAGGCTTACGGTTAGGATTTGTGTTTGGGTTAGGTTTAGCTTTAGTGTTAGGGTCAGGGTTAGCGTTAGTTTTAGGGCTTGAGTTAGGGTTAGGGTAAAGTTTAGGGATTGGGTTTAGGTTAGGTTTAGGGTTTGGGTTAGGCTTAGGGTTAGGGTTTGGGTTTGGGTTAGTTTTAGGTTTAGCTTAGGGTTAGGGTTAGGGTTAGGGTTAGGGTTAGGGTTAGGGTTTGGGTTTGGGATAGAGTAAGGTATCGGGTTAGGGTTTGGGTTAGGTTCAAGATTAGGGTTAGGGTTTGGGTTAGGGTTTGGTTTAGGGTTAGTGTTAGGTTTAGGGTTAGGGTTACAGTTAGTCTTTGGGTTAGCGTTAGGGTTATGGCAAGCGTTAGGGTTAGGGTTAAGGTTAGGGTTAGGGTTAGTGTTTGGGTTAGGGTTAGTGTTAGGGTTTGGGTTTGAGTCATGGTTAGGTTTAGGGTTAGGTTCAGGGTTGGGGTTAGTGTTAGGGTTAGGGTTAGGGTGTGGGTTTGGGTTAGGGTTAGGCTTAGGGTTAGGGTTAGGGTAAGTGTTAGGGTTAGGGCTTGGGTAAGTGTTAGGGTTAGGTTTAGGATTTCGTTTAGGGTTAGCTTTAGGGTTCGGGTTAGGTTTAGTGTGTGGGTTTGGGTTAGGCTTAGGCTTAGGGTTCGGGGTAGGGTAAGTGTTAGGTTAGGGTTTGGATTAGGGTTAGTGTTAGGTTTAGGCTTAGGGTTAGGGTTTGGTTTGGTTTAGAGTTACTGTTAGGGTTAGGGTAAGGGTTAGGTTTAGGGTTAGGGTTAGGGTTAGGGTTAGTTTTAGGGCTTGGGTTAGGGTTAGGGTTAGGGATTGGGTTTAGGTTAGGTTTAGGTTTTGGGTTAGGCTTAGGGTTAGGTTTTGGGTTTGGGTTTGGATTAGGTTTAGGGTTAGTGTTACGGTTAGGGTTAGGGTTTGGGTTTGGGTTAGACTAAGGTATAGGGTTAGAGTTTGGGTTAGGTTTAGTGTTAGGGTTAGAGTTTGGGTTAGGGTTTGGGTTAGGGTTAGGGTTAGGTTTAGTGTTCCGGTTAGGATTTGGGGTAGGTTAGGTTTATTTGTAGGGTTAGGGTTAGAGTTTATGTTAGGGTTAGGGTTAGGGTTTGGGTTAGTGTTAGGGTTAGGTTTAGGGATAGTGTTTGGGCTTGGGTTAGGGTTAGGTTTAGGGTTAGGGTTAGAGTTAGGGTTACGGTTTGGCTTAGGGTTAGGGTTAGGGTTAGGGCTAGGCGATAGGGATAGGGTTAGGGTTAGGATTGGGGTTAATA
>CM069528.1:7517500-7522500 GCA_035773235.1 Eospalax fontanierii
GGGTTAGGGTTAGGGTTAGCGTTGGGGTTAGTGTTAGGGTTAGGGTTAGTGTGTGGGTTTGGGTTAGGGTTAAGCTTAGTGTTAGGGTTAGGGTAAGTGTTAGGGTTAGGGTTTGGATTAGGGTTATGGTTATGTTTAGGGTGTGGGTTTGGGTTAGGGTTAGGCTTAGGGTTAGTATTAGGGTAAGTGTTAGGGTTAGGGTTTGGATTAGGGTTAGGGTTAGCTTTAGGCTTAGGGTTAGGGTTTGGTTTGGTTTAGGGTTAGTGTTAGGGTTAGGATAAGTGTTACGGTTAGGGTTAGGGTTAGGGTTAGGGTTAGGGTTAGTTTTAGGGCTTGCGTTAGGGTTAGGGTTAGGGTTAGGGCTTGGGTTTAGGTTAGGTTTAGTTTTTGCGTTAGGCTTAGGGTTAGGGTTTGGGTTTGGGTTTGGTTTAGGTTTAGGGTTACGGTTAGGGTTAGGATTTGGGTTTGGGTTAGAGTTAGGTATAGGGTTAAGGTTTGGCTTAGGTTTAGTGTTAGGGTTAGGGTTTGGGTTAGGGTTTGGGTTAGGGTTAAGGTTAGGGTTAGGGTTAGGGTTTAGCGTTAGGGTTAGGGTTTGTGTTAGGGTTAGGTTTACGGTTAGGGTTAGGGTTAGGGTTAGCGTTTGGGTTACAGTTAGGGTTAGGTTTAGGGTTAGTGTTTGGGCTTGGGTTAGGGTTAGGTTTAGTGTTAGGGTTAGAGTTAGGGTTAGGGTTTGGCTTAGGGTTAGGGTTAAGGTTAGGGCTAGGCGATAGGGATAGGGTTAGATTTAGGGTTTGGGTTAGGGTTAGTGTTAGGTTTAGTGTTAGGGTTAGGGTTTGGTTTGGTTTACGGTTAGTGTGAGGGTTAGGGGAAGGGTTAGGTTTAGGGTTAGGTTTAGAGGTGGTTTAGGGTTAGGGTTAGGGATAGGACTAACGTTAGGGTTAAGGTTTAGGTTTGGGTTAGAGTTAAGTTTAGAGTTGGGGTTTGGTTTAAGGTTATGTTTAGGGTTAGGGTTGGGATTAGGGTTAGGGATAGGGTTATGGTTAGGGTTAGGTTTAGGATTAGGGTTAGGTTTAGGTTTAGGTTTTGGGTTAGGGTTGGGGTTAGGGTTAGGGTTAGGGTTTGGTTTGTGTTAGGGTTAATGTTACGGATAGTGTAACGGTTAGGTTTGGGGTTAGGGTTAGGTTTAGGGTTACTGTTAGAGGTTGGTTTACGGTAAGGGTTAGGTTTAGGGTTAGGGTTAGGGATTGTTTTGGGGTAGGGTTAGTGTTAGGGTTAGGGATAGTTTAGGTTAGGGTTAGGGTTAGGGTTAGGGTTTAGGTTTGGGTTAGGGTTAGGGTTAGGGTTAGGGTATGGGTTAGGGTTTAGGTTTAGTCTAGGGTTAGGGTTAGGGTTAGGGTTAGGGTTAGGGTTAAGGTTAGGGTTAGGGTTTCGTTTAGGGTTAGGTTTAGGATTCGTTTTAGGTTTAGGGTGTGGGTTTGGGTTAGGGTTAGGCTTAGGGTTAGTATTAGGGTAAGTGTTAGGGTTAGGGTTTGGATTAGTTTTAGGGTTAGCTTTAGGCTTAGGGTTAGGGTTTGGTTTGGTTTAGGGTTAGTGTTAGGGTTAGGATAACTGTTACGGTTAGGGTTAGGGTTAGGGTTAGGGTTCGTGTTAGTTTTAGGGCTTGGGTTAGGGTTAGGGTTAGGGTTAGTGCTTGGGTTTAGGTTAGGTTTAGTTTTTGCGTTAGGCTTAGGGTTAGGGTTTGGGTTTTGGTTTGGTTTAGGTTTAGGGTTACGGTTAGGGTTAGGATTTGGGTTTGGGTTAGAGTTAGGTATTGGATTAGTGTTTGGGTTAGGTTTAGTGTTAGGGTTAGGGTTTGGGTTAGGGTTTCGGTTAGGGTTAAGTTTAGGGTTAGGGTTAGTGTTTAGGTTTAGGGTTAGGGTTTGTGTTAGGGTGAGGTTTAGGGTTAGGGTTAGGGTTAGGGTTAGCGTTTGGGTTAGAGTTAGGGTTAGGTTTAGGGTTAGTGTTTGGGCTTGGGTTAGGGTTAGGTTTAGTGTTAGGTTTAGAGTTAGGGTTAGGGTTTGGCTTAGGGTTAGGGTTAATGTTAGGGCTAGGCGATAGGGATAGGGTTAGGTTTAGGGTTTGGGTTAGGGTTAGTGTTAGGTTTAGGGTTAGGGTTAGGGTTTGGTTTGGTTTACGGTTAGTGTGAGGGTTAGGGGAAGGGTTAGGGTTAGGGTTAGGGTTAGAGGTGGTTTAGGGTTAGGGGTAGGGGTAGGACTAAGGTTAGGGTTACGGTTTAGGTTTGGGTTAGAGTTAAGTTTAGAGTTGTGCTTTGGTTTAAGGTTAGGTTTAGGGTTAGGGTTGGGGTTAGGGTTATGTTTAGGGTTATGCTTAGGGTTAGGTTTAGGATTAGGGTTAGGTTTAGATTTAGGTTTTGGGTTAGGGTTAGGGTTAGGGTTAGGGTTAGGGTTTGGTTTGTGTTAGGGTTAATGTTACGGATACTGTAAGGGTTAGGTTTGGGGTTAGGGTTAGGTTTAGGGTTACTGTTAGAGGTTGGTTTAGGGTTAGGGTTAGGTTTAGAGTTAGGGTTAGGGTTAGGGTTAGGGATTGGTTTGGGATAGGGTTAGTGTTAGGGTTAGGGATAGTTTAGGTTATGGTTAGGGTTAGGGTTTAGGTTTGGGTTAGGGTTAGGATTAGGGTTAGGGTATGGGTTAGGGTTTAGGTTTGGTTTAGGGTTAGGGTTAGGGTTAGTTTTTGGGCTTGGGTTAGGTTTAGGGTTAGGGTTAGGGCTTGGGTTTAGGTCAGGTTTAAGGTGTGGGTTAGGCTTACGGTTAGGATTTGTGTTTGGTTTAGGTTTAGCTTTAGTGTTAGGGTTAGGGTTAGCGTTAGTTTTAGGGCTTGTGTTAGGGTTAGCGTTAAGTTTAGGGATTGGGTTTAGGTTAGGTTTAGGGTTTGGGTTAGGCTTAGGGTTAGGGTTTGGTTTTGGCTTAGGTTTAGGTTTAGGGTTAGGGTTAGTGTTAGGGTTAGGGTTAGGGTTAGGGTTTGTGTTTGGGTTAGAGTAAGATATCGGGTTAGGGTTTGGGTTAGGTTCAAGGTTATGGTTAGGGTTTGGGTTAGGGTTTGGGTTACGGTTAGGGTTAGGTTTAGGGTTAGGGTTAGCGTTAAAGTTTGGGTTAGGGTTAGTGTTAGGGTTTGGGTTTGAGTCATGGTTATGGTTAGGGTTAGGGTTAGGGTTTGGGTTAGGGTTAGTGTTAGGGTTTGGGTTTGAGTCATGGTTAGGGTTAGGGTTAGGGTTAGGGTTAGGGTTAGGGTTAGGGTTTGGGTTAGTGTTAGGTTTTGGGATAAGGTTAGGGTTAGGGTAAGGGTTAGGCTTAGGAGTTGTGGTAGGCTCAGGGTGAGGGGTAGGGTTAGTGGTAGGATTAGGGTTGGTGTTAGGTTTAGGGTTACGGTTAGGGTTAAGGTTTAGGGTTGGGTTAGGGTTAGGGTTAGGGCTAGGGTTTGGTTTAGGTTTAGGGTTAGGGTTAGGGTTAGGGTTAGGGTTAGGATTTGGGTTAGGGTTAGGGTTAGGTTTAGGGTTAGGATTTGGGTTAGTGTTATGGTTATGTTTAGGGTTAGGATTAGGATTAGGGTTAGGTTTAGGGTTTGGGTTAGGGTTAGTGTTAGGGTTTGGGTTTGAGTTAGGGTTAGGGTTAGGGTTAGGGTTAGGGCTGGGGTTAGTGTTAGGGTTAGGGTTAGTGTGTGGGTTTGGGTTAGGGTTAGGCTTAGGGTTAGTTTTAGGGTAAGTGTTAGGGTTAGGGCTTGGGTAAGGGTTAGGGTTAGGGTTAGGGTTTCGTTTAGGGTTAGGTTTAGGATTCGATTTAGGTTTAGAGTGTGGGTTTGGGTTAGGGTTAGCCTTAGGGTTAGTATTAGGGTAAGTGTTAGGGTTAGGGTTTGGATTAGGGTTAGGGTTAGCTTTAGGCTTATGTTTAGGGTTTGGTTTGGTTTAGGGTTAGTGTTAGGGTTAGGATAAGTGTTACGGTTAGGGTTAGGGTTAGGGTTAGGGTTAGGGTTAGGGTTAGTTTTAGGGCTTGGGTTAGGGTTAGGGTTAGGGTTAGGGATTGGGTTTAGTTTAGGTTTAGGGTTTGGGTTAGGCTTAGGGTTAGGGTTTGGGTTTGGGTTTGGTTGAGGTCTAGGGTTACGGTTAGGGTTAGGATTTGGGTTTGGGTTAGAGTTAGGTATACGGTTAGGGTTTGGGTTAGGTTTAGTGTTAGGGTTAGGGTTTGGGTTAGAGTTTCGGTTAGGGTTAAGTTTAGGGTTAGGGTTAGGGTTTAGGGTTAGGGTTAGGGTTTGTGTTAGGGTTAGGTTTAGGGTTAGGGTTAGGGTTAGGGTTAGCGTTTGGGTTAGAGTTAGGGTTAGGTTTAGGGTTAGTGTTTGGGCTTGGGATAGGGTTAGGTTTAGTGTTAGGGTTAGAGTTAGGGTTAGGGTTTGGCTTAGAGTTAGGGTTAAGGTTAGGTCTAGGCGATTGGGATAGGGTTAGGGTTAGGGTTTGGGTTAGGGTTAGTGTTAGGTTTAGGGTTAGGGTTAGGGTTTGGTTTGGTTTACGGTTAGTGTGAGGGTTAGGGGAAGGTTAAGGGTAAGGGTAAGGGTTAGGGGTGGTTTAGGGTTAGGGTTAGGGGTAGGATTAAGGTTAGGGTTAAGGTTTAGGTTTGGGTTTGAATTAGGTTTAGAGTTGGGGTTTGGTTTACAGTTAGGTTTAGGGTTAGGGTTAGGGTTAGGGTTAGGGTTTGGCTTAGGGTTAGGGTTAGTGTTAGGGTTTAGGGTTTAGGGTTACGGTTAGGGTTCGGGTTAGGTTTAGGGTTAGTGGTACGGTTAGGGTTTGGGGTAGGGATAGGGTTAGGGTTAGGGGTTGTGTTAGGGTTACGGTTAGGGTTATGGTTAGGTTTTCGGTTTGGGTTAGGGTTAGGGTTAGGTTTAGGGTTAGTGTTTGGGCTTGGATTAGGGTTAGGTTTAGGTTTATGGTTAGAGTTAGGGTTAGTGTTTGGCTT
>CM069528.1:7525000-7532500 GCA_035773235.1 Eospalax fontanierii
TTAGTGTTAGGGTTAGGGTAAGGGGTAGGTTTAGGTTTAGGGTTAGTTTTAGGGCTTGGGTTAGGGTTAGGGTTAGGGTTAGGGATTGGGTTTAGGTTAGGTTTAGGGTTTGGGTTAGGCTTAGGGTCAGTGTTTGGGTTTGGGTTTGGGTTAGGTTTAGGGTTAGGGTTAGGGTTAGGGTTAGGGTTAGGGTTAGGGTTTGGGTTTGGGTTAGAGTAAGGTATAGGGTTAGCGTTTGGGTTAGGTTTAGTGTTAGGTTTAGGGTTTGGGTTAGGGTTTGGGTTAGGGTTAAAGTTACGGTTAGGGTTAGGGTAAGGTTTAGGGTTATTGTTTGGGCTTGGGTTACGGTTAGGTTTAGGTTTAGGGTTAGGTTTAGGTTTAGGGTTAGGGTTAGGGTTAGGGTTTGGGTTTGGGTTAGAGTAAGGTATAGGGTTAGCGTTTGGGTTAGGTTTAGTGTTAGGTTTAGGGTTTGGGTTAGGGTTTAGGTTAGGGTTAAAGTTAGGGTTAGGGTTAGTGTTAGGTTTAGGGTTATTGTTTGGGCTTGGGTTAGAGTTAGGTTTAGGGTTTGGATTAGGGTTAGGGTTAGGGTTAGGGTTAGGGTTAGGGTTAGGGTTCGGGCTAGGCGATAGTGATAGGGTTAGGTTTAGGATTAGGATTAGGTTTTGGGCTTGGGATAGGTTTAGTGTTAAGGTTAGTATTAGGGTTAGGTTTAGTGTAAGGATTAGGTTTTGGGTTTCGGTTAGGGTTAGGTTTAGGGTTAGGGTTTGGGTTAGTGTTAGGGTTTGGGATAGGGTTAGGGTTACTGTAAGGGTTAGTTTTAGGGTTTGTGTTAGGGTTAGGGTTAGGGTTACGGTTAGGTTTATGTTTTGGGTTAGGCTTAGGGTTAGGGTTAGGGTTAGGGTTAGGGTTGTGTTAGGATTATGGTTAGGGTTAGGGTTTGGTTTGGTTTACGGTTAGTGTGAGGGTTAGGGGAAGGGTTAGGGTTAGGGTTAGGGTTAGAGGTGGTTTAGGGTTAGGGTTAGGGGTAGGACTAAGGTTAGGGTTAAGGTTTAGGTTTGGGTTAGAGTTAAGTTTAGAGTTGTGCTTTGGTTTAAGGTTAGGTTTAGGGTTAGGGTTGGGGTTAGGGTTATGTTTAGGGTTATGCTTAGGGTTAGGTTTAGGATTAGGGTTAGGTTTAGATTTAGGTTTTGGGTTAGGGTTAGGTTTAGGGTTAGGGTTGGGGTTTGGTTTGTGTTAGGGTTAATGTTACGGATACTGTAAGGGTTAGGTTTGGGGTTAGGGTTAGGTTTAGGGTTACTGTTAGAGGTTGGTTTAGGGTTAGGGTTAGGTTTAGAGTTAGGGTTAGGGTTAGGGTTAGGGATTGGTTTGGGATAGGGTTAGTGTTAGGGTTAGGGATAGTTTAGGTTATGGTTAGGGTTAGGGTTTAGGTTTGGGTTAGGGTTAGGATTAGGGTTAGGGTATGGGTTAGGGTTTAGGTTTGGTTTAGGGTTAGGGTTAGGGTTAGTTTTTGGGCTTGGGTTAGGTTTAGGGTTAGGGTTAGGGCTTGGGTTTAGGTCAGGTTTAAGGTGTGGGTTAGGCTTACGGTTAGGATTTGTGTTTGGTTTAGGTTTAGCTTTAGTGTTAGGGTTAGGGTTAGCGTTAGTTTTAGGGCTTGTGTTAGGGTTAGCGTTAAGTTTAGGGATTGGGTTTAGGTTAGGTTTAGGGTTTGGGTTAGGCTTAGGGTTAGGGTTTGGGTTTGGGTTAGGTTTAGGTTTAGGGTTAGGGTTAGTGTTAGGGTTAGGGTTAGGGTTAGGGTTTGTGTTTGGGTTAGAGTAAGATATCGGGTTAGGGTTTGGGTTAGGTTCAAGGTTATGGTTAGGGTTTGGGTTAGGGTTTGGGTTACGGTTAGGGTTAGGTTTAGGGTTAGGGTTAGCGTTAAAGTTTGGGTTAGGGTTAGTGTTAGGGTTTGGGTTTGAGTCATGGTTATGGTTAGGGTTAGGGTTAGGGTTTGGGTTAGGGTTAAGGTTAGGGTTTGGGTTTGAGTCATGGTTAGGGTTAGGGTTAGGGTTAGGGTTAGGGTTAGGGTTAGGGTTTGGGTTAGTGTTAGGTTTTGGGATAAGGTTAGGGTTAGGGTAAGGGTTAGGCTTAGGGTTTGTGTTAGGCTTAGGGTTAGGGTTAGGGTTAGTGTTAGGATTAGGGTTGGTGTTAGGTTTAGGGTTACGGTTAGGGTTAAGGTTTAGGGTTGGGTTAGGGTTAGGGTTAGGGCTAGGGTTTGGTTTAGGTTTAGGGTTAGGGTTAGGGTTAGGGTTAGGGTTAGGATTTGGGTTAGGGTTAGGGTTAGGTTTAGGGTTAGGATTTGGGTTAGTGTTATGGTTATGTTTAGGGTTAGGATTAGGATTAGGGTTAGGTTTAGGGTTTGGGTTAGGGTTAGTGTTAGGGTTTGGGTTTGAGTTAGGGTTAGGGTTAGGGTTAGGGTTAGGGTTGGGGTTAGTGTTAGGGTTAGGGTTAGTGTGTGGGTTTGGGTTAGGGTTAGGCTTAGGGTTAGGTTTAGGGTAAGTATTAGGGTTAGGGCTTGGGTAAGGGTTAGGATTAGGGTTAGGGTTTCGTTTAGGGTTAGGTTTAGGATTCGATTTAGGTTTAGAGTGTGGGTTTGGGTTAGGGTTAGCCTTAGGGTTAGTATTAGGGTAAGTGTTAGGGTTAGGGTTTGGATTAGGGTTAGGGTTAGCTTTAGGCTTATGTTTAGGGTTTGGTTTGGTTTAGGGTTAGTGTTAGGGTTAGGATAAGTGTTACGGTTAGGGTTAGGGTTAGGGTTAGGGTTAGGGTTAGGGTTAGGGTTAGTTTTAGGGCTTGGGTTAGGGTTAGGGTTAGGGTTAGGGATTGGGTTTAGTTTAGGTTTAGGGTTTGGGTTAGGCTTAGGGTTAGGGTTTGGGTTTGGGTTTGGTTTAGGTTTAGGGTTACGGTTAGGGTTAGGATTTGGGTTTGGGTTAGAGTTAGGTATACGGTTAGGGTTTGGGTTAGGTTTAGTGTTAGGGTTAGGGTTTGGGTTAGAGTTTCGGTTAGGGTTAAGTTTAGGGTTAGGGTTAGGGTTTAGGGTTAGGGTTAGGGTTTGTGTTAGGGTTAGGTTTAGGGTTAGGGTTAGGGTTAGGGTTAGCGTTTGGGTTAGAGTTAGGGTTAGGTTTAGGGTTAGTGTTTGGGCTTGGGATAGGGTTAGGTTTAGTGTTAGGGTTAGAGTTAGGGTTAGGGTTTGGCTTAGAGTTAGGGTTAAGGTTAGGTCTAGGCGATTGGGATAGGGTTAGGGTTAGGGTTTGGGTTAGGGTTAGTGTTAGGTTTAGGGTTAGGGTTAGGGTTTGGTTTGGTTTACGGTTAGTGTGAGGGTTAGGGGAAGGTTAAGGGTAAGGGTAAGGGTTAGGGGTGGTTTAGGGTTAGGGTTAGGGGTAGGATTAAGGTTAGGGTTAAGGTTTAGGTTTGGGTTTGAATTAGGTTTAGAGTTGGGGTTTGGTTTACGGTTAGGTTTAGGGTTAGGGTTAGGGTTAGGGTTAGGGTTAGGGTTAGGGTTTGGCTTAGGGTTAGGGTTAGTGTTAGGGTTTAGGGTTTAGGGTTACGGTTAGGGTTCGGGTTAGTTTTAGGGTTAGTGGTACGGTTAGGGTTTGGGTTAGGGATAGGGTTAGGGTTAGGGTTTGTGTTAGGGTTACGGTTAGGGTTGTGGTTCGGTTTCCGCTTTGGGTTAGGGTTAGGGTTAGGTTTAGGGTTAGTGTTTGGCCTTGGATTAGGGTTAGGTTTAGGTTTATGGTTAGAGTTAGGGTTAGTGTTTGGCTTAGGATTAGGGTTAGGGTTAGGTTTCGGGTTAGGGTTAGATTTAGGGTTAGGGTTTGGCTTAGGGTGAGGTTTAGGTTTAGGGTTAGGGTTTAGGGTTAGGGTTAGGGTTTGTGTTAGGGTTAGGGTTAGGGTTAGGGTTAGGGTTAGGGTTGTGTTAGGATTATGGTTAGGGTTAGGGTTTGGTTTAGGGTTATTGTTAGGGTTTGGGTTTGTGTTAGGGTTAGGGTTAGGGTTATGGTTAGTGTTGGAGTTACTGTTAGGGTTAGGGTTAGTGTGTGGGTTTGGGTTAGGGTTAAGCTTAGTGTTAGGTTTAGGGTAAGTGTTAGGGTTAGGGTTTGGATTAGGGTTAGGTTTAGGTTTAGGCTTAGGGTTAGTGTTAGGGTTGGTTTAGGGTTAGTGTTAGGGTTAGGGTAAGGGGTAGGTTTAGGTTTAGGGTTAGTTTTAGGGCTTGGGTTAGGGTTAGGGTTAGGGTTAGGGATTGGGTTTAGGTTAGGTTTAGGGTTTGGGTTAGGCTTAGGGTCAGTGTTTGGGTTTGGGTTTGGGTTAGGTTTAGGGTTAGGGTTAGGGTTAGGGTTAGGGTTAGGGTTAGGGTTTGGGTTTGGGTTAGAGTAAGGTATAGGGTTAGCGTTTGGGTTAGGTTTAGTGTTAGGTTTAGGGTTTGGGTTAGGGTTTGGGTTAGGGTTAAAGTTACGGTTAGGGTTAGGGTAAGGTTTAGGGTTATTGTTTGGGCTTGGGTTACGGTTAGGTTTAGGTTTAGGGTTAGGTTTAGGTTTAGGGTTAGGGTTAGGGTTAGGGTTTGGGTTTGGGTTAGAGTAAGGTATAGGGTTAGCGTTTGGGTTAGGTTTAGTGTTAGGTTTAGGGTTTGGGTTAGGGTTTAGGTTAGGGTTAAAGTTAGGGTTAGTGTTAGGTTTAGGGTTATTGTTTGGGCTTGGGTTAGAGTTAGGTTTAGGGTTTGGATTAGGGTTAGGGTTAGGGTTAGGGTTAGGGTTAGGGTTAGGGTTCGGGCTAGGCGATAGTGATAGGGTTAGGTTTAGGATTAGGATTAGGTTTTGGGCTTGGGATAGGTTTAGTGTTAAGGTTAGTATTAGGGTTAGGTTTAGTGTAAGGATTAGGTTTTGGGTTTCGGTTAGGGTTAGGTTTAGGGTTAGGGTTTGGGTTAGTGTTAGGGTTTGGGATAGGGTTAGGGTTACTGTAAGGGTTAGTTTTAGGGTTTGTGTTAGGGTTAGGGTTAGGGTTACGGTTAGGTTTATGTTTTGAGTTAGGCTTAGGGTTAGTGTTAGGGTTAGGGTTAGGGTTGTGTTAGGATTATGGTTAGGGTTAGGGTTTGGTTTGGTGTACGGTTAGTGTGAGGGTTAGGGGAAGGGTTAGGGTTAGGGTTAGGGTTAGAGGTGGTGTAGCGTTAGGGTAAGGGGTAGGACAAAGGTTAGGGTTAAGGTTAGGTTTGGGTTAGAGTTAAGTTTAGAGTTGTGCTTTGGTTTAAGGTTAGGTTTAGGGTTAGGGTTGGGGTTAGGGTTATGTTTAGGGTTATGCTTAGGGTTAGGTTTAGGATTAGGGTTAGGTTTAGATTTAGGTTTTGAGTTAGGGTTAGGGTTAGGGTTAGGGTTTGGGTTTGGTTTGTGTTAGGGTTAATGTTACGGATACTGTAAGGGTTAGGTTTGGGGTTAGGGTTAGGTTTAGGGTTACTGTTAGAGGTTGGTTTAGGGTTAGGGTTAGGTTTAGAGTTAGGGTTAGGGTTAGGGTTAGGGATTGGTTTGGGATAGGGTTAGTGTTAGGGTTAGGGATAGTTTAGGTTATGGTTAGGGTTAGGGTTTAGGTTTGGGTTAGGGTTAGGATTAGGGTTAGGGTATGGGTTAGGGTTTAGGTTTGGTTTAGGGTTAGGGTTAGGGTTAGTTTTTGGGCTTGGGTTAGGTTTAGGGTTAGGGTTAGGGCTTGGGTTTAGGTCAGGTTTAAGGTGTGGGTTAGGCTTACGGTTAGGATTTGTGTTTGGTTTAGGTTTAGCTTTAGTGTTAGGGTTAGGGTTAGCGTTAGTTTTAGGGCTTGTGTTAGGGTTAGCGTTAAGTTTAGGGATTGGGTTTAGGTTAGGTTTAGGGTTTGGGTTAGGCTTAGGGTTTGGGTTTGGGTTAGGTTTAGGTTTAGGGTTAGGGTTAGTGTTAGGGTTAGGGTTAGGGTTAGGGTTTGTGTTTGGGTTAGAGTAAGATATCGGGTTAGGGTTTGGGTTAGGTTCAAGGTTATGGTTAGGGTTTGGGTTAGGGTTTGGGTTACGGTTAGGGTTAGGTTTAGGGTTAGGGTTAGCGTTAAAGTTTGGGTTAGGGTTAGTGTTAGGGTTTGGGTTTGAGTCATGGTTATGGTTAGGGTTAGGGTTAGGGTTTGGGTTAGGGTTAGTGTTAGGGTTTGGGTTTGAGTCATGGTTAGGGTTAGAATTAGGGTTAGGGTAGGGTTAGGGTTAGGGTTAGGGTGAGTGTTAGGTTTTGGGATAAGGTTAGGGTTAGGGTAAGGGTTAGGCTTAGGGTTTGTGTTAGGCTTAGGGTTAGTGTTAGGGTTAGTGTTAGGATTAGGGTTGGTATTAGGTTTAGGGTTACGGTTAGGGTTAAGGTTTAGGGTTGGGTTAGGGTTAGGGTTAGGGCTAGGGTTTGGTTTAGGTTTAGGGTTAGGGTTAGGGTTAGGGTTAGGGTTAGGATTTGGGTTAGGGTTAGGGTTAGGTTTAGGGTTAGGATTTGGGTTAGTGTTATGGTTATGTTTAGGGTTAGGATTAGGATTAGGGTTAGGTTTAGGGTTTGGGTTAGGGTTAGTGTTAGGGTTTGGGTTTGAGTTAGGGTTAGGGTTAGGGTTAGGGTTAGGGTTGGGGTTAGTGTTAGGGTTAGGGTTAGTGTGTGGGTTTGGGTTAGGGTTAGGCTTAGGGTTAGGTTTAGGGTAAGTATTAGGGTTAGGGCTTGGGTAAGGGTTAGGGTTAGGGTTAGGGTTTCGTTTAGGGTTAGGTTTAGGATTCGATTTAGGTTTAGAGTGTGGGTTTGGGTTAGGGTTAGCCTTAGGGTTAGTATTAGGGTAAGTGTTAGGGTTAGGGTTTGGATTAGGGTTAGGGTTAGCTTTAGGCTTATGTTTAGGGTTTGGTTTGGTTTAGGGTTAGTGTTAGGGTTAGGATAAGTGTTACGGTTAGGGTTAGGGTTAGGGTTAGGGTTAGGGTTAGGGTTAGTTTTAGGGCTTGGGTTAGGGTTAGGGTTAGGGTTAGGGATTGGGTTTAGTTTAGGTTTAGGGTTTGGGTTAGGCTTAGGGTTAGGGTTTGGGTTTGGGTTTGGTTTAGGTTTAGGGTTACGGTTAGGGTTAGGATTTGGGTTTGGGTTAGAGTTAGGTATACGGTTAGGGTTTGGGTTAGGTTTAGTGTTAGGGTTAGGGTTTGGGTTAGAGTTTCGGTTAGGGTTAAGTTTAGGGTTAGGGTTAGGGTTTAGGGTTAGGGTTAGGGTTTGTGTTAGGGTTAGGTTTAGGGTTAGGGTTAGGGTTAGGGTTAGCGTTTGGGTTAGAGTTAGGGTTAGGTTTAGGGTTAGTGTTTGGGCTTGGGATAGGGTTAGGTTTAGTGTTAGGGTTAGAGTTAGGGTTAGGGTTTGGCTTAGAGTTAGGGTTAAGGTTAGGTCTAGGCGATTGGGATAGGGTTAGGGTTAGGGTTTGGGTTAGGGTTAGTGTTAGGTTTAGGGTTAGGGTTAGGGTTTGGTT
>CM069528.1:7542500-7545000 GCA_035773235.1 Eospalax fontanierii
TTTAGGGCTTGGGTTAGGGTTAGGGTTAGGCATTGGTTTTAGGTTAGGTTTAGGGTTTGGGTTAGGCTTAGGGTAGGGGTTTGGGTTTGTGTTAGGGTTAGGTTTAGGGTTAGGGTTAGGGTTAGAGTTGGGGTTTGGGTTTGGGTTAGAGACAGGTATCGGGTTAGGATTTGGGTTAGGTTTAAGATTAGGGTTAGGGTTTGGGTTAGGGTTAGTGTTAGGTTTAGTTTTAGGGTTAGGGTTTGGTTTGGTTTACGGTTAGTGTGAGGGTTAGGGGAAGGGTTAGGTTTAGGGTTAGGGTTAGAGGTGGTTTAGGGTTAGGGTTAGGGGTAGGACTAAGGTTAGGGTTAAGGTTTAGGTTTGGGTTAGAGTTAAGTTTAGAGTTGGGGTTTGGTTTAAGGTTAGGTTTAGGGTTAGGGTTGGGGTTAGGGTTAGGGTTAGGGTTATGGTTAGGGTTAGGTTTAGGATTAGGGTTAGGTTTAGTTTTAGGTTTTGATTTAGGGTTAGGGTTAGGGTTAGGTTTTGGTTTGTGTTAGGGTTAATGTTACGGATAGTGTAAGGGTTAGGTTTGGGGTTAGGGTTAGGTTTAGGGTTACTGTTAGAGGTTGGTTTAGGGTTAGGGTTAGGTTTAGGCTTAGGGTTAGGGTTAGGGTTAGGGATTGGTTTGGGGTAGGGTTAGTGTTAGGGTTAGGGATAGTTTAGGTTAGGGTTAGGGTTAGGGTTAGGGTTTAGGTTTGGGTTAGGGTTAGGGTTAGGGTTAGGGTATGGGTTAGGGTTTAGGTTTGGTTTAGGGTTAGGGTTAGGGTTAGGGTTAGGGTTAGGGTTAGGGTTAGGGTTAGGGTTTCGTTTAGGGTTAGGTTTAGGATTCGTTTTAGGTTTAGGGTGTGGGTTTGGGTTAGGGTTAGGCTTAGGGTTAGTATTAGGGTAAGTGTTAGGGTTAGGGTTTGGATTAGGGTTAGGGTTAGCTTTAGGCTTAGGGTTAGGGTTTGGTTTGGTTTAGGGTTAGTGTTAGGGTTAGGATAAGTATTACGGTTAGGGTTAGGGTTAGGGTTAGGGTTAGTTTTAGGGCTTGGGTTAGGGTTAGGGTTAGGGTTAGGGCTTGGGTTTAGGTTAGGTTTAGTTTTTGCATTAGGCTTAGTGTTAGGGTTTGTGTTTGGGTTTGGTTTAGGTTTAGGGTTACGGTTAGGGTTAGGATTTGGGTTTGGGTTAGAGTTAGGTATTGGGTTAGTGTTTGGGTTAGGTTTAGTGTTAGGGTTAGGGTTTGGGATAGGGTTTAGGTTAGGGTTAAGTTTAGGGTTAGGGTTAGTGTTTAGGGTTAGGGTTAGGGTTAGGGTTAGGGTTAGGGTTTGTGTTAGGGTTAGAGTTAGGTTTAGGGTTAGGGTTAGGTTTTGGGTTAGGATTAGGGTTAGGATTAGGTTTTGGGTTTGGGTTTGGGTTAGGGTTAGGGTTAAGTTTAGGTTTTTTGTTAGGGTTAGGGTTAGGGTTTAAGTTTAGGTTTAGGGTTAGGGTTACGGTTAGGGGTTAGGGTTTGTGTTTGGGTTAGTGTTATGGTTAGTGATAGGTTTAGGGTTAGGTTTTGGGTTAGGGTTAGGGTTTAGGTTTGGGTTAGGGTTAGGGTTAGGTTTTGGGTTAGGGTTAATGTTTGGGTTTGGCTAGGGGTTAGGGTTAGCGTTAGGCTTTGGTTTTGGGTTAGGGTTAGGGTTAGGGTTAGGGTTAGGGTTTGGGTTAGGTTTTGTGTTAGGGTTAGGGTTAGGGGTTAGGTTTATGGTTAGGGTTAGGGTTAGGTTTTGCGTTTGGGTTACGGTTAGGGTTAGTGTTAGGGTTAGGGTTAGAGTTATGGTTAGGTTTAGGGTTAGGGCTTGGGTTAGGGTTAGGGTTAGGTGTAGGTTTATTGTTAGGGTTACGGGTAGGGTTAGGGTTAGGGTTAGGGTTTGTGTTTTGGTTAGGGTTAGTGTTAGAGTTAGGGTTTGTGTTTGGGTTAGGGTTAGGGTTAGGGTTAGGGTTAGGTTTAGCGTTTGGGTTAGAGTTAGGGTTAGGTTTAGGGTTAGTGTTTGGGCTTGGGTTAGGGTTAGGTTTAGTGTTAGGGTTAGAGTTAGGGTTAGGGTTTGGCTTAGGGTTAGGGTTAATGTTAGGGTTAGGCGATAGGGATAGGGTTAGGGTTAGGGTTTGGGTTAGGGTTAGTGTTAGGTTTAGGGTTAGGGTTACGGTTTGGTTTGGTTTACGGTTAGTGTGAGTGTGAGGGGAAGGGTTAGGGTTAGGGTTAGGGTTAGAGGTGGTTTAGGGTTAGGGTTAGGGGTAGGACTAAGGTTAGGGTTAAGGTTTAGGTTTGGGTTAGAGTTAAGTTTAGAGTTGGGGTTTGGTTTAAGGTTAGGTTTAGGGTTAGGGTTGGGGTTAGGGTTAGGGTTAGGTTTATGGTTAGGGTTAGGTCTAGGATTAGGGTTAGGTTTAGGTTTAGGTTTTGGGTTAGGGTTAGGTTTAGGATTAGGGTTAGGGTTTGGTT
>CM069528.1:7557500-7562500 GCA_035773235.1 Eospalax fontanierii
AGGTTAGGTTTAGGGTTTGGGTTAGGCTTAGGGTAGGGGTTTGGGTTTGTGTTAGGGTTAGGTTTAGGGTTAGGGTTAGGGTTAGAGTTGGGGTTTGGGTTTGGGGTAGAGACAGGTATCGGGTTAGGATTTGGGTTAGGTTTAAGATTAGGGTTAGGGTTTGGGTTAGGGTTAGTGTTAGGTTTAGTTTTAGGGTTAGGGTTTGGTTTGGTTTACGGTTAGTGTGAGGGTTAGGGGAAGGGTTAGGTTTAGGGTTAGGGTTAGAGGTGGTTTAGGGTTAGGGTTAGGGGTAGGACTAAGGTTAGGGTTAAGGTTTAGGTTTGGGTTAGAGTTAAGTTTAGAGTTGGGGTTTGGTTTAAGGTTAGGTTTAGGGTTAGGGTTGGGGTTAGGGTTAGGGTTAGGGTTATGGTTAGGGTTAGGTTTAGGATTAGGGTTAGGTTTAGTTTTAGGTTTTGATTTAGGGTTAGGGTTAGGGTTAGGTTTTGGTTTGTGTTAGGGTTAATGTTACGGATAGTGTAAGGGTTAGGTTTGGGGTTAGGGTTAGGTTTAGGGTTACTGTTAGAGGTTGGTTTAGGGTTAGGGTTAGGTTTAGGGTTAGGGTTAGGGTTAGGGTTAGGGATTGGTTTGGGGTAGGGTTAGTGTTAGGGTTAGGGATAGTTTAGGTTAGGGTTAGGGTTAGGGTTAGGGTTAGGGTTTAGGTTTGGGTTAGGGTTAGGGTTAGGGTTAGGGTATGGGTTAGGGTTTAGGTTTGGTTTAGGGTTAGGGTTAGGGTTAGGGTTAGGGTTAGGGTTTCGTTTAGGGTTAGGTTTAGGATTCGTTTTAGGTTTAGGGTGTGGGTTTGGGTTAGGGTTAGGCTTAGGGTTAGTATTAGGGTAAGTGTTAGGGTTAGGGTTTGGATTAGGGTTAGGGTAAGCTTTAGGCTTAGGGTTAGGGTTTGGTTTGGTTTAGGGTTAGTGTTAGGTTTAGGATAAGTGTTACGGTTAGGGTTAGGGTTAGGGTTTGGGTTAGTTTTAGGGCTTGGGTTAGGGTTAGGGTTAGGGTTAGGGCTTGGGTTTAGGTTAGGTTTAGTTTTTGCATTAGGCTTAGGGTTAGGGTTTGTGTTTGGGTTTGGTTTAGGTTTAGGGTTACGGTTAGGGTTAGGATTTGGGTTTGGGTTAGAGTTAGGTATTGGGTTAGTGTTTGGGTTAGGTTTAGTGTTAGGGTTAGGGTTTGGGATAGGGTTTAGGTTAGGGTTAAGTTTAGGGTTAGGGTTAGTGTTTAGGGTTAGGGTTAGGGTTTGTGTTAGGGTTAGGTTTAGGGTTAGGGTTAGGGTTAGGTTTAGCGTTTGGGTTAGAGTTAGGGTTAGGTTTAGGGTTAGTGTTTGGGCTTGGGTTAGGGTTAGGTTTAGTGTTAGAGTTAGAGTTAGGGTTAGGGTTTGGCTTAGGGTTAGGGTTAATGTTAGGGTTAGGCGATAGGGATAGGGTTAGGGTTAGGGTTTGGGTTAGGGTTAGTGTTAGGTTTAGGGTTAGGGTTACGGTTTGGTTTGGTTTACGGTTAGTGTGAGTGTTAGGGGAAGGGTTAGGGTTAGGGTTAGGGTTAGAGGTGGTTTAGGGTTAGGGTTAGGGGTAGGACTAAGGTTAGGGTTAAGGTTTAGGTTTGGGTTAGAGTTAAGTTTAGAGTTGGGGTTTGGTTTAAGGTTAGGTTTAGGGTTAGGGTTGGGGTTAGGTTTAGGGTTAGGTTTATGGTTAGGGTTAGGTTTAGGATTAGGGTTAGGTTTAGGTTTAGGTTTTGGGTTAGGGTTAGGGTTAGGGTTAGGGTTAGGGTTAGGGTTTGGTTTGTGTTAGGGTTAATGTTACGGATAGTGTAAGGGTTAGGTTTAGGGTTAGGGTTAGGTTTAGGGTTACTGTTAGAGGTTGGTTTAGGGTTAGGGTTAGGTTTAGAGTTAGGGTTAGGGTTAGGGTTAGGGATTGGTTTGGGGTAGGGTTAGTGTTAGGGTTAGGGATAGTTTAGGTTAGGGTTAGGGTTAGGGTTAGGGTTAGGGTTTAGGTTTGGGTTAGGGTTAGGGTTAGGGTTTGGGTTTGAGTCATGGTTAGGGTTAGGGTTAGGGTTAGGGTTAGGGTTAGGGTTTGGGTTAGTGTTAGGGTTTGGGATAAGGTTAGGGTTAGGGTTAGGGTTTGTGTTAGGCTTAGGGTTAGGGTTAGGGTTAGTGTTAGGATTAGGGTTGGTGTTAGGTTTAGGGTTACGGTTAGGGTTAAGATTTAGGGTTGGGATAGGGTTAGGGTTAGGGCTAGGGTTTGGTTTAGGTTTAGGGTTAGGGTTAGGGTTAGGGTTAGGGTTAGGTTTTGGGTTAGGGTTAGGGTTAGGGTTAGGATTTGGGATAGGGTTATGGTTATGTTTAGGGTTAGGTTTAGGATTAGGGTTAGGTTTAGGGTTTGGGTTAGGGTTAGTGTTAGGGTTTGGGTTTGAGTTAGGGTTAGGTTTAGGGTTAGGGTTAGGGTTGGGGATAGTGTTAGGGTTAGGGTTAGGGTTAGGGTTAGTTTTAGGGCTTGGGTTAGGGTTAGGGTTAGGGTTAGGTTTGGTTTACCGTTAGTGTGAGGGTTAGGGGAAGGGTAAGGGTTAGGGTTAGGGTTGGGGGTGGTTTAGGGTTAGGGTTAGGGGTAGGATTAAGGTTAGGGTTAAGGTTTAGGCTTGGGTTTGAATTAGGTTTAGAGTTCGGGTTTGGTTTACGGTTAGGTTTAGGGTTAGGGTTGGGGTTAGGGTTAGGGTTAGGGTTAGGTTTAGGATTAGGGTTAGGTTTAGGTTTACGTTTTGGGTTAGGGTAAGGGTTAGGGTAAGGGTTAGGGTTTGATTTGGGTTAGGGTTAATGTTACTGATAGGGTAAGGGTTAGGTTTGGGGTTAGGGTTAGGTTTAGGGTAACTGTTAGAGGTTGGTTTAGGGTTAGGGTTAGGGTTAGGGAAAGGTATAGGGATTGGTTTGGGGTAGGGTTAGTGTTAGGGTTAGTTTAAGGGCTTCGGTTGGGGTTAGGGTTAGGGTTAGGGCTTGGGATTAAGTTTGGTTTAGGGTTAGGTTTAGGGTTAGGGTTTGGGTTAGGGTTTAGGTTTGGGTTACGGTTAGCGTTAGGGTTAGTTTAAGGGCTTCTGTTAGGGTTAGGGTTAGGGCTTGGGTTTAGGTTTGGTTTAATGTTTGGGTTAGGCTTAGGGTTAGGGTTTGTGTTTGGGTTAGGTTTAGCTTTAGCGTTAGTGTTAGGGTTAGGGTTAGTTTTAGGGTTAGGGTTAGGGTTAGGGTTAGGGTTAGTTTTAGGGCTTGGGTTAGGGTTAGGGTTAGGCATTGGTTTTAGGTTAGGTTTAGGGTTTGGGTTAGGCTTAGGGTAGGGGTTTGGGTTTGTGTTAGGGTTAGGTTTAGGGTTAGGGTTAGGGTTAGAGTTGGGGTTTGGGTTTGGGTTAGAGACAGGTATCGGGTTAGGATTTGGGTTAGGTTTAAGATTAGGGTTAGGGTTTGGGTTAGGGTTAGTGTTAGGTTTAGTTTTAGGGTTAGGGTTTGGTTTGGTTTACGGTTAGTGTGAGGGTTAGGGGAAGGGTTAGGTTTAGGGTTAGGGTTAGAGGTGGTTTAGGGTTAGGGTTAGGGGTAGGACTAAGGTTAGGGTTAAGGTTTAGGTTTGGGTTAGAGTTAAGTTTAGAGTTGGGGTTTGGTTTAAGGTTAGGTTTAGGGTTAGGGTTGGGGTTAGGGTTAGGGTTAGGGTTATGGTTAGGGTTAGGTTTAGGATTAGGGTTAGGTTTAGTTTTAGGTTTTGATTTAGGGTTAGGGTTAGGGTTAGGTTTTGGTTTGTGTTAGGGTTAATGTTACGGATAGTGTAAGGGTTAGGTTTGGGGTTAGGGTTAGGTTTAGGGTTACTGTTAGAGGTTGGTTTAGGGTTAGGGTTAGGTTTAGGGTTAGGGTTAGGGTTAGGGTTAGGGATTGGTTTGGGGTAGGGTTAGTGTTAGGGTTAGGGATAGTTTAGGTTAGGGTTAGGGTTAGGGTTAGGGTTAGGGTTTAGGTTTGGGTTAGGGTTAGGGTTAGGGTTAGGGTATGGGTTAGGGTTTAGGTTTGGTTTAGGGTTAGGGTTAGGGTTAGGGTTAGGGTTAGGGTTTCGTTTAGGGTTAGGTTTAGGATTCGTTTTAGGTTTAGGGTGTGGGTTTGGGTTAGGGTTAGGCTTAGGGTTAGTATTAGGGTAAGTGTTAGGGTTAGGGTTTGGATTAGGGTTAGGGTAAGCTTTAGGCTTAGGGTTAGGGTTTGGTTTGGTTTAGGGTTAGTGTTAGGTTTAGGATAAGTGTTACGGTTAGGGTTAGGGTTAGGGTTTGGGTTAGTTTTAGGGCTTGTGTTAGGGTTAGGGTTAGGGTTAGGGCTTGGGTTTAGGTTAGGTTTAGTTTTTGCATTAGGCTTAGGGTTAGGGTTTGTGTTTGGGTTTGGTTTAGGTTTAGGGTTACGGTTAGGGTTAGGATTTGGGTTTGGGTTAGAGTTAGGTATTGGGTTAGTGTTTGGGTTAGGTTTAGTGTTAGGGTTAGGGTTTGGGATAGGGTTTAGGTTAGGGTTAAGTTTAGGGTTAGGGTTAGTGTTTAGGGTTAGGGTTAGGGTTTGTGTTAGGGTTAGGTTTAGGGTTAGGGTTAGGGTTGGGTTTAGCGTTTGGGTTAGAGTTAGGGTTAGGTTTAGGGTTAGTGTTTGGGCTTGGGTTAGGGTTAGGTTTAGTGTTAGAGTTAGAGTTAGGGTTAGGGTTTGGCTTAGGGTTAGGGTTAATGTTAGGGTTAGGCGATAGGGATAGGGTTAGGGTTAGGGTTTGGGTTAGGGTTAGTGTTAGGTTTAGGGTTAGGGTTACGGTTTGGTTTGGTTTACGGTTAGTGTGAGTGTTAGGGGAAGGGTTAGGGTTAGGGTTAGGGTTAGAGGTGGTTTAGGGTTAGGGTTAGGGGTAGGACTAAGGTTAGGGTTAAGGTTTAGGTTTGGGTTAGAGTTAAGTTTAGAGTTGGGGTTTGGTTTAAGGTTAGGTTTA
>CM069528.1:7565000-7567500 GCA_035773235.1 Eospalax fontanierii
TGGTTTTAGGTTAGGTTTAGGGTTTGGGTTAGGCTTAGGGTAGGGGTTTGGGTTTGTGTTAGGGTTAGGTTTAGGGTTAGGGTTAGGGTTAGAGTTGGGGTTTGGGTTTGGGGTAGAGACAGGTATCGGGTTAGGATTTGGGTTAGGTTTAAGATTAGGGTTAGGGTTTGGGTTAGGGTTAGTGTTAGGTTTAGTTTTAGGGTTAGGGTTTGGTTTGGTTTACGGTTAGTGTGAGGGTTAGGGGAAGGGTTAGGTTTAGGGTTAGGGTTAGAGGTGGTTTAGGGTTAGGGTTAGGGGTAGGACTAAGGTTAGGGTTAAGGTTTAGGTTTGGGTTAGAGTTAAGTTTAGAGTTGGGGTTTGGTTTAAGGTTAGGTTTAGGGTTAGGGTTGGGGTTAGGGTTAGGGTTAGGGTTATGGTTAGGGTTAGGTTTAGGATTAGGGTTAGGTTTAGTTTTAGGTTTTGATTTAGGGTTAGGGTTAGGGTTAGGTTTTGGTTTGTGTTAGGGTTAATGTTACGGATAGTGTAAGGGTTAGGTTTGGGGTTAGGGTTAGGTTTAGGGTTACTGTTAGAGGTTGGTTTAGGGTTAGGGTTAGGTTTAGGGTTAGGGTTAGGTTTAGGGTTAGGGATTGGTTTGGGGTAGGGTTAGTGTTAGGGTTAGGGATAGTTTAGGTTAGGGTTAGGGTTAGGGTTAGGGTTAGGGTTTAGGTTTGGGTTAGGGTTAGGGTTAGGGTTAGGGTATGGGTTAGGGTTTAGGTTTGGTTTAGGGTTAGGGTTAGGGTTAGGGTTAGGGTTAGGGTTAGGGTTAGGGTTAGGGTTTCGTTTAGGGTTAGGTTTAGGATTCGTTTTAGGTTTAGGGTGTGGGTTTGGGTTAGGGTTAGGCTTAGGGTTAGTATTAGGGTAAGTGTTAGGGTTAGGGTTTGGATTAGGGTTAGGGTTAGCTTTAGGCTTAGGGTTAGGGTTTGGTTTGGTTTAGGGTTAGTGTTAGGGTTAGGATAAGTGTTACGGTTAGGGTTAGGGTTAGGGTTAGGGTTAGTTTTAGGGCTTGGGTTAGGGTTAGGGTTAGGGTTAGGGCTTGGGTTTAGGTTAGGTTTAGTTTTTGCATTAGGCTTAGGGTTAGGGTTTGTGTTTGGGTTTGGTTTAGGTTTAGGGTTACGGTTAGGGTTAGGATTTGGGTTTGGGTTAGAGTTAGGTATTGGGTTAGTGTTTGGGTTAGGTTTAGTGTTAGGGTTAGGGTTTGGGATAGGGTTTAGGTTAGGGTTAAGTTTAGGGTTAGGGTTAGTGTTTAGGGTTAGGGTTAGGGTTTGTGTTAGGGTTAGGTTTAGGGTTAGGGTTAGGGTTAGGTTTAGCGTTTGGGTTAGAGTTAGGGTTAGGTTTAGGGTTAGTGTTTGGGCTTGGGTTAGGGTTAGGTTTAGTGTTAGGGTTAGAGTTAGGGTTAGGGTTTGGCTTAGGGTTAGGGTTAATGTTAGGGTTAGGCGATAGGGATAGGGTTAGGGTTAGGGTTTGGGTTAGGGTTAGTGTTAGGTTTAGGGTTAGGGTTACGGTTTGGTTTGGTTTACGGTTAGTGTGAGTGTTAGGGGAAGGGTTAGGGTTAGGGTTAATGTTAGAGGTGGTTTAGGGTTAGGGTTAGGGGTAGGACTAAGGTTAGGGTTAAGGTTTAGGTTTGGGTTAGATTTAAGTTTAGAGTTGGGGTTTGGTTTAAGGTTAGGTTTAGGGTTAGGGTTGGGGTTAGGTTTAGGGTTAGGTTTATGGTTAGGGTTAGGTTTAGGATTAGGGTTAGGTTTAGGTTTAGGTTTTGGGTTAGGGTTAGGGTTAGGGTTAGGGTTAGGGTTTGGTTTGTGTTAGGGTTAATGTTACGGATAGTGTAAGGGTTAGGTTTAGGGTTAGGGTTAGGTTTAGGGTTACTGTTAGAGGTTGGTTTAAGGTTAGGGTTAGGTTTAGAGTTAGGGTTAGGGTTAGGGTTAGGGATTGGTTTGGGGTAGGGTTAGTGTTAGGGTTAGGGATAGTTTAGGTTAGGGTTAGGGTTAGGGTTTAGGTTTGGTTTAGGGTTAGGGTTAGGGTTAGGGTATGGGTTAGGGTTAGGGTTAGGGTTAGGTTTAGGATTAGGTTTAGGTTTAGGTTTAGGTTTTGGGTTAGGGTAAGGGTTAGGGTTAGGGTTAGGGTTTGGTTTGGGTTAGGGTTAATGTTACTGATAGGGTAAGGGTTAGGTTTGGGGTTAGGGTTAGGTTTAGGGTAACTGTTAGAGGATGGTTTAGGGTTAGGGTTAGGGAAAGGTTTAGGGATTGGTTTGGGGTAGGGTTAGTGTTAGGGTTATTTTAAGGGCTTCGGTTAGGGTTAGGGTTAGGGTTAGGGTTTGGGTTAGGGTTTAGGTTTGGGTTAGGGTTAGGGTTAGGGTTAGTTTAAGGGCTTCGGTTAGGGTTAGGTTTAGGGTTAGGGCTTTGGTTTAGGTTTGGTTTAATGTTTGGGTTAGGCTTAGGGTTACGGTTTGTGTTTGGGTTAGGTT
>CM069528.1:7587500-7590000 GCA_035773235.1 Eospalax fontanierii
GGTTAGGGTTAGGACTAGGTTTAGGGTTAGTGTTAGGTTTTGGGTTAGGGTTAGGTTTAGGGTTAGTGTTTGGGCTTGGGTTACGGTTAGGTTTAGTGTTAGTGTTAGAGTTAGGGTTAGGGTTTAGCTTAGGGTTAGGGTTAGGGTTAGGGCTAGGCGATAGGGATAGGGTTAGGGTTAGGGTTTGGGTTTGGGTTAGAGTAAGGTATAGGGTTAGGTTTTGGGTTTGGTTTAGTGTTAGTGTTAGGGTTTGGGTTAGGGTTTGGGTTAGGGTTAAGGTTAGGGTTATGGTTAGGGGTTAGGGTTAGTGTTAGGGTTTGGGTTAGGGTTAGGGTTAGGGTTAGGGTTAGGGTTACCGTTTGGTTTAGAGTTAGGGTTAGGTTTAGGGTTAGTGTTTGGGCTTGGGTTAGGGTTAGGTTTAGTGTTAGGGTTAGAGTTAGGGATAGGGTTTAGCTTAGGGTTAGGGTTAGAGTTAGGGCTAGGCGATAGGAATAGGGTTAGGGTTACTGTTTGGGTTAGGGTTTGGTTTGGTTAAGGGTTATTGTGAGGGTTTGGGGAAGGGTTAGGGTTAGGGTTTGGGTTGGTTTAGGGTTAGGGTTAGGGTTAGGGTTACGGTTTGGATTTGGGTTAGGGTCAGGGTTAGGGTTAGGGTTTGGGTTAGGGTTTGGGTTAGGGTTATGGTTATGGTTAGGGTTAGGGTTACGACTAGGGTTAGGGTTAGGGTTTGGGTTACGGTTAGTGTTAGGGTTCGGGTTTGAGTTAGGGTTAGGGTTAGGGTTAGGGTTAGGGTTGGGGTTAGTTTTAGGGTTAGGTTTAGGGTGTGGGTTTGGGTTAAGGTTAGGCTTAGGGTTAGGGTTAGGGTTTGGATTAGGGGTAGGGTGAGGTTTAGGCTTAGGGTTAGTGTTTGGTTTGGTTTAGGTTTAGTGTTAGGGTTAGGGTAAGGGTAAGGGTTAGGGTTACGGTTAGGGTTAGGGTTAGGGTTCGTTTTAGGGCTTGGGTTAGGGTTAGGGTTAGGGTTAGCGATTGGGTTTAGGTTACTGTTAGGGTTTGGGTTAGGCTTAGGGTTAGGGTTTGAGTTTGGGTTAGGTTTACGTTTAGGATTAGGGTTAGGGTTAGGGTTAGGGTTTGGGTTTGAGTTAGAGTAAGGTATAGGGTTAGGGTTTGGGTTAGGTTTAGTGTTAGGGTTAGGGTTTGGGTTAGGTTTTGGGTTAGGGTTAAGGTTAGGTTTAGAGTTAAATGTTAGGGTTAGGGTTAGGGTTAGGGTTAGGGTTATATTTAGGGTTAGATTTATGTTTAGGTTTTGGCTTAGGATTAGGGTTAGGGTTAGGGTTAGGGTTTGCTTTGGGTTAGGGTTAATGTTACGGATAGGGTAAGGGTTAGGTTTGGGGTTAGGGTTTGGTTTAGGGTTACTATTAGAGGTTGGTTTAGGTTTAGGGTTAGGGTTAGGTTTAGGGATTGGTTTGGGGTCGGGTTAGCGTTAGGGTTAGGGATAGAGTTTAGGTTAGGGTTAGGGTTGTGGTTAGGGTTTATGTTTGGTTTTGGGTTAGGGTTAGGTTTAGGGTTATGGTGTGGGTTTGGGTTAGGGTTAGGCTTAGGGTTAGTGTTAGGATAAGTGTTAGGGTTAGGGTTTTATTTAGGGTTAGGGTTAGCTTTAGGATTAGGGTTAGGTTTTGGTTTGGTTTAGGGTTAGTGTTAGGGTCAGGGTAAGGGTTAGGGTTAGGGTTAGGGCTAGGGATAGGGTTAGGGTTTGGGTTAGGGTTAGGGTTAGGGTTAGGATTAGGGTTCGGGTTAGGGTTAGGCTTAGGTTTAGGGTTAGGGTAAGTGTTAGTGTTAGGGTTAGGGTTAGGATTTGGGTTACGGTTTGGGTTAGGGTTAGGGTTAGTGTTACGGTTAGGGTTTAGGGTAGGGTTAGGTTTAGGGTTAGTGTTAAGGTTAGGGTTTGCGTTTGGGTTACGGTTAGGGTTATGGTTATGGTTACGGTTTGGGTTAGGGTTAGGGTTAGGTTTAGGGTTAGTGTTTGGGCTTGGGTTAGGGTTAGGGTTAGGGTTAGGGTTAGGGTTAGGGTTAGGGTTAGTGTTAGGATTAGGGTTTGTGTTAGGTTTAGGTTTAGGGTTAGGGTTAGGGTTTGGGTTTGGGTTACGGTTAGGGTTAGGGTTAGGGTTTGGTTTAGGGTTAGGGTTAGGGTTAGGGTTAGGGTTAGGGTTAGGGTTAGGGTTAGTGTTACGGTTAGGGTTTAGGGTAGAGTTAGGTTTAGGGTTAGGGTTAGAGTTAGGGTTTGTGTTAGGGTTACGGTTAGGTTGTGGTTAGGCTTAAGGTTTGTGTTAGGGTTAGGGTTAGGGTTAGGGTTAGTGTTTGGGCTTGGGTTAGGGTTAGGTTTAGGGTTAGGGTTAGAGTTATGGTTAGGTTTTGGCTTCGGGTTAGGGTTAGGGTTAGGGTTAGGGTTTGGGTTAGGTTTTGGGTTAGGGTTAAGGTTAGGTTTAGGGTTAGGTGTTAGGGTTAG
>CM069528.1:7605000-7625000 GCA_035773235.1 Eospalax fontanierii
TGGGTTAGGGTTAAGTTTCGGGTTAGAGTTAGGGTTAGGATTAGAGTTAAGGTTATGTGTCAGGGTTAGGGTTAGGGTTAGGGTTAGATTTAGGGTTACGGTTAAGATTAGGTTTTAATTTAGGGTTAGGGTTGGGCTTAGGTTTAGGGTGAGGGATTGGCTTTGGGTTAGAGTTAGGGTTTGGTTTAGGGCTAGGGTTAGTATTAGGGTTAGAATTAGGGTTACGGTTTGTGTTAGGGTTATGTTTAGGTTTAGGGTTAGGGTTAGGGTTAGAGTTAAGATTTTGTTTAGGGTTAGGGTTTGGGTTAGGGTTAGGGTTAGGGTTTGGGTTAGTTTTAACGTTAGTGTTACCGTTTGAGTTTGGGTTAGGGTTAGCATTTGTTTTAGGGTTAGGGTTAGGGTTAGGTTTTGGGTTTGGGTTAGGGTTAGGGTTAGGGTTAGGGTTAGGATTAGGGTTAGGATTAGGTTTTGGGTTCTGGTTAGGTTTAGTGTTAGGTTTAGCGTAAGGATTAGGGTTAGCGTTAGGTTTAGGTTTAGGGTTAGGGTTTGGGTGAGGGTTAGGGTTAGTGTTAGGATTATTGTTAGGGTTAGTGTTTTGATTTGGTTAGGGTTAGGATTAGGGTTAGGGTGAGGGTTACGGTTAGGGTAAGTATTAGGGTTAGGCTTAGGTTTTGGTTTAGGGTTAGGGTTAGGGTTAGGGTTTGGGTTAGGGTTATGGTTAGGGTTAGGATTAGGGTTTTGGTTAGGGTTAGGATTAGGGTTAGGGTTTGGTTTAGGGTTAGGATTAGGGTTAGGGTTAGTGTTTTTTTTGGGTTAGTGTTAGGATTAAGTGTATGGTTAGGGTTTGCATTTTGTTTAGGATTAATTTAGGGTTTTGGTTTGGCTTAGGGTTAGGTTTAGTGTTAGTGTTAGGGTTTGGGTTTGGGTTAGGGTTAGGATTAGGGTTTGGGTTAGGGTTAGGGTTAGGTTTAGGGTTTTTGTTAGGGTTATGGTTAGGGTTAGTGTTTGGTTTGGCTTAGGGTTAGTTTTTGGTTTAGGGTTACTGTTTGGGTTAGGTTTACGGTTAGGGTTAGGGTTTGGGTTAGGGTTAGGATTTGGGTTAGGGTTAAGGTTCGCGTTAGAGTTCGGGTTAGGGTTAGAGTTAGGTTTAGGTGTCAGGGTTAGGGTTAAGGTTAGAGTTAGGATTTGGGTTAGGGTTAAGTTTCGGGTTAGGGTTAGGGTTAGGGTTAGAGTTAAGATTTTGTTTAGGGTTAGGGTTTGGGTTAGGGTTAGGGTTAGGGTTTGGGTTAGTTTTAACGTTAGTGTTACCGTTTGAGTTTGGGTTAGGGTTAGCATTTGGTTTAGGGTTAGGGTTAGGGTTAGGTTTTGGGTTTGGGTTAGGGTTAGGGTTAGGGTTAGGGTTAGGATTAGGGTTAGGATTAGGTTTTGGGTTCTGGTTAGGTTTAGTGTTAGGTTTAGCGTTAGGATTAGGGTTAGCGTTAGGTTTAGGTTTAGGGTTAGGGTTTGGGTGAGGGTTAGGGTTAGTGTTAGGATTTTTGTTAGGGTTAGTGTTTTGATTTGGTTAGGGTTAGGATTAGGGTTAGGGTGAGGGTTACGGTTAGGGTAAGTATTAGGGTTAGGCTTAGGTTTTGGTTTAGGGTTAGGGTTAGGGTTAGGGTTTGGGTTAGGGTTATGGTTAGGGTTAGGATTAGGGTTTTGGTTAGGGTTAGGATTAGGGTTAGGGTTTGGTTTAGGGTTAGGATTAGGGTTAGGGTTAGTGTTTTTTTTGGGTTAGTGTTAGGATTAAGTGTATGGTTAGGGTTTGCATTTTGTTTAGGATTAATTTAGGGTTTTGGTTTGGCTTAGGGTTAGGTTTAGTGTTAGTGTTAGGGTTTGGGTTTGGGTTAGGGTTAGGATTAGGGTTTGGGTTAGGGTTAGGGTTAGGTTTAGGGTTTTTGTTAGGGTTATGGTTAGGGTTAGTGTTTGGTTTGGCTTAGGGTTAGTTTTTGGTTTAGGGTTACTGTTTGGGTTAGGTTTACGGTTAGGGATAGGGTTTGGGTTAGGGTTAGGATTTGGGTTAGGGTTAAGGTTCGCGTTAGAGTTCGGGTTAGGGTTAGAGTTAGGTTTAGGTGTCAGGGTTAGGGTTAAGGTTAGAGTTAGGATTTGGGTTAGGGTTAAGTTTCGGGTTAGAGTTAGGGTTAGGATTAGAGTTAGGGTTATGCGTCAGGGTTAGGGTTAGGGTTAGGGTTAGGTTTAGGGTTACGGTTAGGATTAGAGTTTAATTTAGGTTTAGGGTTGGGGTTAGGGTTAGGGTGAGGGATCAGCTTTGGGTTAGAGTTAGGGTTTGATTAAGGGTTAGGGTTAGGATTAGTTTTAGAGTTAGGGTTACGGTTTGTGTTAGGGTTATTTTTAGGGTTAGGGTTAGGGTTAGAGTTAAGATTTTGTTTACGGTTAGGGGTAGGGTTAGGGTTTGGGTTAGGGTTAGGGTTAAGTTTTGGGTTAGTTTTAACGTTAGTGTTACGGTTTGAGTTTGGGTTAGGGTTAGCATTTGATTTAGGTTTAGGGTTAGGGTTACAGTTTGGGTTTGGGTTAGGATTAGGGTTAGGTTTAGGTTTAGGTTTACGGTTAAGGTTTGTGTTAGGGTTACGGTTATGGTTAGGGTTATGATTCGGTTAGGGTTAGGATTAGTGTTAGGATTAGGGTTTGGGTTAGGTTTAGGGTTAGGATTAGGGTTAGGCTTAGGATTTTGGTTTGGGTTAGGGTTAGGATTAGGTTTAGGGTGGAGGTTTGGGTTTGGGTAAGTTTTAGGGTTCTGGTTATCGTTAGGATATGGGTTAGGGTTAGGGCTAGTGCTAGAGTTAGTGTAAGGGTTAGGGTTAGGGTTAGGTTTTGGTTTGGGTAAGTTTTAGGGTTCGGGTTAGCTTTAGGGTATGGGTTAGGGTTAGGGTTAGTGTTAGAGTTAGTGTAAGGGTTAGGGTTAGGTTTAGGTTTAGGTTTTGGTTTAGGGTTAGGTTTAGCGTTAGGGTTTGGGTTAGGGTTATGGTTAGGATTATGGTTAGGGTTAGGGTTAGGGTTTGGGTTAGGGTTAGGGTTAGAATTAGGGTTAGGGTTAGGGTTTGGGTTTGGGTTAGGGTTAGGATTAGGGTTAGGGTGAGGGTTTTGGATTTCGGTAAGGTTAGGGGTAGGGTTAGCGTTAGGTTTAGGGTTAGGTTTAGGGTTAGGGTTAGGTTAACGGTTAGGGTTAGGGTTAGATTTTGGTTTAGGGTTTGGGTTAGGTTTAGGGTTAAGTTTAGGGTTTGTTTTTTTTGTTAGGGTTAGCCTTAGGGTTAGGGTTAGGCTTAGGACTAGGGTTTGGGTTAGGGTTAGGGTTAGGGTTAGGGTTTGGGTTAGGGTTAGCGTTAGGGTTAGTGTTAGGTTTAAGGTTAGTGTAAGGGTTTGGGTTTGGGTTAGGGTTAGGGTTAGGGTTAGGGTTAGGGTAATGGTTAGGGTTAGGGTTAGGTTTCGGTTTCGGGTTAGGATTAGGGTTAGTGTTTGGGTTTGGGTTAGGTTTAGGGTTAGGGTTAGGTTTAGGGTTAGGGTTAGTGTTTGGTTATAGTTAGGGTTAGGGTTAGGTTTAGGGTTTTTTTTAAGGTTAGGGTTAGTGTTAGGGTTTGGGTTTGGGTTAGGTTTAGGATTTGGGTTAGGGTTAAGTTTCACGATAGAGTTAGGGTTAGGGTTAGAATTAGGGTTAGATATCAGGGTTAGCTTTAGGGTAAGGTTTAGGATTTGGGTTAGGGTTAAGTTTCGGGTTAGAGTTAGGGTTAGGATTAGAGTTAGGGTTATGTTTCAGGGTTAGGGTTAGGGTTAGGGTTAGATTTAGGGTTACGGTTAGGATTAGGTTTTAATTTAGGGTTAGGGTTGGGCTTAGGGTTAGGGTGAGGGATTGGCTTTGGGTTAGAGTTAGGGTTTGGTTTAGGGTTAGGGTTAGGATTAGGGTTAGAGTTAGGGTTACGGTTTGTGTTAGGGTTATGATTAGGGTTAGGGTTAGGGTTAGGGTTAGAGTTAAGATTTTGTTTAGGGTTAGGGTTTGGGTTAGGGTTAGGGTTAAGGTTTGGGTTAGTTTTAACGTTAGTGTTACCGTTTGAGTTTGGGTTAGGGTTAGCATTTGATTTAGGGTTAGGGTTCGGGTTAGGTTTTGGGTTTGGGTTAGGGTTAGGGTTAGGGTTAGGGTTAGGGTAATGGTTAGGGTTAGGCTTAGGTGTCGGTTTCGGGTTAGGATTAGGGTTAGGGTTTGTGTTTGGGTTAGGTTTAGGGTTAGGGTTAGGTTTAGGGTTAGGGTTAGTTTTTGGTTATAGTTAGGGTTAGGGTTAGGTTTAGGGTTTTTGTTAGGGTTATGGTTAGGGTTAGGGTTTGGTTTGGCTTAGGGTTAGTTTTTGGTTTAGGCTTACTGTTTGGGCTAGGTTTAGGGTTAGGGTTAGGGTTTGGGTTTGGGTTAGGGTTAGGATTTGGGTTAGGGTTAAGGTTCGCGTTAGAGTTGGGGTTAGGGTTAGAGTTACGTTTAGGTGTCTGGGTTAGGGTTAAGGTTAGGGTTACGATTTGGGTTAGGGTTAAGTTTCGGGTTAGAGTTAGGGTTAGGATTAGAGTTAGGTTTATGTGTCAGGGTTAGGGTTAGGGTTAGGGTTAGGTTTAGGGTTGTGGTTAGGATCAGAGTTTAATTTAGGGTTGGGGGTGGGGTTATGGTTAGGGTGAGGGGTTGGCTTTGGGTTAGAGTTAGGGTTTGGTTAAGGGTTAGGGTTAGGATTAGTTTTAGAGTTAGGGTTACGGTTTGTGTTAGGGTTATTTTTAGGGTTAGGGTTAGGGTTAGGGTTAGAGTTAAGATTTTGTTTAGGGTTAGGGGTAGGGTTAGGGTTTGGATTAGGGTTAGGGTTAAGGTTTCTGTTAGTTTTAACGTTAGTGTTACGGTTTGAGTTGGGATTAGGGTTAGCATTTGATTTAGGGTTAGGGTTAGGGTTACAGTTTGGGTTTGGGTTAGGATTAGGGTTAGGTTTAGGTTTAGGTTTACGGTTAATGTTTGTGTTAGGGTTACGGTTAGGGTTAGGGTTATGATTCGGTTAGGGTTAGGGTTAGTGTTAGGATTAGGGTTTGGGTTAAGTTTAGGGTTAGGATTAGGGTTAGGCTTAGGATTTTGGTTTGGGTTAGGGTTAGGATTAGTTTTAGGGTGAAGGTTTGGGTTTGGGTAAGTTTTAGGGTTCGGGTTAGGGTTAGGGTTAGGGTTAGGGTTAGGGTTAGGGTTAGTGTAAGGGTTAGGGTTAGGGTTAAGTTTTGGTTTAGGGTTAGGGTTAGTGTTAGGGTTTGGGTTAGGGTTATGGTTAGGGTTATGGTTAGGGTTTGGGTTAGGGTTAGGGTTAGGATTAGGGTTAGGGTTAGGGTTTGGGTTTGGGTTAGGGTTAGGATTAGGGTGAGGGTGAGGATTTTGGATTTCGGTAAGGTTAGGGGTAGGGTTAGCGTTAGGTTTTGGGTTAGGTTTATGGGTAGGGTTAGGGTAACGGTTAGGGTTAGTGTTAGGTTTTGGTTTAGGTTTAGGCTTAGGCTTAGGCTTAGGGTTTGGGTTATGGTTAGCGTTAGGGTTTCGGGTTGGGGTTGGGTTAGGGTTAGTTTTAGGGTTAGGGTTAGTGTTAGATTTTGGGTTAGGGTTATAGTTAGGGTTAGGGTTCGCATTAGGTTTAGGGTTAAGGTTAGGGTTAGGGTTAGTTTTTGGGTTAGGGTAAAGGTTCGGGTTAAAGTTAGGGTTAGGGTTAGGGTTAGGGTTAGGGTTAGGGTTAGGATTTGGGTTAGGGTTAGGGTTAGAGTTAGGGTTAGGGTTAGGGTTTGGGTTAGAGTTAGGGTTAGGGTTAGGGTTAGGATTTGGGTTAGGGTTAGGGTTAGAGTTAGGGTTAGGGTTAGGGTTTGGGTTAGGGTTAGAGTTAGGGTTAGGATTAGGGTTTGGGTTAGGGTTAGCGTTAAGGTTAGTGTTAGGTTTATGGTTAGGGTAAGGGTTTGGGTTTGGGTTAGGGTTAGGTTTACGTCTCCGGCTAGGGTGACGTCTAGGGTTAGGTGTAAAGATTGTTTTAGAGTTAGGCTTTGGCAGAGGGTTAGGTTTATAGTTAGGATTAGGATTAAGATTAGGTTTTGGGTTCTTGTTAGGTTTAGTTTTAGGGTTAGGGTTAGGGTTAGGGTTAGGGTTACGTTAAGGGTTAGGGTTTGGGTGAGGATTAGGGTTAGGGTTAAGTTTAGGGTTAGGGTTAGGGTTAGGGTTATGGTTAGGGTTAGGGTTTGGTTTAGGGTTTGGGTTAGGGTTAGGGTATGGGTTAGGGTTAATGTTTGGGTTAGGGTTAGCGTTAGTGTTAGGGTTAGGGTTAGGGTATGGGTTAGGGTTAGGTTTAGGTTTAGCGGTAGGTTTAGGGTTAGGGTTTGTGTTAGGGTTACCGTTAGGGTTAGGGTTAGGCTTAGGGATAGGTTTAGGTTTAGAGTTAGGGTTTGGGTTTGGGTTAGGGTTAGGTTTAGGATTAGGGTGATGATTTGGGTTTGGGTTAGGTTTTGTTTTTTGGTTAGGGTTAGGTTTAGGATTAGGGTGAGGGTTTTGGTTTATGTAAGGGTTAGGGTTAGGGTTAGCGTTAGGGTTTGGGTTAGGATTAGGGTTAGGTTAAGGGTTATGGTTAGGGTTAGGTTTTGGTTTAGGGTTAGGGTTAGGGTTTGGCTTAGGGTTATGGTTATGGTTAGGGTTAGCATTTGGGTTAGGGTTAGGGTTAAGGTTATGGTTAGGGTTAGGGTTAGGGTTTGGGTTAGGGTTAGCCTTAGGGTTAGTGTTAGGTTTAAGGTTAGTGTAAGGGTTTGGTTTTCGGTTAGGGTTAGGGTTAGGGTTAGGGTTAGGGTTAGGGTTAGGATTAGGGTTATGATTAGGTTTCGGGTTCTGGTTAGGTTTAGTGTTAGGTTTAGGGTTAGGATTAGGGTTAGCGTTAAGGTTAGGTTTAGGGTTAGGGTTTGGGTGAGGGTTAGGGTTAGGGTTAGGGTTAGGGTTAGGATTTGGGTTAGGGTTAGTGTTAGGATTAGTGATAGGGTTAGTGTTTTGATTTGGTTAGGGTTAGGATTAGGGTTAGGGTGAGGGTTACGGTTAGGGTAAGTATTAGGGTTAGGCTTAGGTTTTGTTTTAGGGTTAGGGTTAGGGTTTGGGTTAGGGTTATGGTTAGGGTTAGGGTTAGGATTAGGGTTTTGGTTAGGGTTAGGATTAGGGTTAGGGTTTGGTTTAGGGTTAGGATTAGGGTTAGGGTTAGGGTTTGTTTTGGGTTAGTGTTAGAATTAAGTTTATGGTTAGGGTTTACATTTTGTTTAGGATTAAGTTTAGGGTTTTAGTTTGGCTTAGGGTTAGGTTTAGTGTTAGTGTCAGGGTTTGGATTTGAGTTAGGATTAAGATTATGGTTTGGGTTAGGGTTAGAGTTAGGTTTAGGGTTAGGGGTAGGGTTAGGGTTATGGTTAGGGTTAGGATTATGGTTAATGTTAGGGTTAGGATTAGGTTTAGGGTTAGGGTTATGATTTGGGTTAGGGTTAGGGATAGAGTTAGGGTTTGCATTAGGGTTTCGGTTAGGGTTAGGGTTAGGGTTAGGGTTAGGGTTTGGGTTAGGGTTAGCGTTAGGGTTAGTGTTAGGTTTAAGTTAGGGTAAGGGTTTGGGTTTGGGTTAGGGTTAGGGTTAGGGTTAGGTTAGGGTAACGGTTAGGGTTAGGCTTCGGTGTCGGTTTCGGGTTAGGATTAGGGTTAGGGTTTGGGTTTGGGTTAGGTTTAGGGTTAGGGTTAGGTTTAGTGTTAGGGTTAGTTTTTGGTTATAGTTAGGGTTAGGGTTAGGTTTAGGGTTTTTGTCAGGGTTATGGTTAGGGTTAGCGTTTGGTTTGGCTTAGGGTTAGGTTTTGGTTTAGTGTTACTGTTTGGGTTAGGGTTAGGGTTAGGGTTAGCGTTTGGGTTTGGGTTAGGGTTAGGATTTGGGTTAGGGTTAGGGTTAGTGTTAGAGTTAGTGTAAGGGTTAGGGTTAGGGTTAGGTTTTGGTTTAGGGTTAGGGTTAACGTTAGGTTTGGGTTAGGGTTATGGTCAGGGTTATGGTTAGGTTTAGGGTTAGGGTTTGAGTTAGGTTTAGGGTTAGGATTAAGTTTAATGTGAAGGTTTGGGTTTGGAAAAGTTTTAGGGTTCGGGTTAGCGTTAGGGTATGGGTTAGGGTTAGGGTTAGTGTTAGAGTTAGTGTAAGGGTTAGGGTTAGGGTTAGGTTTTCGCTTAGGGTTAGGGTTAGCGTTAGGGTTTGGGTTAGTGTTATGGTTAGGGTTAGGGTTAGGGTTAGGGTTAAGGTTAGGGTTTGGGTTTGGGTTAGTGTTAAGATTACGGTTAGAGTGAGGGGTTTGGATTTGGGTAAGGTAAGGGGTAGGGTTAGGATTAGGGTTAGGGTTAGGGTTAGGGTTTGGGTTTGGGTTAGGTTTAGGGTTATGGTTAGGTTTAGGGTTAGGGTTAGTGTTTGGTTATAGTTAGGGTTAGGTTTAGGTTTAGGGTTTTTGTTAGTGTTAGGGTTAGGGTTAGGGTTTGGTTTGCCTTAGGGTTAGTTTTTGGTTTAGGGTTAGGGTTAGGGTTAGGGTTAGGGTTTGGGTTAGGGTTAGGGTTAGGGTTAGGCTTAGGGATAGGTTTAGGTTTAGAGTTAGGGTTTGGGTTTGGGTTAGGGTTAGGTTTAGGATTAGGGTGATGATTTGGGTTTGGGTTAGGTTTTGTTTTTTGGTTAGGGTTAGGTTTAGGATTAGGGTGAGGGTTTTGGTTTATGTAAGGGTTAGGGTTAGGGTTAGCGTTAGGGTTTGGGTTAGGATTAGGGTTAGGTTAAGGGTTATGGTTAGGGTTAGGTTTTGGTTTAGGGTTAGGGTTAGGGTTTGGCTTAGGGTTATGGTTATGGTTAGGGTTAGCATTTGGGTTAGGGTTAGGGTTAAGGTTATGGTTAGGGTTAGGGTTAGGGTTTGGGTTAGGGTTAGCCTTAGGGTTAGTGTTAGGTTTAAGGTTAGTGTAAGGGTTTGGTTTTCGGTTAGGGTAAGGGTTAGGGTTAGGGTTAGGGTTAGGATTAGGGTTATGATTAGGTTTCGGGTTCTGGTTAGGGTTAGTGTTAGGTTTAGGGTTAGGATTAGGGTTAGCGTTAAGGTTAGGTTTAGAGTTAGGGTTTGGGTGAGGGTTAGGGTTAGGGTTAGGGTTAGGGTTAGGATTTGGGTTAGGGTTAGTGTTAGGATTAGTGATAGGGTTAGTGTTTTGATTTGTTTAGGGTTAGGATTAGGTTTAGGGTGAGGGTTACGGTTAGGGTAAGTATTAGGGTTAGGGTTAGGTTTTGTTTTAGGGTTAGGGTTAGGGTTTGGGTTAGGGTTATGGTTAGGGTTAGGGTTAGGATTAGGGTTTTGGTTAGGGTTAGGATTAGGGTTAGGGTTTGGTTTAGGGTTAGGATTAGGGTTAGGGTTAGGGTTTGTTTTGGGTTAGTGTTAGAATTAAGTTTATGGTTAGGGTTTACATTTTGTTTAGGATTAAGTTTAGGGTTTTAGTTTGGCTTAGGGTTAGGTTTAGTGTTAGTGTTAGGGTTTGGATTTGAGTTAGGATTAAGATTATGGTTTGGGTTAGGGTTAGAGTTAGGTTTAGGGTTAGGGGTAGGGTTAGGGTTATGGTTAGGGTTAGGATTATGGTTAATGTTAGGGTTAGGATTAGGTTTAGGGTTAGGGTTATGATTTGGGTTAGGGTTAGGGATAGAGTTAGGGTTTGCATTAGGGTTTCGGTTAGGGTTAGGGTTAGGGATAGAGTTAGGATTTGCATTAGGGTTTCGGTTAGGGTTAGGGTTAGGGTTAGGGTTAGGGTTTGGGTTAGGGTTAGCGTTAGGGTTAGTGTTAGGTTTAAGTTAGGGTAAGGGTTTGGGTTTGGGTTAGGGTTAGGGTTAGGGTTAGGTTAGTGTAACGGTTAGGGTTAGGCTTCGGTGTCGGTTTCGGGTTAGGATTAGGGTTAGGGTTAGGGTTTGGGTTAGGTTTAGGGTTAGGGTTAGGTTTAGTGTTAGGGTTAGTTTTTGGTTATAGTTAGGGTTAGGGTTAGGTTTAGGGTTTTTGTTAGGGTTATGGTTAGGTTTAGCGTTTGGTTTGGCTTAGGGTTAGGTTTTGGTTTAGGGTTACTGTTTGGGTTAGGGTTAGGGTTAGGGTTAGGGTTTGGGTTTGGGTTAGGGTTAGGATTTGGGTTAGGGTTAGGGTTAGTGTTAGAGTTAGTGTAAGGGTTAGGGTTAGGGTTAGGTTTTGGTTTAGGGTTAGGGTTAACGTTAGGTTTGGGTTAGGGTTATGGTCAGGGTTATGGTTAGGTTTAGGGTTAGGGTTTGAGTTAGGTTTAGGGTTAGGATTAAGTTTAATGTGAAGGTTTGGGTTTGGAAAAGTTTTAGGGTTCGGGTTAGCGTTAGGGTATGGGTTAGGGTTAGGGTTAGTGTTAGAGTTAGTGTAAGGGTTAGGGTTAGGGTTAGGTTTTCGTTTAGGGTTAGGGTTAGCGTTAGGGTTTGGGTTAGGGTTATGGTTAGGGTTAGGGTTAGGGTTAGGGTTAAGGTTAGGGTTTGGGTTTGGGTTAGTGTTAGGATTAGGGTTAGGGTGAGGGTTTTGGATTTGGGTAAGGTTAGGGGTAGGGTTAGGATTAGGGTTAGGGTTAGGGTTAGGGTTTGGGTTTGGGTTAGGTTTAGGGTTATGGTTAGGTTTAGGGTTAGGGTTAGTGTTTGGTTATAGTTAGGGTTAGGTTTAGGTTTAGGGTTTTTGTTAGTGTTAGGGTTAGGGTTAGGGTTTGGTTTGCCTTAGGGTTAGGTTTAGGTTTAGGGTTAGGGTTAGGGTTAGGGTTAGGGTTAGGGTTTGGCTTTGTGTTAGGCTTAGGATATGGCTTAGGGTTAAGGTTCGCGTTAGAGTTAGGGTTAGTGTTAGAGTTAGGGTTAGGGGTCAGGGTTAGGGTTATTGTTAGGCTTATGGTTAGGGTTAGGGTTAGGTTTGGGTTAGGATTAGGGTTAGGGTTAGGGTTTGGGTTTGGGTTTGGGTTAGGGTTAGGGTTAGGGTTAGGGTTAAGGTTCGCGTTAGAGTTAGGGTTACGGTTAGAGTTAGGGTTAGGTGTCAGGGTTAGGGTTATGGTTAGGGTTATGGTTAGGGTTAGGGTTAGGGTTTGGGTTAGGGTTAGGTTTAGGATTAGGGTTAGGGTTAGGGTTTGGGTTTGGGTTTGGGTTAGGGTTAGAGTTAGGGTTTGGGTTAGGGTTAGCGTTACGGTTAGTGTTAGGTTTAAGGTTAGGGAAAGGGTTAGGGTTTGGGTTAGGGTTAGGCTTAGGGTTAGAGTAACGGTTAGGGTTTCGGTTAGGTTTCGGTTTCGGGTTAGGATTAGGGTTAGGGTTTGGGTTTGGGTTAGGTTTAGGTTTAGGGTTAGGTTTAGGGTTAGGGTTAGTTTTTGGTTATAGTTAGGGTTAGGGTTAGGTTTAGGGTTTTTGTTAGGGTTAGGGTTAGGGTTAGGGTTTGGTTTGGCTTAGGGTTAGTTTTTGGTTTAGTGTTAGGGTTAGGGTTAGGGTTAGGGTTTGGTTTAGGGTTAGGATTAGGGTTAGGGTTAGTGTTTTTTTTGGGTTAGTGTTAGGATTAAGTGTATGGTTAGGGTTTGCATTTTGTTTAGGATTAATTTAGGGTTTTGGTTTGGCTTAGGGTTAGGTTTAGTGTTAGTGTTAGGGTTTGGGTTTGGGTTAGGGTTAGGATTAGGGTTTGGGTTAGGGTTAGGGTTAGGTTTATGGTTTTTGTTAGGGTTATGGTTAGGGTTAGGGTTTGGTTTGGCTTAGGGTTAGTTTTTGGTTTAGGGTTACTGTTTGGGTTAGGGTTAGGGTTAGGGTTTGGGTTTGGGTTAGGGTTAGGATTTGGGTTAGGGTTAAGGTTCGCGTTAGAGTTGGGGTTAGGGTTAGAGTTAGGGTTAGGCGTCAGGGTTAGGGTTAAGGTTAGAGTTAGGATTTGGGTTAGGGTTAAGTTTCGGGTTAGAGTTAGGGTTAGGATTAGAGTTAGGGTTCTGTGTCAGGGTTAGGGTTAGGGTTAGGGGTAGGTTTAGGGTTACGGTTAGGATTAGAGTTTAATTTAGGGTTACGGTTTGGTTTAGGGTTAGGGTTAGGATTAGTTTTAGAGTTAGGGTTACGGTTTGTGTTAGGGTTATGTTTAGGGTTAGGGTTAGGGTTAGGGTTAGAGTTAATATTTTGTTTAGGGTTAGGGTTTGGGTTAGGGTTAGGGTTAAGGTTTGGGTTAGTTTTAACGTTAGTGTTACCGTTTGAGTTTGGGTTATGATTAGCATTTGGTTTAGGTTTAGGGTTAGGGTTAGGTTTTGGGTTTGGGTTAGGGTTAGGGTTAGGGTTAGGGTTAGGGTTAGGGTTAGGGTAATGGTTAGGGTTAGGCTTAGGTGTCGGTTTCGGGTTAGGATTAGGGTTAGGGTTTGGGTTTGGGTTAGGTTTAGGGTTAGGGTTAGGTTTAGGGTTAGGGTTAGTATTTGGTTATAGTTAGGGTTAGGGTTAGGTTTAGGGTTTTTGTTAGCATTATGGTTAGGGTTAGGGTTTGGTTTGGCTTAGGGTTAGTTTTTGGTTTAGGGTTACTGTTTGGGTTAGGTTTAGGGTTAGGGTTAGGGTTTGGGTTTGGGTTAGGGTTAGGATTTGGGTTAGGGTTAAGGTTCGCGTTAGAGTTGGGGTTAGGGTTAGAGTTAGGTTTAGGTGTCAGGGTTAGGGTTAAGGTTAGAGTTAGGATTTGGGTTAGGGTTAAGTTTCGGGTTAGAGTTAGGGTTAGGATTAGAGTTAGGGTTATGTGTCAGGGTTAGGGTTAGGGATAGGGTTAGGTTTAGGGTTACGGTTAGGATTAGAGTTTAATTTAGGTTTAGGGTTGGGGTTAGGGTTAGGGTGAGGGATCAGCTTTGGGTTAGAGTTAGGGTTTGATTAAGGGTTAGGTTTAGGATTAGTTTTAGAGTTAGGGTTACGGTTTGTGTTAGGGTTATTTTTAGGGTTAGGGTTAGGGTTAGAGTTAAGATTTTGTTTAGGGTTAGGGGTAGGGTTAGGGTTAGGGTTAAGGTTTGGGTTAGTTTTAACGTTAGTGTTACCATTTGAGTTTGGGTTAGGGTTAGCATTTGATTTAGGGTTAGGGTTCGGGTTAGGTTTTGGGTTTGGGTTAGGGTTATGGTTAGGGTTAGGGTTAGGGTTAGGGTAATGGTTAGAGTTAGGCTTAGGTGTCGGTTTCGGGTTAGGATTAGGGTTAGGGTTTGTGTTTGGGTTAGGTTTAGGGTTAGGGTTAGGTTTAGGGTTAGGGTTAGTTTTTGGTTATAGTTAGGGTTAGGGTTAGGTTTAGGGTTTTTGTTAGGGTTATGGTTAGGGTTAGGGTTTGGTTTGGCTTAGGGTTAGTTTTTGGTTTAGGGTTACTGTTTGGGTTAGGGTTAGGGTTAGGGTTAGGGTTTGGGTTTGGGTTAGGGTTAGGATTTGGGTTAGGGTTAAGGTTCGCGTTAGAGTTGGGGTTAGGGTTAGAGTTAGGTTTAGGTGTCAGGGTTAGGGTTAAGGTTAGGGTTACGATTTGGGTTAGGGTTAAGTTTCGGGTTAGAGTTAGGGTTAGGATTAGAGTTAGGTTTATGTGTCAGGGTTAGGGTTAGGGTTAGGGTTAGGTTTAGGGTTATGGTTAGGATTAGATTTTAATTTAGGGTTAGGGTTGGGGTTATGGTTAGGGTGAGGGATTGGCTTTGGGTTAGAGTTAGGGTTTGGTTAAGGGTTAGGGTTAGGATTAGTTTCAGAGTTAGGGTTACGGTTTGTGATAGGGTTATTTTTAGGGTTAGGGTTAGGGTTAGGGTCAGAGTTAAGATTTTGTTTAGGGTTAGGGGTAGGGTTAGGGTTTGGGTTAAGGTTTCTGTTAGTTTTAACGTTAGTGTTACGTTTTGAGTTTGGATTAGGGTTAGCATTTGATTTAGGGTTAGGGTTAGGGTTACAGTTTGGGTTTGGGTTAGGATTAGGGTTAGGTTTAGGTTTAGGTTTACGGTTAAGGTTTGTGTTAGGGTTACGGTTAGGGTTAGGGTTATGATTCGGTTAGGGTTAGGGTTAGTGTTAGGATTAGGGTTTGGGTTAAGTTTAGGGTTAGGATTAGGGTTAGGCTTAGGATTTTGGTTTGGGTTAGGGTTAGGATTAGTTTTAGGGTGAAGGTTTGGGTTTGGGTAAGTTTTAGGGTTCGGGTTAGGGTTAGGGTTAGGGTTAGGGTTAGTGTAAGGGTTAGGGTTAGGGTTAAGTTTTGGTTTAGGGTTAGGGTTAGTGTTAGGGTTTTTGTTAGGGTTATGGTTAGGGTTATGGTTAGGGTTTGGGTTAGGGTTAGGGTTAGGATTAGGGTTAGGGTTAGGGTTTGGGTTTGGGTTAGGGTTAGGATTAGGGTTAGGTTGAGGGTTTTGGATTTGGGTAAGGTTAGGGGTAGGGTTAGCGTTAGGTTTTGGGTTAGGTTTATGGGTAGGGTTAGGGTAACGGTTAGGGTTAGTGTTAGGTTTTGGTTTAGGTTTAGGCTTAGGCTTAGGCTTAGGGTTTGGGTTATGGTTAGCGTTAGGGTTTCGGTTTGGGTTTGGGTTAGGGTTAGTTTTAGGGTTAGGGTTAGTGTTAGATTTTGGGTTAGGGTTATAGTTAGGGTTATGGTTCGCATTAGGTTTAGGGTTAAGGTTAGGGTTAGGGTTAGTATTTGGGTTAGGGTAAAGGTTCGGGTTAAAGTTAGGGTTAGGGTTAGGGTTAGGGTTAGGGTTAGGGTTAGGATTTGGGTTAGGGTTAGGGTTAGAGTTAGGGTTAGGGTTAGGGTTTGGGTTAGGGTTAGATTTAGGGTTAGGGTTAGGGTTTGGGTTAGGGTTAGCGTTAGGGTTAGTGTTAGGTTTATGGTTAGGGTAAGGGTTTGGGTTTGGGTTAGGGTTAGGTTTACGTTTACGGTTATGGTTTCGTTTAGGGTTAGGTTTAAAGTTTGGGTTAGGGTTAGGATTTGGCAGAGGGTTAGGTTTATTGTTAGGATTAGGGTTATGATTAGGTTTTGGGTTCTTGTTAGGTTTAGTTTTAGGGTTAGGGTTAGGGTTAGGGTTAGGGTTCGGTTAAGGGTTGGGGTTTGGGTGAGGGTTAGGGTTAGGGTTAAGTTTAGGGTTAGGGTTAGGGTTAGGGTTAGGGTTAGGGTTAGGGTTTGGTTTAGGGTTTGGGTTAGGGTTAGGGTATGGGTTAGGGTTAGTGTTTGGGTTAGGGTTAGCGTTAGTGGTAGGGTTAGGGTTAGGGTATGGGTTAGGGTTAGGTTAAGGTTTAGCTGTAGGTTTAGGGTTAGGGTTTGTGTTAGGGTTACCGTTAGGGTTAGGGTTAGGCTTAGGGATAGGTTTAGGTTTAGAGTTAGGGTTTGGGTTTGGGTTACGGTTAGGTTTAGGATTAGGGTGATGATTTGGGTTTGGGCTAGGTTTTGTTTTTTGGTTAGGGTTAGGTTTAGGATTAGGGTGAGGGTTTTGGTTTATGTAAGGGTTAGGGTTAGGGTTAGCGTTAGGGTTTGGGTTAGGATTAGGGTTAGGTTAAGGGTTATGGTTAGGGTTAGGTTTTGGTTTAGGGTTAGGGTTAGGGTTTGGCTTAGGGTTATGGTTATGGTTAGGGTTAGCATTTGGGTTAGGGTTAGGGTTAGGGTTATGGTTAGGGTTAGGGTTAGGGTTTGGGTTAGGGTTAGCCTTAGGGTTAGTGTTAGGTTTAAGGTTAGTGTAAGGGTTTGGTTTTCGGTTAGGGTTAGGGTTAGGGTTAGGGTTAGGGTTAGGATTAGGGTTATGATTAGGTTTCGGGTTCTGGTTAGGTTTAGTGTTAGGTTTAGGGTTAGGATTAGGGTTAGCGTTAAGGTTAGGTTTAGGGTTAGGGTTTGGGGAAGGGTTAGGGTTCGGGTTAGGGTTAGGGTTAGGATTTGGGTTAGGGTTAGTGTTAGGATTAGTGATAGGGTTAGTGTTTTGATTTGGTTAGGGTTAGGATTAGGGTTAGGGTGAGGGTTACGGTTAGGGTAAGTATTAGGGTTAGGCTTAGGTTTTGTTTTAGGGTTAGGGTTAGGGTTTGGGTTAGGGTTATGGTTAGGGTTAGGGTTAGGATTAGGGTTTTGGTTAGGGTTAGGATTAGGGTTAGGGTTTGGTTTAGGGTTAGGATTAGGGTTAGGGTTAGGGTTTGTTTTGGGTTAGTGTTAGAATTAAGTTTATGGTTAGGGTTTACATTTTGTTTAGGATTAAGTTTAGGGTTTTAGTTTGGCTTAGGGTTAGGTTTAGTGTTAGTGTTAGGGTTTGGATTTGAGTTAGGATTAAGATTATGGTTTGGGTTAGGGTTAGAGTTAGGTTTAGGGTTAGGGGTAGGGTTAGTGTTATGGTTAGGGTTAGGATTATGGTTAATGTTAGGGTTAGGATTAGGTTTAGGGTTAGGGTTATGATTTGGGTTAGGGTTAGGGATAGAGTTAGGGTTTGCATTAGGGTTTCGGTTAGGGTTAGGGTTAGGGATAGAGTTAGGATTTGCATTAGGGTTTCGGTTAGGGTTAGGGTTAGGGTTAGGGTGAGGGTTTGGGTTAGGGTTAGCGTTAGGGTTAGTGTTAGGTTTAAGTTAGGGTAAGGGTTTGGGGTTGGGTTAGGGGTAGGGGTAGGGTTAGTTTAGGGTAACGGTTAGGGTTAGGCTTCGGTGTCGGTTTCGGGTTAGGATTAGGGTTAGGGTTTGGGTTAGGTTTAGGGTTAGGGTTAGGTTTAGGGTTAGGGTTAGTTTTTGGTTATAGTTAGGGTTAGGGTTAGGTTTAGGGTTTTTGTTAGGGTTATGGTTAGGGTTAGCGTTTGGTTTGGCTTAGGGTTAGGTTTTGGTTTAGGGTTACTGTTTGGGTTAGGGTTAGGGTTAGGGTTAGGGTTTGGGTTTGGGTTAGGGTTAGGATTTGGGTTAGGGTTAGGGTTAGTGTTAGAGTTAGTGTAAGGGTTAGGGTTAGGGTTAGGTTTTGGTTTAGGGTTAGGGTTAACGTTAGGTTTGGGTTAGGGTTATGGTCAGAGTTATGGTTAGGTTTAGGGTTAGGGTTTGAGTTAGGTTTAGGGTTAGGATTAAGTTTAATGTGAAGGTTTGGGTTTGGAAAAGTTTTAGGGTTCGGGTTAGCGTTAGGGTATGGGTTAGGGTTAGGGTTAGTGTTAGAGTTAGTGTAAGGTTTAGGGTTAGGGTTAGGTTTTCGTTTAGGGTTAGGGTTAGCGTTAGGGTTTGGGTTAGGGTTATGGTTAGGGTTAGGGTTAGGGTTAGGGTTAGGGTTAAGGTTAGGGTTTGGGTTTGGGTTAGTGTTAGGATTAGGGTTAGGGTGAGGGTTTTGGATTTGGGTAAGGTTAGGGGTAGGGTTAGGATTAGGGTTAGGGTTAGGGTTAGGGTTTGGGTTTGGGTTAGGTTTAGGGTTATGGTTAGGTTTAGGGTTAGGGTTAGTGTTTGGTTATAGTTAGGGTTAGGTTTAGGTTTAGGGTTTTTGTTAGTGTTAGGGTTAGGGTTAGGGTTTGGTTTGCCTTAGGGTTAGTTTTTGGTTTAGGGTTAGGGTTAGGGTTAGGGTTAGGGTTAGGGTTAGAGTTAGGGTTAGGGGTCAGGGTTAGGGTTATTGTTAGGCTTATGGTTAGGGTTAGGGTTAGGTTTGGGTTAGGATTAGGGTTAGGGTTAGGGTTTGGGTTTGGGTTTGGGTTAGGGTTAGGGTTAGGGTTAGGGTTAAGGTTCGCGTTAGAGTTAGGGTTACGGTTAGAGTTAGGGTTAGGTGTCAGGGTTAGGGTTATGGTTAGGGTTATGGTTAGGGTTAGGGTTAGGGTTTGGGTTAGGGTTAGGGTTAGGATTAGGGTTAGGGTTAGGGTTTGGGTTTGGGTTTGGGTTAGGGTTAGGGTTAGAGTTAGGGTTTGGGTTAGGGTTAGCGTTACGGTTAGTGTTAGGTTAAAGGTTAGCGTAAGGGTTAGGGTTTGGGTTAGGGTTAGGCTTAGGGTTAGTGTAACGGTTAGGGTTTCGGTTAGGTTTCGGTTTCGGGTTAGGCTTAGGGTTAGGGTTTGGGTTTGGGTTAGGTTTAGCTTTAGGGTTAGGTTTAGGGTTAGGGTTAGTTTTTGGTTATAGTTAGGGTTAGGGTTAGGTTTAGGGTTTTTGTTAGGGTTAGGGTTAGGGTTAGGGTTTGGTTTGGCTTAGGGTTAGTTTTTGGTTTAGTGTTAGGGTTAGGGTTAGGGTTAGGGTTTGGTTTAGGGTTAGGATTAGGGTTAGGGTTAGTGTTTTTTTTGGGTTAGTGTTAGGATTAAGTGTATGGTTAGGGTTTGCATTTTGTTTAGGATTAATTTAGGGTTTTGGTTTGGCTTAGGGTTAGGTTTAGTGTTAGTGTTAGGGTTTGGGTTTGGGTTAGGGTTAGGATTAGGGTTTGGGTTAGGGTTAGGGTTAGGTTTATGGTTTTTGTTAGGGTTATGGTTAGGGTTACGGTTTGGTTTGGCTTACGGTTAGTTTTTGGTTTAGGGTTACTGTTTGGGTTAGGGTTAGGGTTAGGGTTTGGGTTTGGGTTAGGGTTAGGATTTGGGTTAGGGTTAAGGTTCGCGTTAGAGTTGGGGTTAGGGTTAGAGTTAGGGTTAGGTGTCAGGGTTAGGGTTAAGGTTAGAGTTAGGATTTGGGTTAGGGTTAAGTTTCGGGTTAGAGTTAGGGTTAGGATTAGAGTTAGGGTTATGTGTCAGGGTTAGGGTTAGGGTTAGGGGAAGGTTTAGGGTTACGGTTAGGATTAGAGTTTAATTTAGGGTTACGGTTTGGTTTAGGGTTAGGGTTAGGATTAGATTTAGAGTTAGGGTTACGGTTTGTGTTAGGGTTATGTTTAGGGTTAGGGTTAGGGTTAGGGTTAGAGTTAAGATTTTGTTTAGGGTTAGGGTTTGGGTTAGGGTTAGGGTTAAGGTTTGGGTTAGTTTTAACGTTAGTGTTACCGTTTGAGTTTGGGTTATGGTTAGCATTTGGTTTAGGTTTAGGGTTAGGGTTAGGTTTTGGGTTTGGGTTAGGGTTAGGGTTAGGGTTAGGGTTAGGGTTAGGGTAATGGTTAGGGTTAGGCTTAGGTGTCGGTTTCGGGTTAGGATTAGGGTTAGGGTTTGGGTTTGGGTTAGGTTTAGGGTTAGGTTTAGGTTTAGGGTTAGGGTTAGTATTTGGTTATAGTTAGGGTTAGGGTTAGGTTTATGGTTTTTGTTAGGGTTATGGTTAGGGTTAGGGTTTGGTTTGGCTTAGGGTTAGTTTTTGGTTTAGGGTTACTGTTTGGGTTAGGTTTAGGGTTAGGGTTAGGGTTTGGGTTTGGGTTAGGGTTAGGATTTGGGTTAGGGTTAAGGTTCGCGTTAGAGTTGGGGTTAGGGTTAGAGTTAGGTTTAGGTGTCAGGGTTAGGGTTAAGGTTAGAGTTAGGATTTGGGTTAGGGTTAAGTTTCGGGTTAGAGTTAGGGTTAGGATTAGAGTTAGGGTTATGTGTCAGGGTTAGGGTTAGGGATAGGGTTAGGTTTAGGGTTACGGTTAGGATTAGAGTTTAATTTAGGTTTAGGGTTGGGGTTAGGGTTAGGGTGAGGGATCAGCTTTGGGTTAGAATTAGGGTTTGATTAAGGGTTAGGGTTAGGATTAGTTTTAGAGTTAGGGTTACGGTTTGTGTTAGGGTTATTTTTAGGGTTAGGGTTAGGGTTAGAGTTAAGATTTTGTTTAGGGTTAGGGGTAGGGTTAGGGTTTGGGTTAGGGTTAGGGTTAAGGTTTGGGTTAGTTTTAACGTTAGTGTTACGGTTTGAGTTTGGGTTAGGGTTAGCATTTGATTTAGGTTTAGGGTTAGGGTTACAGTTTGGGTTTGGGTTAGGATTAGGGTTAGGTTTAGGTTTAGGTTTACGGTTAAGGTTTGTGTTAGGGTTACGGTTAGGGTTAGGGTTATGATTCGGTTAGGGTTAGTGTTAGGATTAGGGTTTGGGTTAGGTTTAGGGTTAGGATTAGGGTTAGGCTTAGGATTTTGGTTTGGGTTAGGGTTAGGATTAGGT
>CM069528.1:7632500-7642500 GCA_035773235.1 Eospalax fontanierii
GTTAGGGTTAGGTTTAGGGTTAGGGTTAGTTTTTGGTTATAGTTAGGGTTAGGGTTAGGTTTAGGGTTTTTGTTAGGGTTATGGTTAGGGTTAGCGTTTGGTTTGGCTTAGGGTTAGTTTTTGGTTTAGGGTTACTCTTTGGGTTAGGGTTAGGGTTAGGGTTAGGGTTTGGGTTTGGGTTAGGGTTAGGATTTGGGTTAGGGTTAGGGTTAGTGTTAGAGTTAGTGTAAGGGTTAGGGTTAGGGTTAGGTTTTGGTTTAGGGTTAGGGTTAACGTTAGGTTTGGGTGAGGGTTATGGTCAGGGTTATGGTTAGGTTTAGGGTTAGGGTTTGAGTTAGGTTTAGGGTTAGGATTAAGTTTAATGTGAAGGTTTGGGTTTGGAAAAGTTTTAGGGTTCGGGTTAGCGTTAGGGTATGGGTTAGGGTTAGGGTTAGTGTTAGAGTTAGTGTAAGGGTTAGGGTTAGGGTTAGGGTTAGGGTTAGGTTTAGGGCTAGAGTTAGTGTAAGGGTTACGTTTAGGGTTAGGGTTTGGTCTTGGGTTAGGGTTTGGGTTAGGTTTAGGGTTAGGTTTACGGTTAAGGTTTGGGTTAGGGTTACGGTTAGGGTTAGGTTTATGATTGGGTTAGGGTTAGGGTTAGTGTTAGGGTTAGGGTTTGGGTTAGGTTTAGGGTTAGGATTAGGGTTAGGATTAGGATTTTGGTTTGGGTTAGGGTTAGGATTAGGTTTAGGGTGAAGGTTTGGGTTTGGGTAAGTTTTAGGGTTCGGGTTAGCGTTAGGGTATAGTTTAGGGTTAGGGTTAGTCTTAGAGTTAGTGTAAGGGTTAGCGTTAGGGTTAGGTTTTGGTTTAGGGTTAGGGTTAGTGTTAGGGTTTGGGTTAGGGTTATGGTTAGGGTTTCGGTTAGGGTTAGGGTTAGGATTAGGGTTAGGGTTAGGGTTTGGGTTTGGGTTAGGGTTAGGATTAGGGTTAGGGTGAGGTTTTTGGATTTGGGTAAGGTTAGGGGTAGGGTTAGCGTTAGGTTTTGGGTTAGGTTTATGGTTAGGGTTAGGGTAACGGTTAGGGTTAGTGTTAGGTTTTGGTTTAGGGTTAGGATTAGGCTTAGGCTTAGGGTTTGGGTTAGGGTTAGCGTTAGGGTTTCGGTTGGGTTTGGGTTAGGGTTAGTTTTAGGGTTAGGGTTAGTGTTAGATTTTGGGTTAGGGTTATAGTTAGGGTTAGGGTTCGCATTAGGTTTAGGATTAAGGTTAGGGTTAGGGTTAGTATTTGGGTTAGGGTAAAGGTTCGGGTTAAAATTAGGGTTAGGGTTAGGGTTAGGGTTAGGGTTAGGGTTAGGATTTGGGTTAGGGTTAGGGTTAGAGTTAGGGTTAGGGTTAGGGTTTGGGTTAGGGTTAGAGTTAGGGTTAGGGTTAGGGTTAGCGTTAGGGTTAGTGTTAGGTTTAAGGTTAGGGTAAGGTTTGGGTTTGGGTTAGGATTAGCGTTAGGGTTAGTGTTAGGTTTATGGTTAGGGTAAGGGTTTGGGTTTGGGTTAGGGTTAGGTTTTCGTTTACGGTTAGGGTTTCGTTTAGGGTTAGGTTTAAAGTTTGGGTTAGGGTTAGGATTTGGCAGAGGGTTAGGTTTATTGTTAGGATTAGGGTTATGATTAGGTTTTGGGTTCTTGTTAGGTTTAGTTTTAGGGTTAGGGTTAGGGTTAGGGTTAGGGTTAGGGTTACGTTAAGGGTTAGGCTTTGGGTGAGGGTTAGGTTTAGGGTTAAGTTTAGGGTTAGGGTTAGGGTTAGGGTTAGGGTTAGGGTTTGGTTTAGGGTTTGGGTTAGGGTTAGGGTTTGGGTTAGGGTTAGGGTTAGGGTTTGGGTTACGGTTATCGTCAGTGTTAGGGTCAGGTTTAGGGTATGGGTTAGGGTTAGTGTTTGGGTTAGGATTAGCATTAGTGTTAGGGTTAGGTTTAGGGTATGGGTTAGGGTTAGGTTTAGGTTTAGCGGTAGGTTTAGGGTTAGGGTTTGTGTTAGGGTTACCGTTAGGGTTAGGCTTAGGCTTAGGGATAGGTTTAGGTTTAGGGTTAGGGTTTGGGTTTGGGTTAGGGATAGGTTTAGGATTAGGGTGATGATTTGGGTTTGGGTTAGGTTTTGTTTTTTGGTTAGGGTTAGGTTTAGGATTAGGGTGAGGGTTTTGGTTTTTGTAAGGGTTAGGGTTAGGGTTAGCGTTAGGGTTTTGATTAGGATTAGGGTTAGGGTAAGGGTTATGGTTAGGGTTAGGTTTTGGTTTAGGGTTAGGGTTAGGGTTAGTGTTTGGCTTAGGGTTATGGTTATGGTTAGGGTTAGCATTTGGGTTAGGGTTAGGGTTAGGGTTATGGTTAGGGTTAGGGTTAGGGTTTGGGTTAGGGTTAGCGTTAGGGTTAGTGTTAGGTTTAAGGTTAGTGTAAGAGTTTGGGTTTCGGTTAGGGTTAGGGTTAGGGTTAGGGTTAGGTTTAGGATTAGGGTTATGATTAGGTTTCGGGTTCTGGTTAGGTTTAGTGTTAGGTTTAGGGTTAGGATTAGGGTTAGCCTTAAGGTTAGGTTTAGGGTTAGGGTTTGGGTGAGGGTTAGGGTTAGGGTTAGGGTTAGGGTTAGGATTTGGGTTAGGGTTAGTGTTTTGATTTGGTTAGGGTTAGGATTAGGGTTAGGGTGAGGGTTACTGTTAGGGTAAGTATTACGGTTAGGCTTAGGTTTTGTTTTAGGGTTAGGGTTAGGGTTTGGGTTACGGTTATGGTTAGGGTTAGGGTTAGGATTAGGGTTTTGGTTAGGGTTAGGATTATGGTTAATGTTATGTTTAGGGTTAGGTTTAGGGTTAGGGTTATGATTTGGGTTAGGGTTAGGGATAGAGTTAGGGTTTGCATTAGGGTTTCGGTTAGGGTTAGGGTTAGGGATAGAGTTAGGATTTGCATTAGGGTTTCGGTTAGGGTTAGGGTTAGGGTTAGGTTTAGGGTATGGGTTAGGGTTAGCATTAGGGTTAGTGTTAGGTTTAAGTTTAGGGTAAGGGTTTGGGTTTGGTTTAGGGTTAGGGTAATGGTAATGGTTAGGGTTAGGGTCAGGTTTCGGTTTCGGATTAGGATTAGGGTTAGGGTTTGGGTTTGATTTAGGTTTAGGGTTATGGTTAGGTTTAGGGTTAGGGTTAGTGTTTGGTTGTAGTTAGGGTTAGGGTTAGGTTTAGGGTTTTTGTTAGGGATAGGGTTAGGATTAGGGTTTGGTTTGGCTTAGGGTTAGTTTTTGGTTTAGGGTTAGGGTTAGGGTTAGGGTTAGGATTTGAGTTTGGGTTAGGGTTAGGATATGGGTTAGGGTTAAGGTTCGCATTAGAGTTATTGTTAGGGTTAGAGTTAGGGTTAGGTGTCAGGGTTAGGGTTAGGGTTAGGGTTAGGTTTAGGGTTACGGTTAGGATTAGGGTTTAATTTAGGGTTAGGGTTGGGGTTAGGGTTAGGGTGAGGGATTGGCTTTGGGTTAGATTTAGGGTTTGGTTTAGGGTTAGGTTTAGGATTAGGATTAGAGTTAGGGTTACGGTTTGTGTTAGGGTTATGTTTAGGGTTAGGGTTAGATTTAAAATTTTTTTTAGGGTTAGGGGTAGGGTTAGGGTTTGGGTTAGGGTTAGGGTTAAGGTTTGGGTTAGTTTTAACGTTAGTGTTACGGTTTGAGTTTGGGTTAGTGTTAGCATTTGGTTTAGGGTTAGGGTTAGGGTTAGGGTATGGGTTTGGGTTAGGGTTAGGGTTAGGTTTAGGGTTAGGTTTACGGTTAAGGTTTGGGTTAGTGTTACGTTTAGGGTTAGGGTTATGATTGTGTTAGGGTTAGGGTTAGTGTTAAGGTTAGGGTTTGGGTTAGGTTTAGGTTTAGGATTAGGGTTAGGGTTAGGATTTTGGTTTAGGTTAGGGATAGGATTAGGTTTAGGGTGAAGGTTTGGGTTTGGGTTAGTTTTAGGGTTCGGGTTAACGTTAGGGTATGGGTTAGGGTTAGGGTTAGTGTTAGAGTTAGTGTAAGGGTTAGGGTTAGGGTTAGGTTTTGGTTTAGGGTTAGGGTTAGCGTTAGGGTTTGGGTTAGGGTTATGGTTAGGGTTATGGTTAGGGTTAGGGTTAGGGTTTGGGTTAGGGTTAGGGTTAGGATTAGGGTTAGGGTTAGGGTTAGGGTTTGGCTTTGGGTTAGAGTTAGGGTTAGGGTTAGGGTATGGGTTAGGTTTAGCGTTACGGTTAGTGTTAGGTTTAAGGTTAGGGTAAGGGTTTGGATTTGGGTTAGTGTTAGGGTTAGGTTTAGGGTTAGGGTAACTGTTAGGGTTAGACTTAGGTTTCGGTTTCGGGTTAGGATTAGGGTTAGGGTTTGGGTTTGGGTTAGGTTTAGGGTTAGGGTTCGGTTTAGGGTTAGGGTTAGTTTTTTTTTATAGTTAGGGTTAGGGTTAAGTTTAGGGTTTTTGTTGGGGCTGGGGTTAGGGTTAGGGTTTCGTTTGGCTTAGGGTTAGTTTTTGGTTTAGGGTTAGGGTTAGGGTTAGGGTTAGGGTTAGGTTTAGGGTTAGGGTTTGGGTTTGGGTTAGGGTTAGGATTTGGTTTAGGGTTAAGGTTCGCGTTAGTGTTGGGGTTAGGGTTAGAGTTAGGGTTAGGTGTCAGAGTTAGGGTTAGGGTTAGGGTTAGGATTTGGGTTACGGTTAAGTTTCGGGTTAGAGTTAGGTTTAGGATTAGGGTTAGGTTTATGTGTCAGGGTTAGGGTTAGGGTTAGGGTTCGGTTTAGGGTCACGGTTAGGATTAGGGTTTTATTTAGGGTTAGGGTTGGTGTTAGGGTTAGGGTGAGGGATTGACTTTGGGTTAGAGTTAGGGTTTGGTTTAGGGTTAGGGTTAGGATTAGGGTTAGAGTTAGGGTTACGGTTTCTGTTAGGGTTATGTTTAGGGTTAGGGTTAGGGTTAGGGTTAGAGTTAAGATTTTGTTTAGGGTTAGGGTTTGGGTTAGGGTTAGGGTTAAGGTTTGGGTTAGTTTTAACGTTAGTGTTACCGTTTGAGTTTGGGTTATGGTTAGCATTTGGTTTAGGTTTAGGGTTAGGGTTAGGTTTTGGGTTTGGGTTAGGGTTAGGGTTAGGGTTAGGGTTAGGGTTAGGGTTAGGGTAATGGTTAGGGTTAGGCTTAGGTGTCGGTTTCGGGTTAGGATTAGGGTTAGGGTTTGGGTTTGGGTTAGGTTTAGGGTTAGGTTTAGGTTTAGGGTTAGGGTTAGTATTTGGTTATAGTTAGGGTTAGGGTTAGGTTTAGGGTTTTTGTTAGGGTTATGGTTAGGGTTAGGGTTTGGTTTGGCTTAGGGTTAGTTTTTGGTTTAGGGTTACTGTTTGGGTTAGGTTTAGGGTTAGGGTTAGGGTTTGGGTTTGGGTTAGGGTTAGGATTTGGGTTAGGGTTAAGGTTCGCGTTAGAGTTGGGGTTAGGGTTAGAGTTAGGTTTAGGTGTCAGGGTTAGGGTTAAGGTTAGAGTTAGGATTTGGGTTAGGGTTAAGTTTCGGGTTAGAGTTAGGGTTAGGATTAGAGTTAGGGTTATGTGTCAGGGTTAGGGTTAGGGATAGGGTTAGGTTTAGGGTTACGGTTAGGATTAGAGTTTAATTTAGGTTTAGGGTTGGGGTTAGGGTTAGGGTGAGGGATCAGCTTTGGGTTAGAATTAGGGTTTGATTAAGGGTTAGGGTTAGGATTAGTTTTAGAGTTAGGGTTACGGTTTGTGTTAGGGTTATTTTTAGGGTTAGGGTTAGGGTTAGAGTTAAGATTTTGTTTAGGGTTAGGGGTAGGGTTAGGGTTTGGGTTAGGGTTAGGGTTAAGGTTTGGGTTAGTTTTAACGTTAGTGTTACGGTTTGAGTTTGGGTTAGGGTTAGCATTTGATTTAGGTTTAGGGTTAGGGTTACAGTTTGGGTTTGGGTTAGGATTAGGGTTAGGTTTAGGTTTAGGTTTACGGTTAAGGTTTGTGTTAGGGTTACGGTTAGGGTTAGGGTTATGATTCGGTTAGGGTTAGTGTTAGGATTAGGGTTTGGGTTAGGTTTAGGGTTAGGATTAGGGTTAGGCTTAGGATTTTGGTTTGGGTTAGGGTTAGGATTAGGTTTAGGGTGAAGGTTTGGGTTTGGGTAAGTTTTAGGGTTCGGGTTATCGTTAGGATATGGGTTAGGGTTAGGGCTAGTGCTAGAGTTAGTGTAAGGGTTAGGGTTAGGGTTAGGTTTTGGTTTGGGTAAGTTTTAGGGTTCGGGTTAGATTTAGGGTATGGGTTAGGGTTAGGGTTAGTGTTAGAGTTAGTGTAAGGGTTAGGGTTAGGTTTAGGTTTAGGTTTTGGTTTAGGGTTAGGTTTAGCGTTAGGGTTTGGGTTAGGGTTATGGTTAGGATTATGGTTAGGGTTAGGGTTAGGGTTTGGGTTAGGGTTAGGGTTAGGATTAGGGTTAGGGTTAGGGTTTGGGTTTGGGTTAGGGTTAGGATTAGGGTTAGGGTGAGGGTTTTGGATTTCGGTAAGGTTAGGGGTAGGGTTAGCGTTAGGTTTAGGGTTAGGTTTAGGGTTAGGGTTAGGGTAACGGTTAGGGTTAGGGTTAGATTTTGGTTTAGGGTTTGGGTTAGGTTTAGGGTTAAGTTTAGGGTTTGGTTTTTTTGTTAGGGTTAGCCTTAGGGTTAGGGTTAGGCTTAGGACTAGGGTTTGGGTTAGGGTTAGGGTTAGGGTTAGGGTTAGGGTTAGGGTTTGGGTTAGGGTTAGCGTTAGGGTTAGTGTTAGGTTTAAGGTTAGTGTAAGGGTTTGGGTTTGGGTTAGGGTTAGGGTTAGGGTTAGGGTTAGGGTTAGGGTAATGGTTAGGGTTAGGGTTAGGTTTCGGTTTCGGGTTAGGATTAGGGTTAGTGTTTGGGTTTGGGTTAGGTTTAGGGTTAGGGTTAGGGTTAGGGTTAAAGTTAAGATTTTGTTTAGGGTTAGGCTTTGGGTTAGGGTTAGGGTTAAGGTTTGGGTTAGTTTTAACGTTAGTGTTACCATTTGAGTTTGGGTTAGGGTTAGCATTTGATTTAGGGTTAGGGTTCGGGTTAGGTTTTGGGTTTGGGTTTGGGTTAGGGTTAGGGTTAGGGTTAGGGTTAGGGTTAGGGTTAGGGTAATGGTTAGGGTTAGGCTTAGGTGTCGGTTTCGGGTTAGGATTAGGGTTAGGGTTTGTGTTTGGGTTAGGTTTAGGGTTAGGGTTAGGTTTAGGGTTAGGGTTAGTTTTTGGTTATAGTTAGGGTTAGGGTTAGGTTTAGGGTTTTTGTTAGGGTTATGGTTAGGGTTAGGGTTTGGTTTGGCTTAGGGTTAGTTTTTGGTTTAGGGTTACTGTTTGGGTTAGGTTTAGGGTTAGGGTTAGGGTTTGGGTTTGGGTTAGGGTTAGGATTTGGGTTAGGGTTAAGGTTCGCGTTAGAGTTGGGGTTAGGGTTAGAGTTAGGTTTAGGTGTCAGGGTTAGGGTTAAGGTTAGAGTTACGATTTGGGTTAGGGTTAAGTTTCGGGTTAGAGTTAGGTTTAGGATTAGAGTTAGGGTTATGTGTCAGGGTTAGGGTTAGGGTTAGGGTTAGGTTTAGGGTTATGGTTAGGATTAGAGTTTAATTTAGGGTTAGGGTTGGGGTTAGGGTTAGGGTGAGGGATTGGCTTTGGGTTAGAGTTAGGGTTTGGTTAAGGGTTAGGGTTAGGATTAGTTTTAGAGTTAGGGTTACGGTTTGTGTTAGGGTTATTTTTAGGGTTAGGGTTAGGGTTAGGGTTAGAGTTAAGATTTTGTTTAGGGTTATGGGTAGGGTTAGGGTTTGGGTTAGGGTTAGGGTTAAGGTTTGGGTTAGTTTTAACGTTAGTGTTACGGTTTGAGTTTGGATTAGGGTTAGCATTTGATTTAGGGTTAGGGTTAGGGTTAGAGTTTGGGTTTGGGTTAGGATTAGGGTTAGGTTTAGGTTTAGGTTTACGGTTAAGGTTTGTGTTAGGGTTACGGTTAGGGTTAGGGTTATGATTCGGTTAGGGTTAGGGTTAGTGTTAGGATTAGGGTTTGGGTTAGGTTTAGGGTTAGGATTAGGGTTAGGCTTAGGATTTTGGTTTGGGTTAGGGTTAGGATTAGGTTTAGGGTGAAGGTTTGGGTTTGGGTAAGTTTTAGGGTTCGGGTTATCGTTAGGATATGGGTTAGGGTTAGGGTTAGTGCTAGAGTTAGTGTAAGGGTTAGGGTTAGGGTTAGGTTTTGGTTTAGGGTTAGGGTTAGCGTTAGGGTTTGGGTTAGGGTTATGGTTAAGCTTACGATTAGGGTTATGTTTAGGGTTTGAGTTAGGGTTAGGGTTAGGATTATGGTTAGGGTTAGGGATTGGGTTTGGGTTAGGGTTAGGATTAGCGGTAGGGTGAGCGTTTTGGATTTGGGTAAGGTTAGGGGTAGGGTTAGCGTTAGGTTTTGGGTTAGGTTTAGGGTTAGGGTTAGGGTAACGGTTAAGGTTAGGGTTAGGTTTTGGTTTAGGGTTTGCGTTAGGGTTAGGGTTAGGTTTAGGGTTTGGTTTTTTTGTTAGGGTTAGCCTTAGGGTTAGGGTTAGGTTCAGGATTAGGGTTTGGGTTAGGGTTAGGGTTAGGGTTAGGTTTAGGGTATGGGTTAGGGTTAGCATTAGGGTTAGTGTTAGGTTTAAGTTTAGGGTAAGGGTTTGGGTTTGGTTTAGGGTTAGGGTAATGGTAATGGTTAGGGTTAGGGTCAGGTTTCGGTTTCGGATTAGGATTAGGGTTAGGGTTTGGGTTTGATTTAGGTTTAGGGTTATGGTTAGGTTTAGGGTTAGGGTTAGTGTTTGGTTGTAGTTAGGGTTAGGGTTAGGTTTAGGGTTTTTGTTAGGGAGAGGGTTAGGATTAGGGTTTGGTTTGGCTTAGGGTTAGTTTTTGGTTTAGGGTTAGGGTTAGGGTTAGGGTTAGGATTTGGGTTTGGGTTAGGGTTAGGATATGGGTTAGGGTTAAGGTTCGCATTAGATTTATTGTTAGGGTTAGAGTTAGGGTTAGGTGTCAGGTTTAGGGTTAGGGTTAGGGTTAGGTTTAGGGTTACGGTTAGGATTAGGGTTTAATTTAGGGTTAGGGTTGGGGTTAGGGTTAGGGTGAGGGATTGGCTTTGGGTTAGATTTAGGGTTTGGTTTAGGGTTAGGTTTAGGATTAGGATTAGAGTTAGGGTTACGGTTTGTGTTAGGGTTATGTTTAGGGTTAGGGTTAGATTTAAAATTTTTTTTAGGGTTAGGGGTAGGGTTAGGGTTTGGGTTAGGGTTAGGGTTAAGGTTTGGGTTAGTTTTAACGTTAGTGTTACGGTTTGAGTTTGGGTTAGTGTTAGCATTTGGTTTAGGGTTAGTGTTAGGGTTAGGGTATGGGTTTGGGTTAGGGTTAGGGTTAGGTTTAGGGTTAGGTTTACGGTTAAGGTTTGGGTTAGTGTTACGTTTAGGGTTAGGGTTATGATTGTGTTAGGGTTAGGGTTAGTGTTAAGGTTAGGGTTTGGGTTAGGTTTAGGGTTAGGATTAGGGTTAGGGTTAGGATTTTGGTTTAGGTTAGGGATAGGATTAGGTTTAGGGTGAAGGTTTGGGTTTGGGTTAGTTTTAGGGTTCGGGTTAACGTTAGGGTATGGGTTAGGGTTAGGGTTAGTGTTAGAGTTAGTGTAAGGGTTAGGGTTAGGGTTAGGTTTTGGTTTAGGGTTAGGGTTAGCGTTAGGGTTTGGGTTAGGGTTATGGTTAGGGTTATGGTTAGGGTTAGGGTTAGGGTTTGGGTTAGGGTTAGGGTTAGGATTAGGGTTAGGGTTAGGGTTAGGGTTTGGCTTTGGGTTAGAGTTAGGGTTAGGGTTAGGGTTAGGGTATGGGTTAGGTTTAGCGTTACGGTTAGTGTTAGGTTTAAGGTTAGGGTAAGGGTTTGGATTTGGGTTAGTGTTAGGGTTAGGTTTAGGGTTAGGGTAACTGTTAGGGTTAGACTTAGGTTTCGGTTTCGGGTTAGGATTAGGGTTAGGGTTTGGGTTTGGGTTAGGTTTAGGGTTAGGGTTCGGTTTAGGGTTATGGTTAGTTTTTTTTTAT
>CM069528.1:7650000-7660000 GCA_035773235.1 Eospalax fontanierii
CAGGGTTAGGGTTAGGGTTAGGGTTCGGTTTAGGGTCACGGTTAGGATTAGGGTTTTATTTAGGGTTAGGGTTGGTGTTAGGGTTAGGGTGAGGGATTGACTTTGGGTTAGAGTTAGGGTTTGGTTTAGGGTTAGGGTTAGGATTAGGGTTAGAGTTAGGGTTACGGTTTGTGTTAGGGTTATGTTTAGGGTTAGGGTTAGGGTTAGGGTTAGAGTTAAGATTTTGTTTAGTGTTAGGGGTAGGGTTAGGGTTTGGGTTGGGGTTGGGGGTAAGGTTTGGTTTAGTTTTACCGTTAGTGTTACGGTTTGAGTTTGGGATAGGGTTAGCATTTGGTTTAGGGTTAGGGTTAGGGTTAGGGTTTGGGTTAGGGTTAGGGTTACGTTTAGGGTTTGGTTTTTTTGTTAGGGTTAGCCTTAGGGTTAGGGTTAGGTTTAGGATTAGGGTTTGTGTTAGGGTTAGGTTTAGGGTTAGGGTTAGGGTTAGGGTTTGGGTTAGGGTTAGCGTTAGGGTTAGTGTTAGGTTTAAGGTTAGTGTAAGGGTTTGGGTTTGGGTTAGGGATAGGGTTAGGGTTAGGGTTAGGGTTAGGGTTAGGGTTAGGATTAGGGTTATGATTAGGTTTTGGGTTCTGGTTAGGTTTGGTGTTAGGTTTAGGGTTAGGATTAGGGTTAGCGTTAAGGTTAGGTTTAGGGTTAGGGTTTGGGTGAGGGTTAGGGTTAGGGTTAGGGTTAGGGTTAGGGTTAGGATTTGGGTTAGGGTTAGTGTTAGGATTAGTGTTAGGGTTAGTGTTTTGATTTGGTTAGGGTTAGGATTAGGGTTAGGGTGAGGGTTACGGTTAGGGTAAGTATTAGGGTTAGGCTTAGGTTTTGTTTTAGGGTTAGGGTTAGGGTTTGGGTTAGGGTTATGGTTAGGGTTAGGGTTAGGATTAGGTTTTTGGTTAGGGTTAGGATTAGGGTTAGGGTTTGGTTTAGGGTTAGGATTAGGGTTAGGTTTAGGGTTTTTTTTGGGTTAGTGTTAGGATTAAGATTATGGTTAGGGTTTACATTTTGTTTAGGATTAAGTTTAGGGTTTTAGGGTTAGGGTTAGGGTTAGTGTTAGTGTTTGGGTTAGGGTTATGGTTAGGGTTATGGTTAGGGTTTGGGTTAGGGTTAGGGTTAGGATTAGGGTTAGGGTTAGGGTTTGGGTTTGGGTTTGGGTTAGGATTAGGGTTAGGGTGAGGGTTTTGGATTTGGGTAAGGTTAGGGGTAGGGTTAGCGTTAGGTTTTGGGTTAGGTTTATGGGCAGGGTTAGGGTAACGGTTAGGGTTAGTGTTAGGTTTTGGTTTAGGTTTAGGCTTAGGCTTAGGCTTAGGGTTTGGGTTAGGGTTAGCGTTAGGGTTTCGGTTTGGGTTTGGGTTAGGGTTAGTTTTAGGGTTAGGGTTAGTGTTAGATTTTGGGTTAGGGTTATAGTTAGGGTTAGGGTTCGCATTAGGTTTAGGGTTAAGGTTAGGGTTAGGGTTAGTATTTGGGTTAGGGTAAAGGTTCGGGTTAAAGTTAGGGTTAGGGTTAGGGTTAGGGTTAGGGTTAGGGTTAGGATTTGGGTTAGGGTTAGGGTTAGAGTTAGGGTTAGGGTTAGGGTTTGGGTTAGGGTTACAGTTAGTGTTAGGGTTAGAGTTTGGGTTAGTGTTAGCGTTAGGGGAAGTGTTAGGTTTAAGGTTAGCGTAAGGTTTGGGTTTGGGTTAGGGTTAGAGTTAGGGTTAGTGTTAGGTTTATGGTTAGGGTAAGGGTTTGGGTTTGGGTTAGGGTTAGGTTTACGTTTACGGTTAGGGTTTCGTTTAGGGTTAGGTTTAAAGTTTGGGTTAGGGTTAGGATTTGGCAGAGGGTTAGGTTTATTGTTAGGATTAGGGTTATGATTAGGTTTTGGGTTCTTGTTAGGTTTAGTTTTAGGGTTAGGGTTAGGGTTAGGGTTAGGGTTAGGGTTAAGTTAAGGGTTAGGGTTTGGGTGAGGGTTAGGGTTAGGGTTAAGTTTAGGGTTAGGGTTAGGGTTAGGGTTAGGGTTAGGGTTAGGGTTTGGTTTAGGGTTTGGGTTAGGGTTAGGGTTTGGGTTAGGGTTAGGGTTAGGGTTTGGGTTACGGATATCGTTAGTGTTAGGGTCAGGGTTAGGGTATGGGTTAAGGTTAGTGTTTGGGTTAAGGTTAGCGTTAGTGTTAGGGTTAGGGTTAGGGTATGGGTTAGGGTTAGGTTTAGGTTTAGCGGTAGGTTTAGGGTTAGGGTTTGTGTTAGGGTTACCGTTAGGGTTAGGGTTAGGCTTAGGGATAGGTTTAGGTTTAGAGTTAGGGTTTGGGTTTGGGTTAGGGTTAGGTTTAGGATTAGGGTGATGATTTGGGTTTGGGTTAGGTTTTGTTTTTTGGTTAGGGTTATGTTTAGGATTAGGGTGAGGGTTTTGGTTTATGTAAGGGTTAGGGTTAGGGTTAGCGTTAGGGTTTGGGTTAGGATTAGGGTTAGGGTAAGGGTTATGGTGAGGGTTAGGTTTTGGTTTAGGGTTAGGGTTAGTGTTTGGCTTAGGGTTATGGTTATGGTTAGGGTTAGCATTTGGGTTAGGGTTAGGGTTAGGGTTATGGTTAGGGTTAGGGTTAGGGTTTGGGTTAGGGTTAGCGTTAGGGTTAGTGTTAGGTTTAAGGTTAGTGTAAGGGTTTGGTTTTCGGTTAGGGTTAGGGTTAGGGTTAGGGTTAAGGTTAGGATTAGGGTTATGATTAGGTTTCGGGTTCTGGTTAGGTTTAGTGTTAGGTTTAGGGTTAGGATTAGGGTTAGCGTTAAGGTTAGGTTTAGGGTTAGGGTTTGGGTGAGGGTTAGGGTTAGGGTTAGGGTTAGGGTTAGGATTTGGGTTAGGGTTAGTGTTAGGATTAGTGATAGGGTTAGTGTTTTGATTTGGTTAGGGTTAGGATTAGGGTTAGGGTGAGGGTTACGGTTAGGGTAAGTATTAGGGTTAGGCTTAGGTTTTGTTTTAGGGTTAGGGTTAGGGTTTGGGTTAGGGTTATGGTTAGGGTTAGGGTTTGGATTAGGGTTTTGGTTAGGGTTAGGATTAGGGTTAGGGTTTGGTTTAGGGTTAGGATTAGGGTTAGGGTTAGGGTTTGTTTTGGGTTAGTGTTAGAATTAAGTTTATGGTTAGGGTTTACATTTTGTTTAGGATTAAGTTTAGGGTTTTAGTTTGGCTTCGGGTTAGGTTTAGTGTTAGTGTTAGGGTTTGGATTTGAGTTAGGATTAAGATTATGGTTTGGGTTAGGGTTAGAGTTAGGTTTCGGGTTAGGGGTAGGGTTAGGGTTATGGTTAGGGTTAGGATTATGGTTAATGTTAGGGTTAGGATTAGGTTTAGGGTTAGGGTTATGGTTTGGGTTAGGGTTAGGGATAGAGTTAGGGTTTGCATTAGGGTTTCGGTTAGGTTTAGGGTTAGGGATAGAGTTAGGATTTGCATTAGGGTTTCGGTTAGGGTTAGGGTTAGGGTTAGGGTTAGGGTTTGGGTTAGGGTTAGCGTTAGGGTTAGTGTTAGGTTTAAGTTAGGGTAAGGGTTTGGGTTTGGGTTAGGGTTAGGGTTAGGGTTAGGTTAGGGTAACGGTTAGGGTTAGGCTTCGGTGTCGGTTTCGGGTTAGGATTAGGGTTAGGGTTTGGGTTTGGGTTAGGTTTAGGGTTAGGGTTAGGTTTAGGGTTAGGGTTAGTTTTTGGTTATAGTTAGGGTTAGGGTTAGGTTTAGGGTTTTTGTTAGGGTTATGGTTAGGGTTAGCGTTTGGTTTGGCTTAGGGTTAGTTTTTGGTTTAGGGTTACTGTTTGGGTTAGGGGTAGGGTTAGGGTTAGGGTTTGGGTTTGGGTTAGGGTTAGGATTTGGGTTAGGGTTAGGGTTAGTGTTAGAGTTAGTGTAAGGGTTAGGGTTAGGGTTAGGTTTTGGTTTAGGGTTAGGGTTAACATTAGGTTTGGGTTAGGGTTATGGTCAGGGTTATGGTTAGGTTTAGCGTTAGGATTTGAGTTAGGTTTAGGGTTAGGATTAAGTTTAATGTGAAGGTTTGGGTTTGGAAAAGTTTTAGGGTTCGGGTTAGCGTTAGAGTATGGGTTAGGGTTAGGGTTAGTGTTAGAGTTAGTGTAAGGGTTAGGGTTAGGGTTAGGTTTTCGTTTAGGGTTAGGGTTAGCGTTAGGGTTTGGGTTAGGGTTATGGTTATGGTTAGGGTTAGGGTTAGGGTTAGGGTTAAGGTTAGGGTTTGGGTTTGGGTTAGTGTTAGGATTAGGGTTAGGGTGAGGGTTTTGGATTTGGGTAAGGTTAGGGGTAGGGTTAGGATTAGGGTTAGGGTTAGGGTTAGGTTTTGGGTTTGGGTTAGGTTTAGGGTTATGGTTAGGTTTAGGGTTAGGGTTAGTGTTTGGTTATAGTTAGGGTTAGGTTTAGGTTTAGGGTTTTTGTTAGTGTTAGGGTTAGGGTTAGGGTTTGGTTTGCCTTAGGGTTAGTTTTTGGTTTAGGGTTAGGGTTAGGGTTAGGGTTAGGGTTTGGGTTTGGGTTCGGGTTAGGATATGGGTTAGGGTTAAGGTTCGTGTTAGAGTTAGGGTTAGGGTTAGAGTTAGGGTTAGGGGTCAGGGTTAGGGTTATTGTTAGGCTTATGGTTAGGGTTAGGGTTAGGTTTGGGTTAGGATTAGGGTTAGGGTTAGGGTTTGGGTTTGGGTTTGGGTTAGGGTTAGGGTTAGGGTTAGGGTTAAGGTTCGCGTTAGAGTTAGGGTTACGGTTAGAGTTAGGGTTAGGTGTCAGGGTTAGGGTTATGGTTAGGGTTATGGTTAGGGTTAGGGTTAGGGTTTGGGTTAGGGTTAGGGTTAGGATTAGGGTTAGGGTTAGGGTTTGGGTTTGGGTTTGGGTTAGGGTTAGGGTTAGGGTTAGGGTTTTGTTAGGGTTAGCGTTACGGTTAGTGTTAGGTTTAAGGTTAGGGTAAGGGTTAGGGTTTGGGTTAGGGTTAGGCTTAGGGTTAGGGTAACGGTTAGGGTTTCGGTTAGGTTTCGGTTTCGGGTTAGGATTAGGGTTAGGGTTTGGGTTTGGGTTAGGTTTAGCTTTAGGGTTAGGTTTAGAGTTAGGGTTAGTTTTTGGTTATAGTTAGGGTTAGGGTTAGGTTTAGGGTTTTTGTTAGGGTTAGGGTTAGGGTTAGGGTTTGGTTTGGCTTAGGGTTAGTTTTTGGTTTAGTGTTAGGGTTAGGGTTAGGGTTAGGTTTAGGGTTAGGGTTTGGGTTTGGGTTAAGGTTAGGATTTGGGTTTGGTTTAAGGTTCTCGTTAGAATTGGGGTTAGGGTTAGAGTTAGGGTTAGGTGTCAGGGTTAGGGTTAGGGTTAGGGTTAGGAGTTGGGTTACGGTTAAGTTTCGGGTTAGAGTTAGGGTTAGGATTAGGGTTAGGTTTATGTGTCAGGGTTAGGGTTAGGGTTAGGGTTAGGTTTTGGTTTACGGTTAGGATTAGGGTTTAATTTAGGGTTTATTGTTGGGGTTAGGGTTACGGTGAGGGATTGGCTTTGGGTTAGAGTTAGGGTTTGGTTTATGGTTAAGGTTAGGATTAGGGTTAGAGTTAGGGTTACGGTTTGTGTTAGGGTTGTGTTTAGGGTTAGGGTTAGAGTTAAGATTTTGTTTAGGGTTAGGGGTAGGGTTAGGGTTTGGGTTACGGTTAGGGTTAAGTTTTGGGTTAGTTCTAACGTTAGTGTTACGGTTTGAGTTTGGGTTAGGGTTAGCATTTGGTTTAGGGTTACGGTTAGGGTTAGGGTTTGGTTTTGGGTTAGGGTTTGGGTTAGGTTTAGGGTTAGGTTTACGGTTAAGGTTTGGGTTAGGGTTACCGTTAGGGTTAGGTTTATGATTGGGTTAGGGTTAGGGTTAGTGTTAGGGTTAGGGTTTGGGTTAGGTTTAGGGTTAGGATTAGGGTTAGGATTAGGATTTTGGTTTGGGTTAGGGTTAGGATTAGGTTTAGAGTGAAGGTTTGGGTTTGGGTAAGTTTTAGGGTTCGGGTTAGCGTTAGGGTATAGTTTAGGGTTAGCGTTAGTCTTAGAGTTAGTGTAAGGGTTAGCGTTAGGGTTAGGTTTTGGTTTAGGGTTAGGGTTAGTGTTAGGGTTTGGGTTAGGGTTATGGTTAGGGTTTGGGTTAGGGTTAGGGTTAGGATTAGGGTTAGGGTTAGGGTTTGGGTTTGGGTTAGGGTTAGGATTAGGGTTAGGGTGAGGTTTTTGGATTTGGGTAAGGTTAGGGGTAGGGTTAGCGTTAGGTTTTGGGTTAGGGTTATGGTTAGGGTTAGGGTAACGGTTAGGGTAAGTGTTAGGTTTTGGTTTAGGGTTAGGATTAGGCTTAGGCTTAGGGTTTGGGTTAGGGTTAGCGTTAGGGTTTCGGTTGGGTTTGGGTTAGGGTTAGTTTTAGGGTTAGGGTTAGTGTTAGATTTTGGGTTAGGGTTATAGTTAGGGTTAGGGTTCGCATTAGGTTTAGGGTTAAGGTTAGGGTTAGGGTTAGTATTTGGGTTAGGGTAAAGGTTCGGGTTAAAGTTAGGGTTAGGGTTAGGGTTAGGGTTAGGGTTAGGGTTAGGATTTGGGTTAGGGTTAGGGTTAGAGTTAGGGTTAAGATTAGGGTTTGGGTTAAGGTTAGAGTTAGGGTTAGGGTTAGGGTTTGGGTTAGGGTTAGCGTTAGGGTTAGTGTTAGGTTTAAGGTTAGGGTAAGGTTTGGGTTTGGGTTAGGATTAGCGTTAGGGTTAGTGTTAGGTTTATGGTTAGGGTAAGGGTTTGGGTTTGGGTTAGGGTTAGGTTTTCGTTTACTGTTAGGGTTTCGTTTAGGGTTAGGTTTAAAGTTTGGGTTAGGGTTAGGATTTGGCAGAGGGTTAGGTTTATTGTTAGGATTAGGGTTATGATTAGGTTTTGGGTTCTTGTTAGGTTTAGTTTTAGGGTTAGGGTTAGGGTTAGGGTTAGGGTTAGGGTTACGTTAAGGGTTAGGGTTTGGGTGAGGGTTAGGGTTAGGGTTAAGTTTAGGGTTAGGGTTAGGGTTAGGGTTTGGTTTAGGGTTTGGGTTAGGGTTAGGGTTTGGGTTAGGGTTAGGGTTAGGGTTTGGGTTACGGTTATCGTCAGTGTTAGTGTCAGGGTTAGGGTATGGGTTAGGGTTAGTGTTTGGGTTAGGATTAGCATTAGTGTTAGGGTTAGGTTTAGGGTATGGGTTAGGGTTAGGTTTAGGTTTAGCGGTAGGTTTAGGGTTAGGGTTTGTGTTAGGGTTACCGTTAGGCTTAGGCTTAGGCTTAGGGATAGGTTTAGGTTTAGGGTTAGGGTTTGGGTTTGGGTTAGGGTTAGGTTTAGGATTAGGGTGATGATTTGGGTTTGGGTTAGGTTTTGTTTTTTGGTTAGGGTTAGCTTTACGATTAGGGTGAGGGTTTTGGTTTATGTAAGGGTTAGGGTTAGGGTTAGCGTTAGGGTTTTGGTTAGGATTAGGGTTAGGGTAAGGGTTATGGTTAGGGTTAGGTTTTGGTTTAGGGTTAGGGTTAGGGTTAGTGTTTGGCTTAGGGTTATGGTTATGGTTAGGGTTAGCATTTGGGTTAGGGTTAGGGTTAGGGTTATGGTTAGGGTTAGGGTTAGGGTTTGGGTTAGGGTTAGCGTTAGGGTTAGTGTTAGGTTTAAGGTTAGTGTAAGGGTTTGGGTTTCGGTTAGGGTTAGGGTTAGGGTTAGGGTTAGGTTTAGGATTAGGGTTATTATTAGGTTTCGGGTTCTGGTTAGGTTTAGTGTTAAGTTTAGGGTTAGGATTAGGGTTAGCCTTAAGGTTAGGTTTAGGGTTAGGGTTTGGGTGAGGGTTAGGGTTAGGGTTAGGGTTAGGGTTAGGGTTAGGATTTGGGTTAGGGTGAGGGTTTTGGATTTGGGTAAGGTTAGGGGTAGGGTTAGGATTAGGGTTAGGGTTAGGGTTAGGTTTTGGGTTTGGGTTAGGTTTAGGGTTATGGTTAGGTTTAGGGTTAGGGTTAGTGTTTGGTTATAGTTAGGGTTAGGTTTAGGTTTAGGGTTTTTGTTAGTGTTAGGGTTAGGGTTAGGGTTTGGTTTGCCTTAGGGTTAGTTTTTGGTTTAGGGTTAGGGTTAGGGTTAGGGTTAGGGTTTGGGTTTGGGTTCGGGTTAGGATATGGGTTAGGGTTAAGGTTCGTGTTAGAGTTAGGGTTAGGGTTAGAGTTAGGGTTAGGGGTCAGGGTTAGGGTTATTGTTAGGCTTATGGTTAGGGTTAGGGTTAGGTTTGGGTTAGGATTAGGGTTAGGGTTAGGGTTTGGGTTTGGGTTTGGGTTAGGGTTAGGGTTAGGGTTAGGGTTAAGGTTCGCGTTAGAGTTAGGGTTACGGTTAGAGTTAGGGTTAGGTGTCAGGGTTAGGGTTATGGTTAGGGTTATGGTTAGGGTTAGGGTTAGGGTTTGGGTTAGGGTTAGGGTTAGGATTAGGGTTAGGGTTAGGGTTTGGGTTTGGGTTTGGGTTAGGGTTAGGGTTAGGGTTAGGGTTTTGTTAGGGTTAGCGTTACGGTTAGTGTTAGGTTTAAGGTTAGGGTAAGGGTTAGGGTTTGGGTTAGGGTTAGGCTTAGGGTTAGGGTAACGATTAGGGTTTCGGTTAGTTTTCGGTTTCGGGTTAGGATTAGCGTTAGGGTTTGGGTTTGCGTTAGGTTTAGCTTTAGGGTTACGTTTAGGGTTAGGGTTAGTTTTTGGTTATAGTTAGGGTTAGGGTTAGGTTTAGGGTTTTTGTTAGGGTTAGGGTTAGGGTTAGGGTTTGGTTTGGCTTAGGGTTAGTTTTTGGTTTAGTGTTAGGGTTAGGGTTAGGGTTAGGTTTAGGGTTAGGGTTTGGGTTTGGGTTAAGGTTAGGATTTGGGTTTGGTTTAAGGTTCTCGTTAGAATTGGGGTTAGGGTTAGAGTTAGGGTTAGGTGTCAGGGTTAGGGTTAGGGTTAGGGTTAGGAGTTGGGTTACGGTTAAGTTTCGGGTTAGAGTTAGGGTTAGGATTAGGGTTAGGTTTATGTGTCAGGGTTAGGGTTAGGGTTAGGGTTAGGTTTTGGTTTACGGTTAGGATTAGGGTTTAATTTAGGGTTTATTGTTGGGGTTAGGGTTACGGTGAGGGATTGGCTTTGGGTTAGAGTTAGGGTTTGGTTTATGGTTAAGGTTAGGATTAGGGTTAGAGTTAGGGTTACGGTTTGTGTTAGGGTTGTGTTTAGGGTTAGGGTTAGAGTTAAGATTTTGTTTAGGGTTAGGGGTAGGGTTAGGGTTTGGGTTACGGTTAGGGTTAAGTTTTGGGTTAGTTCTAACGTTAGTGTTACGGTTTGAGTTTGGGTTAGGGTTAGCATTTGGTTTAGGGTTACGGTTAGGGTTAGGGTTTGGTTTTGGGTTAGGGTTTGGGTTAGGTTTAGGGTTAGGTTTACGGTTAAGGTTTGGGTTAGGGTTACCGTTAGGGTTAGGTTTATGATTGGGTTAGGGTTAGGGTTAGTGTTAGGGTTAGGGTTTGGGTTAGGTTTAGGGTTAGGATTAGGGTTAGGATTAGGATTTTGGTTTGGGTTAGGGTTAGGATTAGGTTTAGAGTGAAGGTTTGGGTTTGGGTAAGTTTTAGGGTTCGGGTTAGCGTTAGGGTATAGTTTAGGGTTAGCGTTAGTCTTAGAGTTAGTGTAAGGGTTAGCGTTAGGGTTAGGTTTTGGTTTAGGGTTAGGGTTAGTGTTAGGGTTTGGGTTAGGGTTATGGTTAGGGTTTGGGTTAGGGTTAGGGTTAGGATTAGGGTTAGGGTTAGGGTTTGGGTTTGGGTTAGGGTTAGGATTAGGGTTAGGGTGAGGTTTTTGGATTTGGGTAAGGTTAGGGGTAGGGTTAGCGTTAGGTTTTGGGTTAGGGTTATGGTTAGGGTTAGGGTAACGGTTAGGGTAAGTGTTAGGTTTTGGTTTAGGGTTAGGATTAGGCTTAGGCTTAGGGTTTGGGTTAGGGTTAGCGTTAGGGTTTCGGTTGGGTTTGGGTTAGGGTTAGTTTTAGGGTTAGGGTTAGTGTTAGATTTTGGGTTAGGGTTATAGT
>CM069528.1:7662500-7670000 GCA_035773235.1 Eospalax fontanierii
GTGAGGGTTTTGGATTTGGGTAAGGTTAGGGGTAGGATTAGGTTTAGGGTTAGGGTTAGGGTTAGGGTTTGGGTTTGGGTTAGGTTTAGGGTTATGGTTAGGTTTAGGGTTAGGGTTAGTGTTTGGTTATAGTTAGGGTTAGGTTTAGGGTTAGGGTTAGTTTTTGGTTATAGTTAGGGTTAGGGTTAGGTTTAGGGTTTTTGTTAGGGTTATGGTTAGGGTTAGGGTTTGGTTTGGCTTAGGGTTAGTTTTTGGTTTAGGGTTACTGTTTGGGTTAGGGTTAGGGTTAGGGTTAGGGTTTGGGTTTGGGTTAGCGTTAGGATTTGGGTTAGTGTTAGGGTTAGTGTTAGAGTTACTGTAAGGGTTAGGGTTAGGGTTAGGTTTTGGTTTAGGGTTAGGGTTAACGTTAGGTTAGGGTTAGGGTTATGGTCAGGGTTATGGTTAGGTTTAGGGTTAGGGTTTGAGTTAGGTTTAGGGTTAGGATTAAGTTTAGGGTGAAGGTTTGGGTTTGGAAAAGTTTTAGGGTTCGGGTTAGCGTTAGGGTATGGGTTAGGGTTAGGGTTAATGTTAGAGTTAGTGTAAGGGTTAGGGTTAGTGGTAGGTTTTGGTTTAGGGTTAGGGTTAGCGTTAGGGTTTGGGTTAGGGTTATGGTTAGGGTTAGGGTTAGGGTTAGGGTTAGGGTTTGGGTTTGGGTTAGGGTTAGGATTAGGGTTAGGGTGAGGGTTTTGGATTTGGGTAAGGTTAGGGGTAGGGTTAGGTTTAGGGTTAGCGTTAGGGTTAGGGTTTGGGTTTGGGTTAGGTTTAAGGTTATGGTTAGGTTTAGGGTTAGGGTTAGTGTTTGGTTATAGTTAGGGTTAGGTTTAGGTTTAGGGTTTTTGTTAGTGTTAGGGTTAGGGTTAGGGTTTGGTTTGCCTTAGGGTTAGTTTTTGGTTTAGAGTTAGGGTTAGGGTTAGGGTTAGGATTTGGGTTTGTGTTAGGGTTAGGATATGGGTTAGAGTTAAGGTTCGCGTTAGAGTTAGTTTTAGGGTTAGAGTTAGGGTTAGGTGTCAGGGTTAGGGTTATGGTTAGGCTTATGGTTAGGGTTAGGGTTAGGGTTTGGGTTAGGGTTAGGGTTAGGGTTAGGATTAGGGTTAGGGTTAGGGTTTGGGTTTGGGTTTGGGTTAGGGTTAGGGTTAGGGTTAAGGTTCGCGTTAGAGTTAGGGTTAGGGTTAGAGTTAGGGTTAGGTGTCAGGGTTAGGGTTATGGTTAGGGTTTTGGTTAGGGTTAGGGTTAGGGTTTGGGTTTGGGTTAGGGTTAGGGTTAAGTTTTGGGTTAGTTCTAACTTTAGTGTTACGGTTTGAGTTTGGGTTAGGGTTAGCATTTGGTTTAGGGTTAGGGTTAGGGTTAGGGTTTGGTTTTGGTTTAGGGTTCGGGTTAGGTTTAGTGTTAGTTTTACGGTTAAGGTTTGGGTTAGGGTTACGGTTAGTGTTAGGTTTATGATTGGGTTAGGGTTAGGGTTAGTGTTAGGGTTAGGATTTGGGTTAGGTTTAGGGTTAGGATTAGGGTTAGGATTAGGATTTTGGTTTGGGTTAGGGTTAGGATTAGGTTTAGGGTGAAGGTTTGGGTTTGGGTAAGTTTTAGGGTTCGGGTTAGCGTTAGGGTATGGTTTAGGGTTAGGGTTAGTCTTAGAGTTAGTGTAAGGGTTAGGGTTAGGGTTAGGTTTTGGTTTAGGGTTAGGGTTAGTGTTAGGGTTTGGGTTAGGGTTATGGTTAGGGTTTGGGTTAGGGTTAGGGTTAGGATTAGGGTTAGGGTTAGGGTTTGGGTTTGGGTTAGGGTTAGGATTAGGGTTAGGTTGAGGGTTTTGGATTTGGGTAAGGTTAGGGGTAGGGTTAGCGTTAGGTTTTGGGTTAGGTTTATGGTTAGGGTTAGGGTAACGGTTAGGGTTAGTGTTAGGTTTTGGTTTATGGTTAGGATTAGGCTTAGGCTTAGGGTTTGGGTTAGGGTTCGCGTTAGGGTTTCGGTTTGGGTTTGGGTTAGGGTTAGTTTTAGGGTTAGGGTTAGTGTGAGCTTTTGGGTTAGGGTTATAGTTAGGGTAAGGGTTCGCATTAGGTTTAGGGTAAAGGTTAGGGTAAGGGTTAGTATTTGGGTTAGGGTAAAGGTTCGGGTTAAAGTTAGGGTTAGGGTTAGGGTTAGGGTTAGGGTTAGGATTTGGGTTAGGGTTAGGGTTAGAGTTAGGGTTAGGGTTAGGGTTTGGGGTAGGGTTAGAGTTAGGGTTAGGGTTAGGGTTTGGGTTAGGGTTAGCGTTAGGGTTAGTGTTAAGTTTAAGGTTAGGGTAAGGTTTGGGTTTGGGTTAGGGTTTGGGTTAGGGTTAGAGTTAGGGTTAGGGTTAGGGTTTGGGTTAGGGTTAGCGTTAGGGTTAGTGTTAGGTTTAAGGTTAGGGTAAGGTTTGGGTTTGGGTTAGGGTTAGCGTTAGGGTTAGTGTTAGGTTTATGGTTAGGGTAAGGGTTTGGGTTTGGGTTAGGGTTAGGTTTACGTTTACTGTTCGGGTTTCGTTTAGGGTTAGGTTTAAAGTTTGTGTTAGGGTTAGGATTTGGCAGAGGGTTAGGTTTATTGTTAGGATTAGGGTTATGATTAGGTTTTGGGTTCTTGTTAGGTTTAGTTTTAGGGTTAGGGTTAGGGTTAGGGTTAGGGTTAGGGTTACGTTAAGGGTTAGGGTTTGGGTGAGGGTTAGGGTTAGGGTTAAGTTTAGGGTTAGGGTTAGGGTTAGGGTTAGGGTTAGGGTTAGGGTTTGGTTTAGGGTTTGGGTTAGGGTTAGGGTTTGGGTTAGGGTTAGGGTTAGGGTTTGGGTTACGGTTATCGTTAGTGTTAGGGTCAGGGTTAGGGTATGGGTTAGGGTTAGTGTTTGGGTTAGGGTTAGCGTTAGTGTTAGAGTTAGGGTTAGGGTATGGGTTAGGGTTAGGTTTAGGTTTAGCGGTAGGTTTAGGGTTAGGGTTTGTGTTAGGGTTACGGTTAGGGTTAGGGTTAGGCTTAGGGATAGGTTTAGGTTTAGGGTTAGGGTTTGGGTTTGGGTTAGAGTTAGGTTTAGGATTAGGGTGATGATTTGGGTTTGGGTTAGGTTTTGTTTTTTGGTTAGGGTTAGGTTTAGGATTAGGGTGAGGGTTTTGGTTTATGTAAGGGTTAGGGTTAGGGTTAGCGATAGGGTTTGGGTTAGGATTAGGGTTAGGGTAAGGGTTAGGGTTAGGGTTAGGTTTTGGTTTAGGGTTAGGGTTAGGGTTAGTGTTTGGTTTAGGGTTATGGTTATGGTTAGGGTTAGCATTTGGGTTAGGGTTAGGGTTACGGTTCTTGTTAGGGTTAGGGTTAGGGTTTGGGTTAGGGTTAGCGTTAGGGTTAGTGTTAGGTTTAAGGTTAGTGTAAGGGTTTGGGTTTCGGTTAGGGTTAGGGTTAGGGTTAGGGTTAGGGTTAGGGTTAGGGTTAGGGTTATGATTAGGTTTCGGGTTCTGGTTAGGTTTAGTGTTAGGTTTAGGGTTAGGATTAGGGTTAGCGTTAAGGTTAGGTTTAGGGTTAGGGTTTGGGTGAGGGTTAGGGTTAGGGTTAGGGTTAGGGTTAGGATTTGGGTTAGGTTTAGTGTTAGGATTAGTGTTAGGGTTAGTGTTTTGATTTGGTTAGGGTTAGGATTAGGGTTAGGGTGAGGGTTATGGTTAGGGTAAGTATTAGGGTTAGGCTTAGGTTTTGTTTTAGGGTTAGGGTTAGGGTTTGGGTTAGGGTTATGGTTAGGGTTAGGGTAGGATTAGGGTTTTGGTTAGGGTTAGGATTAGGGTTAGGGTTTGGTTTAGGGTTAGGATTAGGGTTAGGGTTAGGGTTTTTTTTGGGTTAGTGTTAGGATTAAGTTTATGGTTAGGGTTTACATTTTGTTTAGGATTAAGTTTAGGGTTTTAGTTTGGCTTAGGGTTAGGTTTAGTGTTAGTGTTAGGGTTTGGATTTGAGTTAGGATTAAGATTATGGTTTGGGTTAGGGTTAGAGTTAGGTTTCGGGTTAGGGGTAGGGTTAGGGTTATGGTTAGGGTTAGGATTATGGTTAATGTTATGGTTAGGGTTAGGTTTAGGGTTAGGGTTATGATTTGGGTTAGGGTTGGGGATAGGGTTGGGGTTTGCATTAGGGTACCGGTTAGGGTTAGGGTTAGGGTTAGGGTTAGGGTTTGGGTTAGGGTTAGCATTAGGGTTAGTGTTAGGTTTAAGTTAGAGTAAGGGTTTGGGTTTGGGTTAGGGTTATGGTGAGGGTTAGGGTAGGGTAAGGGTTAGGGTTAGGCTTCGGTGTCTGTTTCGGGTTAGGATTAGGGTTAGGGTTTGGGTTTGGGTTAGGTTTAGGGTTAGGGTTAGGTTTAGGGTTAGGGTTAGTTTTTGGTTATAGTTAGGGTTAGGGTTAGGTTTAGGGTTTTTGTTAGGGTTATGGTTAGGGTTAGGGTTTGGTTTGGCTTAGGGTTAGTTTTTGGTTTAGGGTTACTGTTTGGGTTAGGGTTAGGTTTAGGGTTAGGGTTTGGGTTTGGGTTAGGGTTAGGATTTGGGTTAGGGTTAGGGTTAGTGTTAGAGTTAGTGTAAGGGTTAGGGTTAGGGTTAGGTTTTGGTTTAGGGTTAGGGTTAACATTAGGGTTTGGGTTAGGGTTATGGTCAGGGTTATGGTTAGGTTTAGGGTTAGGGTTTGAGTTAGGTTTAGGTTTAGGATTAAGTTTAGGGTGAGGGTTTGGGTTTGGAAAAGTTTTAGGGTTCGGGTTAGCGTTAGGGTATGGGTTAGGGTTAGGGTTAGTGTTAGAGTTAGTGTAAGGGTTAGGGTTAGGTTTAGGTTTTGGTTTAGGGTTAGGGTTAGCGTTAGGGTTTGGGTTAGGGTTATGGTTAGGGTTAGGGTTAGGGTTAGGGTTAGGGTTAGGGTTTGGGTTTGGGTTAGGGTTAGGATTAGGGTTAGGGTGAGGGTTTTGGATTTGGGTAAGGTTAGGGGTAGGGTTAGGTTTAGGGTTAGGGTTAGAGTTAGGGTGTGGGTTTGGGTTAGGTTTAGGGTTATGGTTAGGTTTAGGGTTAGGGTTAGTGTTTGGTTATAGTTAGGGTTAGGTTTAGATTTAGGGTTTTTGTTAGTGTTAGGGTTAGGGTTAGGGTTTGGTTTGCCTTAGGGTTAGTTTTTGGTTTAGGGTTAGGGTTAGGGTTAGGGTTAGGGTTTGGGTTTGGGTTAGGGTTAAGGTTTGGGTTAGTTCTAACGTTAGTGTTACGGTTTGAGTTTGGGTTAGGGTTAGCATTTGGTTTAGGGTTAGGGTTAGGGTTAGGGTTTGGTTTTGGGTTAGGGTTCGGGTTAGGTTTAGGGTTAGGTTTACGGTTAAGGTTTGGGTTAGGGTTAGTGTTAGGGTTAGGGTTTGGGTTAGGTTTAGGGTTAGGATTAGGGTTAGGATTAGGATTTTGGTTTGGGTTAGGGTTAGGGTTAGGGTTTGGGTTAGGGTTAGGGTTGAAGTTTGGGTTAGGGTTAGGGTTAGGGTTAGGGTTAGGGTTAGGGTTAGGGTTAGGGTTAGGGTTAGGGTTAGGGTTAGTGTTAGAGTTAGTGTAAGGGTTAGGTTTAGGGTTAGGATTAGGTTTAGGGTGAAGGTTTGGGTTTGGTTAAGTTTTAGGGTTCGGGTTAGAGTTAGGGTATGGTTTAGGGTTAGGGTTAGTCTTAGAGTTAGTGTAAGGGTTAGGGTTAGGGTTAGGTTTTGGTTTAGGGTTAGGGTTAGTGTTAGGGTTTGGGTTAGGGTTATGGTTAGGGTTTGGGTTAGGGTTAGGGTTAGGATTAGGGTTAGGGTTAGGGTTTGGGTTTGGGTTAGGGTTAGGATTAGGGTTAGGGTGAGGGTTTTGGATTTGGGTAAGGTTAGGGGTAGGGTTAGCGTTAGGTTTTGGGTTAGGTTTATGGTTAGGGTTAGGGTAACGGTTAGGGTTAGTGTTAGGTTTTGGTTTAGGGTTAGGATTAGGCTTAGGCTTAGGGTTTGGGTTAGGGTTAGTGTTAGGATTTCGGTTTGGGTTTGGGTTAGGGTTAGTTTTAGGGTTAGGGATAGTGTTAGATTTTGGGATAGGGTTATAGTTAGGGTTAGGGTTCGCATTAGGTTTAGGGTTAAGGTTAGGGTTAGGGTTAGTATTTGGGTTAGGGTAAAGCTTCGGGTTAAAGTTAGGGTTAGGGTTAGGGTTAGGGTTAGGGTTAGGGTTAGGATTTGGGTTAGGGTTAGGGTTAGAGTTAGGGTTAGGTTTAGGTTTTGGGTTAGGGTTAGAGTTAGGGTTAGGGTTAGGGTTTGGGTTAGGGTTAGCGTTAGGGTTAGTGTTAGGTTTAATGTTAGGTTAAGGTTTGGGTTTGGGTTAGGGTTAGCGTTAGGGTTAGTGTTAGGTTTATGGTTAGGGTAAGGGTTTGGGTTTGGGTTAGGGTTAGGTTTACGTTTACGGTTAGGGTTTCGTTTAGGGTTAGGTTTAAAGTTTGGGTTAGGGTTAAGTTTGGCAGAGGGTTAGGTTTATTGTTAGGATTAGGGTTATGATTAGGTTTTGGGTTCTTGTTAGGTTTAGTTTTAGGGTTAGGGTTAGGGTTAGGGTTAGGGTTAGGGTTAGGGTTACGTTAAGGTTTAGGGTTTGGGTGAGGGTTAGGGTTAGGGTTAAGTTTAGGGTTAGGGTTAGGGTTAGGGTTAGGGTTAGGGTTAGGGTTAGGGTTTGGTTTAGGGTTTGGGTTAGGGTTAGGGTTTGGGTTAGGGTTAGGGTTACGGTTTGGGTTACGGTTATCGTTAGTGTTAGGGTCAGGGTTAGGGTATGGGTTAGGGTTAGTGTTTGGTTTAGGGTTAGCGTTAGTGTTAGGGTTAGGGTTAGGGTATGGGTTAGGGTTAGGTTTAGGTTTAGCGGTAGGTTTAGGGTTAGGGTTTGTGTTAGGGTTACGGTTAGGGTTAGGGTTAGGCTTAGGGATAGGTTTAGGTTTAGGGTTAGGGTTTGGGTTTGGGTTAGAGTTAGGTTTAGGATTAGGGTGATGATTTGGGTTTGGGTTAGGTTTTGTTTTTTGGTTAGGGTTAGGTTTAGGATTAGGGTGAGGTTTTTGGTTTATGTAAGGGTTAGGGTTAGGGTTAGCGTTAGGGTTTGGGTTAGGATTAGGGTTAGGGTAAGGGTTATGGTTAGGGTTAGGTTTTGGTTTAGGGTTAGGGTTAGGGTTAGGGTTAGGCTTAGGGTTATGGTTATGGTTAGGGTTAGCATTTGGGTTAGGGTTAGTGTTAGGGTTATGGTTAGGGTTAAGCTAAGGGTTTGGGTTAGGTTTAGGGTGAGTGTTAGGTTTAGGGTTAGAGTTATGGTTAGGGTTACGTTTAGGGTTAGTGTTAGGTTTAGGGTTTGGGTTAGTTTTAGTGTTAGGGTTTGGGTTTGGGTTAGGGTTAAAGTTAGAGTTAGGGTTTGGGTTTGGGTTAGGGATAGAGTTATGGTTAGGGTTAGGTTTAAATTTAGGTTTAGGGATAGTGTTAGGGTTAAGTTTAGGGTAACGGTTAGGGTTAGG
>CM069528.1:7685000-7707500 GCA_035773235.1 Eospalax fontanierii
GTTAGCATTTGGTTTAGGGTTAGGGTTAGGGTTAGGGTGTGGTTTTGGGTTAGGGTTCGGGTTAGGTTTAGGGTTAGGGTTAGGGTTAAGGTTTGGTTTGGGTTACGGTTAGGGTTAGGTTTATGATTGGGTTAGGGTTAGGGTTAGTGTTAGGGTTAGGGTTTGGGTTAGGTTTAGGTTAGGATTAGGGTTAGGATTAGGATTTTGGTTTGGGTTAGGGTTAGGATTAGGTTTAGGGTGAAGGTTTGGGTTTGGGTAAGTTTTAGGGTTCGGGTTAGCGTTAGGGTATGGTTTAGGGTTACGGTTAGTCTTAGAGTTAGTGTAAGGGTTAGGGTTAGGGTTAGGTTTTGGTTTAGGGTTAGGGTTAGTGTTAGGGTTTGGGTTAGGGTTATGGTTAGGGTTATGGTTAGGGTTTGGGTTAGGGTTAGGGTTAGGATTAGGGTTAGGGTTAGGGTTTGGGTTTGGGTTAGGGTTAGGATTAGGGTTAGGGTGAGGGTTTTGGATTTGGGTAAGGTTAGGGGTAGGGTTAGCGTTAGGTTTTGGGTTAGGTTTATGGTTAGGGTTAGGGTAATGGTTAGGGTTAGTGTTAGGTTTTGGTTTAGGGTTAGGGTTAGGCTTAGGTTTTGGGTTAGGGTTAGCGTTAGGGTTTCGGTTTGGGTTTGGGTTAGGGTTAGTTTTAGGGTTAGGGTTAGTGTTAGATTTTGGGTTAGGGTTATAGTTAGGGTTAGGGTTCGCATTAGGTTTAGGGTTAAGGTTAGGGTTAGGGTTAGTATTTGGGTTAGGGTAAAGGTTCGGGTTAAAGTTAGGGTTAGGGTTAGGGTTAGGATTTGGGTTAGGGTTAGGGTTAGAGTTAGGGTTATGGTTAGGGTTTGGGTTAGGGTTAGAGTTAGGGTTAGGGTTAGGGTTTGGGTTAGGGTTAGCGTTAGGGTTAGTGTTAGGTTTAAGGTTAGGGTAAGGTTTGGGTTTGGGTTAGGGTTAGCGTTAGGGTTAGTGTTAGGTTTATGGTTAGGGTAAGGGTTTGGGTTTGGGTTAGGGTTAGGTTTACGTTTACGGTTAGGGTTTCGTTTAGGGTTAGGTTTAAAGTTTGGGTTAGGGTTAGGATTTGGCAGAGGGTTAGGTTTATTGTTAGTATTAGGGTTATGATTAGGTTTTGGGTTCTTGTTAGGTTTAGTTTTAGGGTTAGGGTTAGGGTTAGGGTTAGGGTTACGTTAAGGGTTAGGGTTTGGTGAGGGTTAGGGTTAGGGTTAAGTTTAGGGTTAGGGTTAGGGTTTGGTTTAGGGTTTGGGTTAGGGTTAGGGTTTGGGTTAGGGTTAGGGTTAGGGTTTGGGTTACGGTTATCGTTAGTGTTAGGGTTAGGGTTAGGTTATGGGTTAGGGTTAGTGTTTCGGTTAGGGTTAGCATTAGTGTTAGGGTTAGGGTTAGGGTATGGGTTAGGGTTAGGTTTAGGTTTAGCGGTAGGTTTAGGGTTAGGGTTTGTGTTAGGGTTACGTTTCGGGTTAGGGTTAGGCTTACGGATAGGTTTAGGTTTAGGGTTAGGGTTTGGGTTTGGGTTAGGGTTAGGTTTAGGATTAGGGTGATGATTTGGGTTTGGTTTAGGTTTTGTTTTTTGGTTAGGGTTAGGTTTAGGATTAGGGTGAGGGTTTAGGTTTATGTAAGGGTTAGGGTTAGGGTTAGCGTTAGGGCTTGGGTTAGGATTAGGGTTAGGGTAAGGGTTATGGTTAGGGTTAGGTTTTGGTTTAGGGTTAGGGTTAGGGTTAGGGTTTGGCTTAGGGTTATGGTTATGGTTAGGGTTAGCATTTGGGTTAGGGTTAGGGTTAGGGTTATGGTTAGGGTTAGGGTTAAGCTAAGGGTTTGGGTTAGGTTTAGGGTGAGTGTTAGGTTTAGGGTTAGAGTTATGGTTAGGGTTACGTTTAGGGTTAGGGTTAGGTTTAGGTTTGGGTTAGTTTTAGTGTTAGGGTTTGGGTTTGGGTTAGGGTTAAAGTTAGAGTTAGGGTTTGGGTTTGGGTTAGGGTTGGAGTTATGGTTAGGGTTAGGTTTAAGTTCACGTTTAGGGATAGTGTTAGGGTTAGGGTTAGGGTAACGGTTAGGGTTAGGGTTAGGTTTTGGTTTAGGTTTTCGGTTAGGGTTAGGGTTAGGATTAGGGTTAGGGATAGGGTTTGGGTTTGGGTTAGGATTAGGATTAGTGTTAGGGTGAGGGTTTTGGATTTGGGTAAGTTTAGGGGTAGGGTTTGCGTTAGGTTTTGAGTTAGGTTTAGGGTTAGCGTTAGGGTAACGTTTAGGGTTAGGATTAGGGTTAGGTTTTGGGTTAGGGTTAGGGTTAGGCTTAGGCTTAGGGTTTGTGTTAGGGTTAGCGTTAGGGTTTTGGTTTGGGTTTGGGTTAGGGTTAGTTTTAGGGTTAGGGTTAGTGTTAGATTTTGGGTTAGGGTAATAGTTAGGTTTAGGGTTCGCATTAGGTTTAGGGTTAAGGTTAGGGTTAGGGTTAGTATTTGGGTTAGGGTTAAGGTTCGGGTTAAATTTAGGGTTAGGGTTAGGGTTAGGGTTAGGGTTAGGTATCAGGGTTAGGGTTAGGGTGAGGGTTAGGGTTAGGATTTGGGTTAGGGTTAGGGTTAGAGTTAGTGTTAGGTTTAGTTTTTGGGTTAGGGTTAGTGTTAGGGTTAGGGTTAGGGTTTGGGTTAGGGTTAGTGTTAGGGTTAGTGTTAGGTTTACGGTTAGGGTAAGGGTTTGGGTTTGGGTTAGGGTTAGCGTTAAGGTTAGTGTTAGGTTTATGGTTAGGGTAAGGGTTTGGGTTTGGGTTAGGGTTAGGTTTACGTTTAGGGTTAGGTTTAAAGTTTGGGTTAGGGTTAGGTCTAGGTTTAGGGTTTGTGTTAGTGTTAGGGTTAGGGTTAGGGTTTGGTATGGGTTAGGGTTAGGTTTAGGGTTAAGGTTAGAGTTAGGGTTTGGGTTAGGGTTAGGTTTGGGTTAGGGTTAGGTATAGGGTTAAGGTTAGGGTTAGGGTTAAGCTAAGGGGTTGGGTTAGGTTTAGGGTGAGTGTTAGGTTTAGGGTTAGAGTTATGGTTAGGGTTAGGTTTAGGGTTAGGGTTAGGTTTAGGGTTTGGCTTAGTTTTAGCATTAGGGTTTGGGTTTGGGTTAGGGTTAAAGTTAGAGTTAGGGTTTGGGTTTGGGTTAGGGTTAGAGTTATGGTTAGGGTTAGGTTTAAGTTTAGGTTTAGGGATAGTGTTAGGGTTAGGGTTAGGGTAACGGTTAGGGTTAGTGTTAGGTTTTGGTTTAGGGTTAGGGTTAAGTTTTGGGTTAGGTTTAGGGTTTGGTTTTTTTGTTACTGTTAGGCTTAGGGTTAGGGTTTGGTTTAGGATAGGGTTTGGTTTAGGGTTATGGTTAGGTTTAGGGTTACGGTTTGTTTTAGGGTTATGGTTATGGTTAGGGGTAGGGTAAGGGTTTGGGTTAGGGTTAGGGTTAAGGTTTGGGTCAGTTTTAACGTTAATGTTACGGTTTGGGTTTGGGTTAGGGTTAGGGTTTGTGTTAGGGTTCGCGTTAGGGTTAGTGTTACGTTTAAGGTTGGGTAAGGGTTTGGGTTTGAGTTAGGGTTAGGGTTAGGGTTAGGGTTATGGTTTCGTTTAGGGTTAGGTTTAAAGTTTGGGTTAGGGTTAGGATTTGGCAGAGGTTTAGAGTTAGGGTTAGGGTTAGGGTTAGGTTTAGGGTTTGGTTTTTTTGTTAGGGATAGGCTTAGGGTTAGGGTTTGGTTTAGGATTAGGGTTTGGTTTAGGGTTATGGTTAGGGTTAGGGTTACGGTTTGTGTTAGGGTTATGGTTATGGTTAGGGTTAGGTTTAGGGTTAGGGTTAGGGTTAAGATTTTGTTTAGCGTTAGGGGTAGGGTTAGGGTTTGGGTTAGGGTTAGGGTTAAGGTTTGGGTCAGTTTTAACGTTAATGTTACGGTTTGGGTTTGGGTTAGGGTTAGGGTTTGTGTTAGGGTTCGCGTTAGGGTTAGTGTTACGTTTAAGGTTAAGGTAATGGTTGGGGTTTGAGTTAGGGTTAGGGTTAGGGTTAGGGTTAGGGTTAGGGTTTCGTTTAGGGTTAGGTTTAAATTTAGGGTTAGGGTTATGATTTGGCAGAGATTTAGAGTTAGGGTTAGGGTTAGGTTTAGGTTTTGGGTGAGGGTTAGGGTTAGGGTTAGGTTTAGGGTTAGGTTTAGGGTTAGGGTTAGGGTTTGGTTTAGAGTTTGGGTTAGGGTTAGGGGTAGGGGTAGGGTTACGTTTAGGGTTGGGGTTTGGGTTAGGGTTACGATTAGAGTTAGGGGATGGCTTTGGGTTAGGGTTAGGTCAGGGTTATGGTTAGGATTAGCTTTTGGGTTAGGGTTAGTGTTAGATTTAGGCTTACGATTTAAAATAGTTTTAAGTTTATTGTTAGGGTTAGGGTTTGGTTTAGGGGTTACTGTTAGGATTAGGGTAAATGTTAGGGTTTGGTTTAGGGTTACGGTTAGGGTTAGGGTATGGGTTAGGGTTAGGGTTAGGTTTAGGGTTAGGTTTTGGGTTAGGGTTAGCGTTTGGGTTAGGATTAGGGTTAGTGTTAGGGTTAGGGTTAGCGTATAGGTTAGGGTTAGGTTTAGGTTAAGGGTTAGGTTTAAGGTTAGGGTTTGTTTTAGGGTTACGGTTAGGTTTAGGGTTAGGGTTAGGGATAGGTTTAGGGTTAGGGTTAGGGTTTGGATTTGGGTTAGGGTTAGGGTTAGGATTAGGGTCATGGTTTGGTTTTGGGTTAGGGTTTGGGTTTGGGATAGGGTTAGGTTTAGGGTTAGGATGAGGGTTTGGGTTTATGTAAGGGTTAGGGTTAGGGTTAGCGTTAGGGTTTGGGTTAGGGTTAGGGTTAGTTTAAGGGTTAGGGTTAGGGTTAGGTTTTGGTTAAGGGTTAGGGTTAGGGTTTGGCTTAGGGTTATGCTTATGGTTAGGGTTAGCGTTTGGGTTAGGGTTAGATTTAGGGTTAAGTTTAGGGTTACGGTTAGGATTTGGGTTAGGTTTAGGGTTAGGATTAGTGTTAGGATTAGGGTTTTGGTTTTGGTTAGTGTTAGGATTAGGGTTAGTGTGAGGGTTAGAGTTAGGGTTAGGGTTAGGTTTTGGTTTAGGGTTAGGTTTAGGGTTACGATTTGGGTTAGGGTTATGGTTAGTATTTGGGTTAGGGTTAGGGTTTTGGTAAGGGTTAGGGTTAGGGTTAGGGTTAGGGTTTGTTTTTGGGTTATGGTTAGGATTTGGGTTAGGGTGAGGGTTTGGGTTAAGGTAAGGGTTTGGGTTTGGGTTAGGGTTAGGATTAGGTTTAGGTTTAGGGTTAGGGTTTGGGTTTGGGTTAGGGTTAGGTTTAGTGTTAGGGTTAGGGTTAGGGTTAGGGTTAGCGTTAGGGTTAGTGTTAGGTTTAAGGTTAGGGTAAGCGTTTGGATTTGGGTTAGGGTTTGGGTTAGGTTTAAGGTCAGGTTGAGTGTTAAGGTCTGGGTGTGGGTTAGGGTTAGCGTTAGTGTTAGGGTTAGGGTTTGGTTTATGGTTACAATTAGGGTTAGGGTTAGGATTAGGGTTTGGTTTGGGTTAGGGTTAGTTTTAGGGTTAGGTTTAGAGTTAGGGTTTGCTTTAGGGTTAGGGTTAGGGTTAGGGTTAGGGTTAGGGTTAGGGTTAGGGTTAGGGTTTGGTTAGGGTTAGGGTTAGGTTTAGGGTTAGGGTTAGGCTTTGCGTTAGGGTTAGGGTTAGGGTTTGTGTTAGGGTTAGTGTTAGGTTTAGGGTTTGGTTTTGGGTTTGGGTTCATGTTAGGTTTAGTGTTAGGGTTAGGGTTAGGGTTAGGGTTAGCGTTAGGGTTCGTGTTAGGTTTAAGTTTAGGGTAAGCGTTTGGGTTTGGGTTATGGTTTGGGTTAGGGTTAAGGTTAGGTTTAGTGTTAAGGTTTAGGTTTTGGTTAGGGTTAGCGTTAGGGTTAGGGTTATGGTTTGGTTTATGGTTCCAATTAGGGTTAGGGTTAGGATTAGGGTTTGGTTTGGGTTAGGGTTAGTTTTAGGGTTAGGTTTAGAGTTAGGGTTTTATTAGGGTTAGAGTTAGCGTTAGAGTTTGGTTAGGGTTAGGGTTAGGTTTAGGGTTAGGGTTAGGCTTAGCGTTAGGGTTAGGGTTAGGGTTTGTGTTAGGGCTAGGGTTAGGTTTAGGGTTTGCTTTGGGTTAGGGTTAGGGTTAGGGTTAGGGTTAGGGTTTGTGGTAGGGTTAGGGTTAGGTTTAGGGTTTCTGTTAGGGTTAGCGTTAGGGTTAGTGTTAGGTTTAAGGTTAGGGTAAGCGTTTGGGTTTGGGTTAGGGTTTGGGTTAGGGTTAGGGTTAGGGTTAGGGTTTCGTTTAGGGTAAGGTTTAACGTTTGGGTTATGGTTAGGATTTGGCAGAGGGATAGGTGTAGGGTTCAGATTAGGGTTATTATTAGGTTTTGGCTTCTGGTTAGGTTTCCTGTTAGGTTTAGGGTTAGTATTAGGGTTAGCGTTAGGGTTAGGTTTAGGGTTAGGGTTTGGGTGAGGGTTGGGGTTAGGGTTAGGGTTAAGGTTTCGCTTAGAGTTATGGTTATGGTTAGGGTTAGCGTTTGGTTTAGGGTTAGGGTTAGGGTTAGGTTTAGGATTTGGGTTAGGCTTAGGGTTAGGATTAGTGTTAGGGTTAGTGTATTGATTTGGTTAGGGTTAGGATTAGGGTTAGGGTGAGGGTTACGGTTAGGGTAAGGATTAGGGTTAGGCTTAGGTTTTGCTTTAGGGTTAGGGTTAGGGTTAGGGTTTGGGTTAGGGTTATGGTTAGGGTTAGGGTTAGGATTAGGGTTTTGGTTAGGTTTAGTATTAGGGTGAGGGTTTGGTTTTGGGTTAGGGTTAGGGTTAGAGTTAGGGTTTCCGTTAGGGTTTCGGTTAGGGTTAGGGTTAGCATTAGGATTAGTGCAAGGGTTAGGGTTAGGGTTATGTTTTGGGTTAGGGTAAGGTTTAGGGTTAGGGTTAGATTTTGGGTTAGGGTTAGGGTTAGGCTTAGGCTTAGGGTTTGTGTTAGGGTTAGCGTTAGGGTTTCAGTTTGGGTTTGGGTTAGGATTAGTTTTAGGGTTAGGGTTAGTGTTAGATTTTGGGTTAGGGTTATAGTTAGGGTTAGGGTTCGGATTAGATTTAGGGTTAGGGTTAGGGTTATGGTTAGTATTTGGGTTAGGGTTAAGGTTCGGGATAAATTTAGAGTTAGGGTTAGGGTTAGGGTTAGGGTTAGGTATCAGGATTAGGGTTAGGGTTAAGGTTAGGGTTAGGATTTGGGTTAGGGTTAGGGTTAGAGTTAGGGTTAGGGTTAGGTTTTGTGTTAGGGTTAGTGTTAGCGTTAGGGTTAGGGTTTGGGTTAGGGTTAGAGTTAGGGTTAGTGTTAGGTTTAAGGTTAGGGTAAGGGTTTGGGTTTGGGTTAGGGTTAGCGTTAGGGTTAGTGTTAGGTTTATGCTTAGCGTAAGGTTTTCGGTTTGGGTTAGGGTTAGGTTTACGGTTAGGGTTAGGGTTGGGGTTAGGGTTAGGATTTCGCAGAGGGTTAGTGTTATTGTTAGGATTAGGGTTATGATTAGGTTTTGGGTTTTTGTTAGGTTTAGTTTTAGGGTTAGGGTTACGGTTAGGGTTAGGGTTAGGGTTAGGGTAAGGGTTAGGTTAAGGGTTAGGGTTTGGGTGAGGGTTAGGGTTAGGGTTAAGTTTACGGTTACGGTTAGGGTTAGGGTTAGGGTTTGGTTTAGGGTTTGGGTTAGGGTTAGTGTTAGAGTTAGGGTTAGGGTTAGGGTTTGGATTAGGGTTATCGTTAGGGTTAGGGTTAGGGTTAGGGTATGGGTTAGGGTTAGTGTTTGGGTTAGGGTTAGCGTTAGTGTTAGGGTTACGGTTAGGATATGGGTTAGGGTTAGGTTTAGTTTTAGCGGTAGGTTTAGGGTTAGGGGTTAGGGTTAGGTTTTGGTTTAGGGTTAGGGTTAGGGTTAGGCTTAGGGTTTGGGTTAGGGTTAGCGTTAGGGTTTCGGTTTGGGTTTGGGTTAGGGTTAGTTTTAGGGTTAGGGTTAGTGTTAGATTTTGGGTTAGGGTCATAGTTAGGTTTAGGGTTCGCATTAGGTTTAGGGTTAAGGTTAGGGTTAGGGTTAGTATTTGGGTTAGGGTTAAGGTTCGGGTTAAATTTAGGGTTAGGATTAGGGTTAGGGTTAGGGTTAGGTATCAGGGTTAGGGTTAGGGTGAGGGTTAGGGTTAGGATTTGGGTTAGGGTTAGGGTTAGAGTTAGTGTTAGGGTTAGTTTTTGGGTTAGGGTTAGTGTTAGGGTTAGGGTTACGGTTTCGGTTAGGGTTAGCGTTAGGGTTAGTGTTAGGTTTAAGGTTAGGGTAAGGGTTTGTGTTTGGGTTAGGGTTAGCGTTAGGGTTAGTGTTAGGTTTATGGTTAGGGTAAGGGTTTGGGTTTGGGTTAGGGTTAGGTTTACATTTAGGGTTAGGGTTTCGTTTAGGGTTAGGTTTAAAGTTTGGGTTAAGGTTAGGATTTGGCAGAGGGTTAGGTTTATTGTTAAGATTAGGGTTATGATTAGGTTTTCGGTTCTTGTTAGGTTTAGTTTTAGGGTTAGGGTTAGGGTTAGGGTCAGGGTTAGGGTTACGTTAAGGGTTAGGGTTTGGGTGAGGGGTAGGGTTAGGGTTAAGTTTAGGGTTAGGGTTAGGGTTAGGGTTAGGGTTAGGGTTAGGGTTTGGTTTAGGGTTTGGGTTAGGGTTACGTTTGGGGTTAGGGTTTGGGTTAGGTTTTGGGTTACGGTTATCGTTAGTGTTAGTGTTAGGTTTAGGGTATGGGTTAGGGTTAGTGTTTGGGTTAGGGTTAGCGTTAGTGTTAGGGTTGGGGTTAGGGTATGGGTTAGGGTTAGGTTTAGGTTTAGCGGTAGGTTTAGGGTTAGGGTTTGGTTTAGGGTTAGGGTTAGGGTTAGGGTTAGGGTTAGGGATAGGTTTAGGGTTAGGGTTAGGGTTTGGGTTTGGGTTAGGGTTAGGTTTAGGATTAGGGTGATGATTTGGGTTTGGGTTAGGTTTTGTTTTTTGGTTAGGGTTAGGTTTAGGATTAGGGTGAGAGTTTTGGTTTATGTAAGTGTTAGGGTTAGGGTTAGCGTTAGGGTTTCGGTTAGGATTAGGGTTAGGGTAAGGGTTATGGGTAGGGTTAGGTTTTCGTTTAGGGTTAGGGTTTGGCTTAGGGTTATTGTTATGGTTAGGGTTAGCATTTGGGATAGGGTTAGGGTTAGGGTTATGGTTAGGGTTAGGATTTGGGTTAGGGTTAGAATTAGGATTAGTGTTAGGGTTAGGGTTTTGGTTTTGATTAGCGTTAGGATTATTGTTAGGGTGAGGGTTACGGTTAGGGTCAGGTTTAGGCTTAGGGTTAGGTTTTGGTTTAGGGTTAGGGTTAGGGTTAGGGTTAGGGTTTGGGTTAGGGTTATGGTTATGGTTAGGGTTAGGGTTAGGGTTTTGGTTAGGGTAAGAATTAGGGTTAGGTTTAGGATTTGGTTTTGGGTTAGGTTTAGGATTACGGTTAGGGTGAGGGTCTGAGTTTGGGTATCAGTTAGGGTTAAGGTTTGGAGTTGGGTTAGGCTTAACGTTTGGGTTAGGGTTAGGTCTAGGTTTAGGGTTTGTGTTAGTGTTAGGGTTAGGGTTAGGGTTAGGGTTTGGTTTGGATTAGGGTTAGTTTTAGGGTTAGGGTTAGAGTTAGGGTTTGGGTTAGGGTTAGGTTTGGGTTAGGGTTAGGTATAGGGTTAAGGTTAGGGTTAGGGTTAAGCTAAGGGTTTGGGTTAGGTTTAGGGTGAGTGTTAGGTTTAGGGTTAGAGTTATGGTTAGGGTTAGGTTTACGTTTAGGGTTAGGTTTAGGGTTTGGGTTAGTTTTAGTGTTAGGGTTTGGGTTTGGGTTAGGGTTAAAGTTAGAGTTAGGGTTTGGGTTTGGGTTAGGGTTAGAGTTATGGTTAGGGTTAGGTTTAAGTTTAGGTTTAGGGATAGTGTTAGGGTTAGGGTTAGGGTAACGGTTAGGGTTAGGGTTAGGTTTTGGTTTAGGGTTTGGGTTAAGTTTAGGGTTAGGTTTAGGGTTTGGTTATTTGTTAGGGTTAGGGTTAGGGTTTGGTTTAGGATTAGGGTTTGTTTTAGGGTTATGTTTAGGGTTAGGGTTACGGTTTGTGTTAGGGTTATGATTATGGTTAGGGTTAGGGTTAGGGTTAGGGTTAAGATTTTGTTTAGCATTAGGGGTAGGGTTAGGGTTTGGGTTAGGGTTACGGTTAAGGTTTGGGTTAGTTTTAACGTTAGTGTTACGGTTTGGGTTTGGGTTAGGGTTAGGGTTTGTGTTAGGGTTCGCGTTAGGGTTAGTGTTAGGTTTAAGGTTAGGGTAAGGGTTTGGGTTTGAGTTAGCGTTAGGGTTAGGGTTAGGGTTTCGTTTAGGGTTAGGTTTAATGTTTGGGTTACGGTTAGGATTTGGCAGAGGTTTAGAGTTAGGGTTTGGTTTAGGGTTAGGGTTAGGATTAGGGTTAGAGTTAGGGTTACGGTTTGTGTTAGGGTTAGCGTTAGGGTTTGGTTTAGGGTTATGGTTAGGGTTATGGTTAGGGTTAGGGTTAGGGTTTGGGTTAGGGTTAGGATTAGGGTTAGGGTTAGGGTTTGGCTTTGGGTTAGAGTTAGGGTTAGGGTTAGGGTTAGGGTTTGGGTTAGGGTTAGCGTTACGGTTAGTGTTAGGTTTAAGGTTAGGGTAAGGGTTTGGATTTGGGTTAGGGTTAGGGTTAGGTTTAGGGTTTTTGTTAGGGTTAAGGTAAGGGTTAGGGTTTGGTTTGGCTTAGGGTTAGTTTTTGGTTTAGGGTAAGGGTTAGGGTTAGGGTTAGGTTTAGGATTAGGGTTTGTGTTTGGGTTAGGGATAGGATTTGGTTTAGGGTTAAGGTTCGCGTTAGAGTTGGGGTTAGGGTTAGAGTTAGGGTTAGGTGTCAGGGTTAGGGTTAGGGTTAGGGTTAGGATTTGGGTTACGGTTAAGTTTCGGGTTAGAGTTAGGTTTAGGATTAGGGTTAGGTTTATGTGTCAGGGTTAGGGTTAGGGTTAGGGTTCGGTTTAGGGTTACGGTTAGGATTAGGGTTTAATTTAGGGTTAGGGTTGGGGTTAGGGTTAGGGTGAGGGATTGGCTTTGGGTTAGAGTTAGGGTTTGGTTTAGGGTTAGGGTTAGAATTAGGGTTAGAGTTAGGGTTACGGTTTGTGTTAGGGTTATGTTTAGAGTTAGGGTTATTGTTAGGGTTAGAGTTAAGATTTTGTTTAGGGTTAGGGGTAGGGTTAGGGTTTGGGTTAGGGTTAGGGATAAGGTTTGGGTTAGTTTTAACGTTAGAGTTATGGTTTGAGTTTGGGTTAGGGTTAGCATTTGATTTAGGGTTAGGGTTAGGGTTACAGTTTGGGTTTGGGTTAGGATTAGGGTTAGGTTTAGGTTTAGGTTTACGGTTAAGGTTTGTGTTAGGGTTACCGTTAGGGTTAGGGTTATGATTCGGTTAGGGTTAGGGTTAGTGTTAGAGTTAGGGTTTGGTTTAGGGTGAGGGTTAGGATTAGGGTTAGAGTTAGGGTTACGGTTTGTGTTAGAGTTATGTTTAGAGTTAGGGTTATTGTTAGGGTTAGAGTTAAGATTTTGTTTAGGGTTAGGGGTAGGGTTAGGGTTTGGGTTAGGGTTAGGGATAAGGTTTGGGTTAGTTTTAACGTTAGTGTTATGGTTTGAGTTTGGGTTAGGGTTAGCATTTGATTTAGGGTTAGGGTTACGGTTAGGGTTTGGGTTAGGGTTAGGGTTACGTTTAGGGTTTGGTTTTTTTGTTAGGGTTAGCCTTAGGGTTAGGGTTAGGTTTAGGATTAGGGTTAGGGTTAGGGTTAGGGTTAGGGTTAGGGTTAGTGTTAGGGTTTGGGTTAGGGTTAGCGTTAGGGTTAGTGTTAGGTTTAAGGTTAGATAAGGATTTGGGTTTGGGTTAGGGTTAGGGTTAGGGTTAGGGGTAGGGGTAGGGTTAGGGTTAGGATGAGGGTTATGAGTAGGTTTTGGGGTCTGGTTAGGTTTAGTGTTAGGTTTAGGGTTAGGATTAGGGTTAGCGTTAAGGTTAGGTTTAGACTTAGGGTTTGGGTGAGGGTTAGGGTTAGGGTTAGGGTTAGGGTTAGGATTTGGGTTAGGGTTAGTGTTAGGATTAGTGTTAGGGTTAGTGTTTTGATTTGGTTAGGGTTAGGATTAGGGTTAGGGTGAGGGTTACGGTTAGGGTAAGTATTAGGGTTAGGCTTAGGTTTTGTTTTAGGGTTAGGGTTAGGGTTTGGGTTAGGGTTATGGTTAGGGTTAGGGTTAGGATTAGGGTTTTGTTTAGGGTTAGGATTAGGGTTACGGTTTGGTTTAGGGTTAGGATTAGGGTTAGGGTTAGGGTTTTTTTTGGGTTAGTGTTAGGATTAAGTTTATGGTTAGGGTTAACATTTTGTTTAGGATTAAGTTTAGGGTTTTAGTTTGGCTTAGGGTTAGGTTTAGTGTTAGTGTTAGGGTTTGGATTTGAGTTAGGGTTAAGATTAGGGTTTGGGTTAGGGTTAGAATTAGATTTCGGCTTAGGGGTAGGGTTAGGGTTATGGTTAGGGTTAGGATTATGGTTAATGTTAGGGTTAGGGTTAGGTTTAGGGTTAGGGTTATGATTTGGGTTAGGGTTAGGGATAGAGTTAGGGTTTGCATTAGGGTTTCGGTTAGGGTTAGGGTTAGGGTTAGGGTTAGGGTTTGGGTTAGGGTTAGCGTTAGGGTTAGTGTTAGGTTTAAGTTAGGGTAAGGGTTTGGGTTTGGGTTAGGGTTAGGGTTCGGGTTAGGTTAGGGTAACGGTTAGGGTTAGGCTTCGGTGTCGGTGTCGGGTTAGGATTAGGGTTAGGGTTTGGGTTTGGGTTACGTTTAGGGTTAGGGTTAGGTTTAGGGTTAGGGTTAGTTTTAGGTTATAGTTAGGGTTAGGGTTAGGTTTAGGGTTTTTGTTACGGTTAGGGTTAGGGTTAGGCTTTGGTTTGGCTTAGGGTTAGTTTTTGGTTTAGGGTTAGGGTCAGGTTTAGGGTTAGGGTTTGGGTTTGGATTAGGGTTAGGATTTGGGTTAGGGTTAAGGTTCGCGTTAGAGTTGGGGTTAGGGTTAGAGTTAGGGTTAGGTGTCAGGGTTAGGGTTAGGGTTAGGGTTAGGAGTTGGGTTACGGTTAAGTTTCGGGTTAGAGTTAGGGTTAGGATTAGGGTTAGGTTTATGTGTCAGGGTTAGGGTTAGGGTTAGGGTTAGGTTTAGGTTTACGGTTAGGATTAGGGTTTAATTTAGGGTTTATTGTTGGGGTTAGGGTTACGGTGAGGGATTGGCTTTGGGTTAGAGTTAGGGTTAGGTTTAGGGTTAGGGTTAGAGTTAAGATTTTGTTTAGGGTTAGGGGTAGGGTTAGGGTTTGGGTTGAGGATTAGGGTTAAGTTTTGGGTTAGTTCTAACGTTAGTGTTACGGTTTGAGTTTGGGTTACAGTTAGCATTTGGTTTAGGGTTAGGGTTAGGGTTAGGGTTTGGTTTTGGTTTAGGGTTCGGGTTAGGTTTAGGGTTAGGTTTACGGTTAAGGTTTGGGTTAGGGTTACGGTTAGGGTTAGGTTTATGATTGGGTTAGGGTTAGGGTTAGTGTTAGTGTTAGGGTTTGGGTAAGGTTTAGGGTTAGGATTAGGGTTAGGATTAGGATTTTGGTTTGGGTTAGGGTTAGGATTAGGTTTAGGGTGAAGGTTTGGGTTTGGGTAAGTTTTAGGGTTCGGGTTAGCGTTAGGGTATGGTTTAGGGTTAGGGTTAGTCTTAGAGTTAGTGTAAGGGTTAGGGTTAGGGTTAGGTTTTGGTTTAGGGTTAGGGTTAGTGTTAGGGTTTGGGTTAGGGTTATGGTTAGGGTTATGGTTAGGGTTTGGGTTAGGGTTATTGTTAGGATTAGGGTTAGGGTTAGGGTTTGGGTTTGGGTTAGGGTTAGGATTAGGGTTAGGGTGAGGGTTTTGGATTTGGGTAAGGTTAGGGGTAGGGTTAGCGTTATGTTTTAGGTTAGGTTTATGGTTAGGGTTAGGGTAACGGTTAGGGTTAGTGTTAGGTTTTGGTTTAGGGTTAGGGTTAGGCTTAGGCTTAGGGTTTGGGTTAGGGTTAGCGTTAGGGTTTCGGTTTGGGTTTGGGATAGGGTTAGTTTTAGGGTTAGGGTTAGTGTTAGATTTTGGGTTAGGGTTATAGTTAGGGTTAGGGTTCGCATTAGGTTTAGGGTTAAGGTTAGGGTTAGGGTTAGTATTTGGGTTAGGGTAAAGGTTCGGGTTAAAGTTAGGGTTAGGGTTAGGGTTAGGGTTAGGGTTAGGATTTGGGTTAGGGTAAGGGTTAGAGGTAGGGTTAGGGTTAGGGTTAGGGTTAGGGTTAGAGTTAGGGTTAGGGTTAGGGTTTGGGTTAGGGTTAGCGTTAGGGTTCGTGTTAGGTTTAAGGTTAGGGTAAGGTTTGGGTTTGGGTTAGGGTTAGCGTTAGGGTTAGTGTTAGGTTTATGGTTAGGGTTAGGGTTAGGGTTAGGGTTAGGGTTAGGGTTAGGGTTAGGATTTGTGTTAGGGTCAGGGTTAGTGTTAGGGTTTGGGTTTGGGTTAGGGTTAGGTTTACGTTTACGGTTAGGGTTTCGTTTAGGGTTAGGTTTAAAGTTTGGGTTAGGGTTAGGATTTGGCACAGGTTTAGGTTTATTGTTAGGATTAGGGTTATGATTAGGTTTTGGGTTCTTGTTAGGTTTAGTTTTAGGGTTAGGGTTAGGGTTAGGGTTAGGGTTAGGGTTACGTTAAGGGTTAGGGTTTGGGTGAGGGTTAGGGTTAGGGTTAAGTTTAGGGTTAGGGTTAGGGTTAGGGTTAGGGTTTGGTTTAGGGTTTGGGTTAGGGTTAGGGTTTGGGTTAGGGTTAGCGTTTGGGTTACGGTTATCGTTAGTGTTAGGGTCAGGGTTAGGGTATGGGTTAGGGTTAGTGTTTGGGTTAGGGTTAGCGTTAGTGTTAGGGTTAGGGTTAGGGTATGGGTTAGGGTTAGGATTAGGTTTAGCGGTAGGTTTAGGGTTAGGGTTTGTGTTAGGGTTACCGTTAGTGTTAGGGTTATGCTTAGGGATAGGTTTAGGTTTTGGGTTACGGTTTGGGTTTGGGTTAGGGTTAGGTTTAGGATTAGGGTGATGATTTGGGTTTGGGTTAGGTTTTGTTTTTCGGTTAGGGTTAGGTTTAGGATTAGGGTGAGGGTTTTGGTTTATGTAAGGGTTAGGGTTAGGGTTAGCTTTAGGGTTTGGGTTAGGATTAGGGTTAGGTTAAGGGGTATGGTTAGGGTTAGGTTTTGGTTTAGGGTTAGGGTTTGGCTTAGGGTTATTGTTATGGTTAGGGTTAGCATTTGGGATAGGGTTAGGGTTAGGGTTATCGTTAGGTTTAGGATTTGGGTTAGGGTTAGGATTAGGATTAGTGTTAGGGTTAGGGTTTTGGTTTTGATTAGGGTTAGGATTATGGTTAGGGTGAGGGTTACGGTTAGGTTCAGGTTTAGGCTTAGGGTTAGGTTTTGGTTTAGGGTTAGGGTTAGGGTTAGGGTTAGGGTTTGGGTTAGGGTTATGGTTATGGTTAGGGTTAGGGTTAGGGTTTTGGTTAGGGTAAGGATTAGGGTTAGGTTTAGGATTTGGTTTTGGGTTAGGTTTAGGATTACGGTTAGGGTGAGGGTCTGAGTTTGGGTATCAGTTAGGGTTAGGGTTTGGAGTTGGGTTAGGCTTAACGTTTGGGTTAGGGTTAGGTCTAGGTTTAGGGTTTGTGTTAGTGTTAGGGTTAGGGTTAGGGTTAGGGTTTGGTTTGGATTAGGGTTAGTTTTAGGGTTAGGGTTAGAGTTAGGTTTTGGGTTAGGGTTAGGTTTGGGTTAGGGTTAGGTATAGGGTTAAGGTTAGGGTTAGGGTTAAGCTAAGGGTTTGGGTTAGGTTTAGGGTGAGTGTTAGGTTTAGGGTTAGAGTTATGGTTAGGGTTAGGTTTACGGGTAGGGTGAGGTTGAGGGTTTGGGTGAGTGTGAGTGTTAGGGGTTGGGTTTGGGTTAGGGTTAAAGTTAGAGTTAGGGTTTGGGTTTGGGTTAGGGTTAGAGTTATGGTTAGGGTTAGGTTTAAGTTTAGGTTTAGGGATAGTGTTAGGGTTAGGGTTAGGGTAACGGTTAGGGTTAGGGTTAGGTTTTGGTTTAGGGTTTGGGTTAAGGTTAGGGTTAGGTTTAGGGTTTGGTTATTTGTTAGGGTTAGGGTTTGGTTTAGGATTAGGGTTTGTTTTAGGGTTATGTTTAGGGTTAGGGTTACGGTTTGTGTTAGGGTTATGATTATGGTTAGGGTTAGGGTTAGGGTTAGGGTTAAGATTTTGTTTAGCATTAGGGGTAGGGTTAGGGTTTGGGTTAGGGTTACGGTTAAGGTTTGGGTTAGTTTTAACGTTAGTGTTACGGTTTGGGTTTGGGTTAGGGTTAGGGTTTGTGTTAGGGTTCGCGTTAGGGTTAGTGTTAGGTTTAAGGTTAGGGTAAGGGTTTGGGTTTGAGTTAGCGTTAGGGTTAGGGTTAGGGTTTCGTTTAGGGTTAGGTTTAATGTTTGGGTTACGGTTAGGATTTGGCAGAGGTTTAGAGTTAGGGTTTGGTTTAGGGTTAGGGTTAGGATTAGGGTTAGAGTTAGGGTTACGGTTTGTGTTAGGGTTAGCGTTAGGGTTTGGTTTAGGGTTATGGTTAGGGTTATGGTTAGGGTTAGGGTTAGGGTTTGGGTTAGGGTTAGGATTAGGGTTAGGGTTAGGGTTTGGCTTTGGGTTAGAGTTAGGGTTAGGGTTAGGGTTAGGGTTTGGGTTAGGGTTAGCGTTACGGTTAGTGTTAGGTTTAAGGTTAGGGTAAGGGTTTGGATTTGGGTTAGGGTTAGGGTTAGGTTTAGGGTTTTTGTTAGGGTTAAGGTAAGGGTTAGGGTTTGGTTTGGCTTAGGGTTAGTTTTTGGTTTAGGGTAAGGGTTAGGGTTAGGGTTAGGTTTAGGATTAGGGTTTGTGTTTGGGTTAGGGTTAGGATTTGGTTTAGGGTTAAGGTTCGCGTTAGAGTTGGGGTTAGGGTTAGAGTTAGGGTTAGGTGTCAGGGTTAGGGTTAGGGTTAGGGTTAGGATTTGGGTTACGGTTAAGTTTCGGGTTAGAGTTAGGATTAGGATTAGGGTTAGGTTTATGTGTCAGGGTTAGGGTTAGGGTTAGGGTTCGGTTTAGGGTTACGGTTAGGATTAGGGTTTAATTTAGGGTTAGGGTTGGGGTTAGGGTTAGGGTGAGGGATTGGCTTTGGGTTAGAGTTAGGGTTTGGTTTAGGGTTAGGGTTAGAATTAGGGTTAGAGTTAGGGTTACGGTTTGTGTTAGGGTTATGTTTAGAGTTAGGGTTATTGTTAGGGTTAGAGTTAAGATTTTGTTTAGGGTTAGGGGTAGGGTTAGGGTTTGGGTTAGGGTTAGGGATAAGGTTTGGGTTAGTTTTAACGTTAGAGTTATGGTTTGAGTTTGGGTTAGGGTTAGCATTTGATTTAGGGTTAGGGTTAGGGTTACAGTTTGGGTTTGGGTTAGGATTAGGGTTAGGTTTAGGTTTAGGTTTACGGTTAAGGTTTGTGTTAGGGTTACCGTTAGGGTTAGGGTTATGATTCGGTTAGGGTTAGGGTTAGTGTTAGAGTTAGGGTTTGGTTTAGGGTGAGGGTTAGGATTAGGGTTAGAGTTAGGGTTACGGTTTGTGTTAGAGTTATGTTTAGAGTTAGGGTTATTGTTAGGGTTAGAGTTAAGATTTTGTTTAGGGTTAGGGGTAGGGTTAGGGTTTGGGTTAGGGTTAGGGATAAGGTTTGGGTTAGTTTTAACGTTAGTGTTATGGTTTGAGTTTGGGTTAGGGTTAGCATTTGATTTAGGGTTAGGGTTACGGTTAGGGTTTGGGTTAGGGTTAGGGTTACGTTTAGGGTTTGGTTTTTTTGTTAGGGTTAGCCTTAGGGTTAGGGTTAGGTTTAGCATTAGGGTTAGGGTTAGGGTTAGGGTTAGGGTTAGTGTTAGGGTTTGGGTTAGGGTTAGCGTTAGGGTTAGTGTTAGGTTTAAGGTTAGATAAGGGTTTGGGTTTGGGTTAGGGTTAGGGTTAGGGTTAGGGTTAGGGTTAGGGTTAGGGTTAGGGTTAGGATTAGGGTTATGATTAGGTTTTGGGGTCTGGTTAGGGGTAGTGTTAGGTTTAGGGTTAGGATTAGGGTTAGCGTTAAGGTTAGGTTTAGACTTAGGGTTTGGGTGAGGGTTAGGGTTAGGGTTAGGGTTAGGGTTAGGATTTGGGTTAGGGTTAGTGTTAGGATTAGTGTTAGGGTTAGTGTTTTGATTTGGTTAGGGTTAGGATTAGGGTTAGGGTGAGGGTTACGGTTAGGGTAAGTATTAGGGTTAGGCTTAGGTTTTGTTTTAGGGTTAGGGTTAGGGTTTGGGTTAGGGTTATGGTTAGGGTTAGGGTTAGGATTAGGGTTTTGTTTAGGGTAAGGATTAGGGTTACGGTTTGGTTTAGGGTTAGGATTAGGGTTAGGGTTAGGGTTTTTTTTGGGTTAGTGTTAGGATTAAGTTTATGGTTAGGGTTAACATTTTGTTTAGGATTAAGTTTAGGGTTTTAGTTTGGCTTAGGGTTAGGTTTAGTGTTAGTGTTAGGGTTTGGATTTGAGTTAGGGTTAAGATTAGGGTTTGGGTTAGGGTTAGAATTAGATTTCGGCTTAGGGGTAGGGTTAGGGTTATGGTTAGGGTTAGGATTATGGTTAATGTTAGGGTTAGGGTTAGGTTTAGGGTTAGGGTTATGATTTGGGTTAGGGTTAGGGATAGAGTTAGGGTTTGCATTAGGGTTTCGGTTAGGGTTAGGGTTAGGGTTAGGGTTAGGGTTTGGGTTAGGGTTAGCGTTAGGGTTAGTGTTAGGTTTAAGTTAGGGTAAGGGTTTGGGTTTGGGTTAGGGTTAGGGTTCGGGTTAGGTTAGGGTAACGGTTAGGGTTAGGCTTCGGTGTCGGTGTCGGGTTAGGATTAGGGTTAGGGTTTGGGTTTGGGTTACGTTTAGGGTTAGGGTTAGGTTTAGGGTTAGGGTTAGTTTTAGGTTATAGTTAGGGTTAGGGTTAGGTTTAGGGTTTTTGTTACGGTTAGGGTTAGGGTTAGGCTTTGGTTTGGCTTAGGGTTAGTTTTTGGTTTAGGGTTAGGGTCAGGTTTAGGGTTAGGGTTTGGGTTTGGATTAGGGTTAGGATTTGGGTTAGGGTTAAGGTTCGCGTTAGAGTTGGGGTTAGGGTTAGAGTTAGGGTTAGGTGTCAGGGTTAGGGTTAGGGTTAGGGTTAGGAGTTGGGTTACGGTTAAGTTTCGGGTTAGAGTTAGGGTTAGGATTAGGGTTAGGTTTATGTGTCAGGGTTAGGGTTAGGGTTAGGGTTAGGTTTAGGTTTACGGTTAGGATTAGGGTTTAATTTAGGGTTTATTGTTGGGGTTAGGGTTACGGTGAGGGATTGGCTTTGGGTTAGAGTTAGGGTTAGGTTTAGGGTTAGGGTTAGAGTTAAGATTTTGTTTAGGGTTAGGGGTAGGGTTAGGGTTTGGGTTGAGGATTAGGGTTAAGTTTTGGGTTAGTTCTAACGTTAGTGTTACGGTTTGAGTTTGGGTTACAGTTAGCATTTGGTTTAGGGTTAGGGTTAGGGTTAGGGTTTGGTTTTGGTTTAGGGTTCGGGTTAGGTTTAGGGTTAGGTTTACGGTTAAGGTTTGGGTTAGGGTTACGGTTAGGGTTAGGTTTATGATTGGGTTAGGGTTAGGGTTAGTGTTAGTGTTAGGGTTTGGGTAAGGTTTAGGGTTAGGATTAGGGTTAGGATTAGGATTTTGGTTTGGGTTAGGGTTAGGATTAGGTTTAGGGTGAAGGTTTGGGTTTGGGTAAGTTTTAGGGTTCGGGTTAGCGTTAGGGTATGGTTTAGGGTTAGGGTTAGTCTTAGAGTTAGTGTAAGGGTTAGGGTTAGGGTTAGGTTTTGGTTTAGGGTTAGGGTTAGTGTTAGGGTTTGGGTTAGGGTTATGGTTAGGGTTATGGTTAGGGTTTGGGTTAGGGTTATTGTTAGGATTAGGGTTAGGGTTAGGGTTTGGGTTTGGGTTAGGGTTAGGATTAGGGTTAGGGTGAGGGTTTTGGATTTGGGTAAGGTTAGGGGTAGGGTTAGCGTTATGTTTTAGGTTAGGTTTATGGTTAGGGTTAGGGTAACGGTTAAGGTTAGTGTTAGGTTTTGGTTTAGGGTTAGGGTTAGGCTTAGGCTTAGGGTTTGGGTTAGGGTTAGCGTTAGGGTTTCGGTTTGGGTTTGGGATAGGGTTAGTTTTAGGGTTAGGGTTAGTGTTAGATTTTGGGTTAGGGTTATAGTTAGGGTTAGGGTTCGCATTAGGTTTAGGGTTAAGGTTAGGGTTAGGGTTAGTATTTGGGTTAGGGTAAAGGTTCGGGTTAAAGTTAGGGTTAGGGTTAGGGTTAGGGTTAGGATTTGGGTTAGGGTTAGGGTTAGAGGTAGGGTTAGGGTTAGGGTTTGGGTGAGGGTTAGTGTTAGGGTGAGGGGTAGGGTTTGGGTTAGGGTTAGCGTTAGGGTTCGTGTTAGGTTTAAGGTTAGGGTAAGGTTTGGGTTTGGGTTAGGGTTAGCGTTAGGGTTAGTGTTAGGTTTATGGTTAGGGTTAGGGTTAGGGTTAGGGTTAGGGTTAGGGTTAGGGTTAGGATTTGTGTTAGGGTCAGGGTTAGTGTTAGGGTTTGGGTTTGGGTTAGGGTTAGGTTTACGTTTACGGTTAGGGTTTCGTTTAGGGTTAGGTTTAAAGTTTGGGTTAGGGTTAGGATTTGGCACAGGTTTAGGTTTATTGTTAGGATTAGGGTTATGATTAGGTTTTGGGTTCTTGTTAGGTTTAGTTTTAGGGTTAGGGTTAGGGTTAGGGTTAGGGTTACGTTAAGGGTTAGGGTTTGGGTGAGGGTTAGGGTTAGGGTTAAGTTTAGGGTTAGGGTTAGGGTTAGGGTTAGGGTTTGGTTTAGGGTTTGGGTTAGGGTTAGGGTTTGGGTTAGGGTTAGCGTTTGGGTTACGGTTATCGTTAGTGTTAGGGTCAGGGTTAGGGTATGGGTTAGGGTTAGTGTTTGGGTTAGGGTTAGCGTTAGTGTTAGGGTTAGGGTTAGGGTATGGGTTAGGGTTAGGATTAGGTTTAGCGGTAGGTTTAGGGTTAGGGTTTGTGTTAGGGTTACCGTTAGTGTTAGGGTTATGCTTAGGGATAGGTTTAGGTTTTGGGTTACGGTTTGGGTTTGGGTTAGGGTTAGGTTTAGGATTAGGGTGATGATTTGGGTTTGGGTTAGGTTTTGTTTTTTGGTTAGGGTTAGGTTTAGGATTAGGGTGAGGGTTTTGGTTTATGTAAGGGTTAGGGTTAGGGTTAGCTTTAGGGTTTGGGTTAGGATTAGGGTTAGGTTAAGGGGTATGGTTAGGGTTAGGTTTTGGTTTAGGGTTAGGGTTTGGCTTAGGGTTATTGTTATGGTTAGGGTTAGCATTTGGGATAGGGTTAGGGTTAGGGTTATCGTTAGGTTTAGGATTTGGGTTAGGGTTAGGATTAGGATTAGTGTTAGGGTTAGGGTTTTGGTTTTGATTAGGGTTAGGATTATGGTTAGGGTGAGGGTTACGGTTAGGTTCAGGTTTAGGCTTAGGGTTAGGTTTTGGTTTAGGGTTAGGGTTAGGGTTAGGGTTAGGGTTTGGGTTAGGGTTATGGTTATGGTTAGGGTTAGGGTTAGGGTTTTGGTTAGGGTAAGGATTAGGGTTAGGTTTAGGATTTGGTTTTGGGTTAGGTTTAGGATTACGGTTAGGGTGAGGGTCTGAGTTTGGGTATCAGTTAGGGTTAGGGTTTGGAGTTGGGTTAGGCTTAACGTTTGGGTTAGGGTTAGGTCTAGGTTTAGGGTTTGTGTTAGTGTTAGGGTTAGGGTTAGGGTTAGGGTTTGGTTTGGATTAGGGTTAGTTTTAGGGTTAGGGTTAGAGTTAGGTTTTGGGTTAGGGTTAGGTTTGGGTTAGGGTTAGGTATAGGGTTAAGGTTAGGGTTAGGGTTAAGCTAAGGGTTTGGGTTAGGTTTAGGGTGAGTGTTAGGTTTAGGGTTAGAGTTATGGTTAGGGTTAGGTTTACGGTTAGGGTTAGGTTTAGGGTTTGGGTTAGTTTTAGTGTTAGGGTTTGGGTTTGGGTTAGGGTTAAAGCTGGAGTTAGGGTTTGGGTTTGGGTTAGGGTTAGAGTTATGGTTAGGGTTAGGTTTAAGTTTAGGTTTAGGGATAGTGTTAGGGTTAGGGTTAGGGTAACGGTTAGGGTTAGGGTTAGGTTTTGGTTTAGGGTTTGGGTTAAGGTTAGGGTTAGGTTTAGGGTTTGGTTATTTGTTAGGGTTAGGGTTTGGTTTAGGATTAGGGTTTGTTTTAGGGTTATGTTTAGGGTTAGGGTTACGGTTTGTGTTAGGGTTATGATTATGGTTAGGGTTAGGGTTAGGGTTAGGGTTAAGATTTTGTTTAGCATTAGGGGTAGGGTTAGGGTTTGGG
>CM069528.1:7710000-7750000 GCA_035773235.1 Eospalax fontanierii
ATTTGGGTTAGGGTTAAGGTTCGCGTTAGAGTTGGGGTTAGGGTTAGAGTTAGGGTTAGGTGTCAGGGTTAGGCTTAGGGTTAGGGTTAGGAGTTGGGTTACGGTTAAGTTTCGGGTTAGAGTTAGGGTTAGGATTAGTGTTAGGTTTATGTGTCAGGGTTAGGGTTAGGGTTAGGGTTAGGTTTAGGTTTACGGTTAGGATTAGGGTTTAATTTAGGGTTTATTGTTGGGGTTAGGGTTACGGTGAGGGATTGGCTTTGGGTTAGAGTTAGGGTTTGGTTTAGGGTTAAGGTTAGGATTAGGGTTAGAGTTAGGGTTACGGTTTGTGTTAGGGTTATGTTTAGGGTTAGGTTTAGCGTTAGGGTTAGAGTTAAGATTTTGTTTAGGCTTAGGGGTAGGGTTAGGGTTTGGGTTGTGGATTAGGGTTAAGTTTTGGGTTAGTTCTAACGTTAGTGTTACGATTTGAGTTTGGGTTAGAGTTAGCATTTGGTTTAAGGTTAGGGTTAGGGTTAGGGTTTGGTTTTGGGTTAGGGTTCGGGTTAGGTTTAGGGTTAGGTTTACGGTTAAGGTTTGGTTTGGGTTACGGTTAGGGTTAGGTTTATGATTGGGTTATGGTTAGGGTTAGTGTTAGGGTTAGGGTTTGGGATAGGTTTAGGGTTAGGATTAGGGTTAGGATTAGGATTTTGGTTTGGGTTAGGGTTAGGATTAGGTTTAGGGTGAAGTTTTGGGTTTGGGTAAGTTTTAGGGTTCGGGTTAGCGTTAGGGTATGGTTTAGGGTTAGGGTTAGTCTTAGAGTTAGTGTAAGGGTTAGGGTTAGGGTTAGGTTTTGGTTTAGGGTTAGGGTTAGTGTTAGGGTTTGGGTTAGGGTTATGGTTAGGGTTATGGTTAGGGTTTCGGTTAGGGTTAGAGTTAGGATTAGGGTTAGGGTTAGGGTTTGGGTTTGGGTTAGGGTTAGGATTAGGGTTAGGGTGAGGGTTTTGGATTTGGGTAAGGTTAGGGGTAGGGTTAGCGTTAGGTTTTGGGTTAGGTTTATGGTTAGGGTTAGGGTAATGGTTAGGGTTAGTGTTAGGTTTTGGTTTAGGGTTAGGGTTAGGCTTAGGCTTGGGTTTTGGTTTAGGGTTAGCGTTAGGGTTTCGGTTTGGGTTTGGGTTAGGGTTAGTTTTAGGGTTAGGGTTAGTGTTAGATTTTGGGTTAGGGTTATAGTTAGGGTTAGGGTTCGCATTAGGTTTAGGGTTAAGGTTAGGTTTAGGGTTAGTATTTGGGTTAGGGTAAAGGTTCGGGTTAAAGTTAGGGTTAGGGTTAGGGTTAGGATTTGGGTTAGGGTTAGGGTTAGAGTTAGGGTTATGGTTAGGGTTTGGGTTAGGGTTAGAGTTAGGGTTACGGTTAGGGTTTGGGTTAGGGTTAGCGTTAGGGTTAGTGTTAGGTTTAAGGTTAGGGTAAGGTTTGGGTTTGGGTTGGGGTTAGCGTTAGGGTTAGTGTTAGGTTTATGGTTAGGGTAAAGGTTTGGGTTTGGGTTAGGGTTAGGTTTACGTTTACGGTTAGGGTTTCGTTTAGGGTTAGGTTTAAAGTTTGGGTTAAGGTTAGGATTTGGCAGAGGGTTAGGTTTATTGTTAGTATTAGGGTTATGATTAGGTTTTGGGTTCTTGTTAGGTTTAGTTTTAGGGTTAGGTTTAGGGTTAGGGTTACGTTAAGGGTTAGGTTTTGGGTGAGGGTTAGGGTTAGGGTTAAGTTTAGGGTTAGGGTTAGGGTTAGGGTTAGGGTTTGGTTTAGGGTTTGGGTTAGCGTTAGTGTTTGGGTTAGGGTTAGGGTTAGGGTTTGGGTTACGGTTATCGTTAGTGTTAGGGTCAGGGTTAGGGTATGGGTTAGGGTTAGTGTTTGGGTTAGGGTTAGCATTAGTGTTAGGGTTAGGGTTAGGGTATGGGTTAGGGTTAGGTTTAGGTTTAGCGGTAGGTTTAGGGTTAGGGTTTGTGTTAGGGTTACGTTTCGGGTTAGGGTTAGGCTTACGGATAGGTTTAGGTTTAGGGTTAGGGTTTGGGTTAAGATTTTGTTTACCGTTAGGGGTAGGGTTAGGGTTTCGGTTAGGGTTAGGGTTAAGGTTTGGGTCAGTTTTAACGTTAATGTTACGGTTTGGGGTTGGGTTAGGGTTAGGTCACGGTTAGTGTTAGGATTAGGTTTTGTGTTAGGGTTAGTGTTAGATTTAGGCTTACAGTTTAAAATAGTTTTAGGTTTATTGTTAGGGTTAGGGTTTGGTTTAGGGGTTACTGTTAGGATTAGGGTAAAGGTTAGGGTTTGGTTTAGGGTTACGGTTAGGGTTAGGGTTTGGGTTAGGGTTAGGGTTAGGGTTAGGTTTAGGGTTAGGTTTTGGGTTAGGGTTAGCGTTTGGCTTAGGGTTAGGGTTAGTGTTAGGGTTAGGGTTAGGGTATAGGTTAGGGTTAGGTTTAGGTTAAGGGTTAGGTTTAAGGTTAGGGTTTGTTTTAGGGTTACGGTTAGGTTTAGGGTTACGGTTAGGGATAGGTTTAGGGTTAGGGTTAGAGTTTGGTTTTGGGTTAGGGTTAGGGTTAGGATTAGGATCATGGTTTGGTTTTGGGTTAGGGTTTGGGTTTGTGATAGGGTTAGGTTTAGGGTTAGGGTGAGGGTTTGGGTTTATGTAAGAGTTAGGGTTAGGGTTAGCATTAGGGTTTGGGTGAGGGTTAGGTTTAGGGTTAAGTTTAGGGTTAGGGTTAGGGTTAGGGTTAGGGTTAGGGTTTATTTTACGGTTTGGGTTAGGGTTAGGGTTGGGGTTGGGGTTTGGGTTACGGTTATCGTTAGTGTAAGGGTTAGGGTTAGGTTATGGGTTAGGGTTAGTGTTTCGGTTAGGGTTAGCATTAGTGTTAGGGTTAGGGTTAGGGTATGGGTTAGGGTTAGGTTTAGGTTTAGCGGTAGGTTTAGGGTTAGGGTTTGGGTTAGGGTTACGGTTAGGTTTAGGGTTTGGGTTAGGGATAGGTTTAGGGTTTAGGGTTAGGTTTTGGGTTAGGGTTAGGGTTAGGTTTAGGGTTAGGGTGAGGGTTTTGGTTTATGTAAGGGTTAGGGTTAGGGTTCGCATTAGGGTTTGGGTGAGGATTAGGGTTAGGGTAAGGGTTATGGTTAGGGTTAGGTTTTGGTTTAGGGTTATGGTTATGGTTAGGGTTAGCATTTGGGTTAGGGTTTGGGTTATGGTTAGGGTTAGGATTTGGGTTAGGGTTAGGATTAGGATTAGTGTTAGGTTTAGGGTTTTGGTTTTGGTTAGGGTTAGGATTAGGGTTAGGGTGAGGGTTTTGGATTTGGGTAAGGTTAGGGGTAGGGTTAGGTTTAGGGTTAGGGTTTGGGTTTGGGTTATGTTTAGGGTTATGGTTAGGTTTAGGGTTAGGGTTAGTGTTTGGTTATAGTTAGGGTTAGGTTTAGGTTTAGGGTTTTTGTTAGTGTTAGGGTTAGGGTTAGGGTTTGGTTTGCCTTAGGGTTAGTTTTTGCTTTAGGGTTAGGGTTAGGGTTAGCGTTAGGGTTTGGGTTTGGATTAGGGTTAGGATATGGGTTAGGGTTAAGGTTCGCGTTAGAGTTAGGGTTAGGGTTAGAGTTAGGGTTCGGTGTCAGGGTTAGGGTTATGGTTAGGGTTAGGGTTAGGGTTAGGGTTAGGGTTTGGGTTAGGGTTAGGGTTAGGATTAGGGTTAGTGTTAGGGTTTGGGTTTGGGTTTGGGTTAGGGTTAGGGTTAGGGTTAGGGTTAGGGTTTGGGTTAGGGTTAGCGTTACGGTTAGTGTTAGGTTTAAGGTTAGGGTAAGGGTTTGGGTTTGGGTTAGGGTTAGGCTTAGGGTTAGGGTAACGGTTAGGGTTAGGGTGAGGTTTCGGTTTCGGGTTAGGATTAGGGTTAGGGTTTGGGTTTGGGTTAGGTTTAGGGTTAGGGTTAGCTTTAGGGTTAGGGTTAGTTTTTGGTTATAGTTAGGGTTAGGGTTAGGTTTCGGGTTTTTGTTAGGGTTAGGGTTAGGGTTAGAGTTTGGTTTGGCTTAGGGTTAGTTTTTGGTTTAGGGTTAGGGTTAGGTTTAGGGTTAGGGTTTGGGTTTGGATTAGGGTTAGGATTTGGGTTAGGGTTAAGGTTCGCGTTAGAGTTGGGGTTAGGGTTAGAGTTAGGGTTAGGTGTCAGGGTTAGGCTTAGGGTTAGGGTTAGGAGTTGGGTTACGGTTAAGTTTCGGGTTAGAGTTAGGGTTAGGATTAGTGTTAGGTTTATGTGTCAGGGTTAGGGTTAGGGTTAGGGTTAGGTTTAGGTTTACGGTTAGGATTAGGGTTTAATTTAGGGTTTATTGTTGGGGTTAGGGTTACGGTGAGGGATTGGCTTTGGGTTAGAGTTAGGGTTTGGTTTAGGGTTAAGGTTAGGATTAGGGTTAGAGTTAGGGTTACGGTTTGTGTTAGGGTTATGTTTAGGGTTAGGTTTAGCGTTAGGGTTAGAGTTAAGATTTTGTTTAGGGTTAGGGGTAGGGTTAGGGTTTGGGTTGTGGATTAGGGTTAAGTTTTGGGTTAGTTCTAACGTTAGTGTTACGGTTTGAGTTTGGGTTAGAGTTAGCATTTGGTTTAGGGTTAGGGTTAGGGTTAGGGTTTGGTTTTGGGTTAGGGTTCGGGTTAGGTTTAGGGTTAGGGTTAGGGTTAAGGTTTGGTTTGGGTTACGGTTAGGGTTAGGTTTATGATTGGGTTAGGGTTAGGGTTAGTGTTAGGGTTAGGGTTTGGGTTAGGTTTAGGGTTAGGATTAGGGTTAGGATTAGGATTTTGGTTTGGGTTAGGGTTAGGATTAGGTTTAGGGTGAAGGTTTGGGTTTGGGTAAGTTTTAGGGTTCGGGTTAGCGTTAGGGTATGGTTTAGCGTTACGGTTAGTCTTAGAGTTAGTGTAAGGGTTAGGGTTAGGGTTAGGTTTTGGTTTAGGGTTAGGGTTAGTGTTAGGGTTTGGGTTAGGGTTATGGTTAGGGTTATGGTTAGGGTTTGGGTTAGGGTTAGGGTTAGGATTAGGGTTAGGGTTAGGGTTTGGGTTTGGGTTAGGGTTAGGATTAGGGTTAGGGTGAGGGTTTTGGATTTGGGTAAGGTTAGGGGTAGGGTTAGCGTTAGGTTTTGGGTTAGGTTTATGGTTAGGGTTAGGGTAATGGTTAGGGTTAGTGTTAGGTTTTGGTTAAGGGTTAGGGTTGGGCTTAGGCTTAGGTTTTGGGTTAGGGTTAGCGTTAGGGTTTCGGTTTGGGTTTGGGTTAGGGTTAGTTTTAGGGTTAGGGTTAGTGTTAGATTTTGGGTTAGGGTTATAGTTAGGGTTAGGGTTCGCATTAGGTTTAGGGTTAAGGTTAGGGTTAGGGTTAGTATTTGGGTTAGGGTAAAGGTTCGGGTTAAAGTTAGGGTTAGGGTTAGGGTTAGGATTTGGGTTAGGGTTAGGGTTAGAGTTAGGGTTATGGTTAGGGTTTGGTTTAGGGTTAGAGTTAGGGTTAGGGTTAGGGTTTGGGTTAGGGTTAGCGTTAGGGTTAGTGTTAGGTTTAAGGTTAGGGTAAGGTTTGGGTTTGGGTTAGGGTTAGCGTTAGGGTTAGTGTTAGGTTTATGGTTAGGGTAAGGGTTTGGGTTTGGGTTAGGGTTAGGTTTACGTTTACGGTTAGGGTTTCGTTTAGGGTTAGGTTTAAAGTTTGGGTTAGGGTTAGGATTTGGCAGAGGGTTAGGTTTATTGTTAGTATTAGGGTTATGATTAGGTTTTGGGTTCTTGTTAGGTTTAGTTTTAGGGTTAGGGTTAGGGTTAGGGTTACGTTAAGTTTTAGGGTTTGGGTGAGGGTTAGGGTTAGGGTTAAGTTTAGGGTTAGGGTTAGGGTTAGGGTTAGGGTTTGGTTTAGGGTTTGGGTTAGGGTTAGGGTTTGGGTTAGGGTTAGGGTTAGGGTTTGGGTTACGGTTATCGTTAGTGTTAGGGTCAGGGTTAGGGTATGGGTTAGGGTTAGTGTTTGGGTTAGAGTTAGCGTTAGTGTTAGGGTTAGGTTTAGGGTATGGGTTAGGGTTAGGTTTAGGTTTAGCGGTAGGTTTAGGGTTAGGGTTTGTGTTAGGGTTACGTTTCGGGTTAGGGTTAGGCTTACGGATAGGTTTAGGTTTAGGGTTAGGGTTTGGGTTTGGGTTAGGGTTAGGTTTAGGATTAGGGTGATGATTTGGGTTTGGGTTAGGTTTTGTTTTTTGGTTAGGGTTAGGTTTAGGATTAGGGTGAGGGTTTTGGTTTATGTAAGGGTTAGGGTTAGGGTTAGCGTTAGAGTTTGGGTTAGGATTAGGGTTAGGGTAAGGGTTATGGTTAGGGTTAGGTTTTGGTTTAGGGTTAGGGTTAGGGTTAGGGTTTGGCTTAGGGTTATGGTTATGGTTAGGGTTAGCATTTGGGTTAGGGTTAGGGTTAGGGTTATGGTTAGGGTTAGGGTTAAGCTAAGGGTTTGGGTTAGGTTTAGGGTGAGTGTTAGGTTTAGGGTTAGAGTTATGGTTAGGGTTACGTTTAGGGTTAGGGTTAGGTTTAGGTTTGGGTTAGTTTTAGTGTTAGGGTTTGGGTTTGGGTTAGGGTTAAAGTTAGAGTTAGGGTTTGGGTTTGGGTTAGGGTTGGAGTTATGGTTAGGGTTAGGTTTAAGTTCACGTTTAGGGATAGTGTTAGGGTTAGGGTTAGGGTAACGGTTAGGGTTAGGGTTAGGTTTTGGTTTAGGGTTTGGGTTAGGGTTAGGGTTAGGATTAGTGTTAGGGATAGGGTTTGGGTTTGGGTTAGGGTTAGGATTAGTGTTAGGGTGAGGGTTTTGGATTTGGGTAAGTTTAGGGGTAGGGTTTGCGTTAGGTTTTGAGTTAGGTTTAGGGTTAGCGTTAGGGTAACGTTTAGGGTTAGGGTTAGGGTTAGGTTTTGGGTTAGGGTTAGGGTTAGGCTTAGGCTTAGGGTTTGTGTTAGGGTTAGCGTTAGGGTTTTGGTTTGGGTTTGGGTTAGGGTTAGTTTTAGGGTTAGGGTTAGTGTTAGATTTTGGGTTAGGGTCATAGTTAGGTTTAGGGTTCGCATTAGGTTTAGGGTTAAGGTTAGGGTTAGGGTTAGTATTTGGGTTAGGGTTAAGGTTCGGGTTAAATTTAGGGTTAGGGTTAGGGTTAGGGTTAGGGTTAGGTATCAGGGTTAGGGTTAGGGTGAGGGTTAGGGTTAGGATTTGGGTTAGGGTTAGGGTTAGAGTTAGTGTTAGGTTTAGTTTTTGGGTTAGGGTTAGTGTTAGGGTTAGGGTTAGGGTTTGGGTTAGGGTTAGCGTTAGGGTTAGTGTTAGGTTTAAGGTTAGGGTAAGGGTTTGGGTTTGGGTTAGGGTTAGCGTTAAGGTTAGTGTTAGGTTTATGGTTAGGGTAAGGGTTTGGGTTTGGGTTAGGGTTAGGTTTACGTTTAGGGTTAGGTTTAAAGTTTGGGTTAGGGTTAGGTCTAGGTTTAGGTTTTGTGTTAGTGTTAGGGTTAGGGTTAGGGTTTGGTATGGGTTAGGGTTAGGTTTAGGGTTAGGGTTAGAGTTAGGGTTTGGGTTAGGGTTAGGTTTGGGTTAGGGTTAGGTATAGGGTTAAGGTTAGGGTTAGGGTTAAGCTAAGGGGTTGGGTTAGGTTTAGGGTGAGTGTTAGGTTTAGGGTTAGAGTTATGGTTAGGGTTAGGTTTAGGGTTAGGGTTAGGTTTAGGGTTTGGCTTAGTTTTAGCATTAGGGTTTGGGTTTGGGTTAGGGTTAAAGTTAGAGTTAGGGTTTGGGTTTGGGTTAGGGTTAGAGTTATGGTTAGGGTTAGGTTTAAGTTTAGGTTTAGGGATAGTGTTAGGGTTAGGGTTAGGGTAACGGTTAGGGTTAGTGTTAGGTTTTGGTTTAGGGTTAGGGTTAAGTTTAGGGTTAGGTTTAGGGTTTGGTTTTTTTGTTACTGTTAGGCTTAGGGTTAGGGTTTGGTTTAGGATAGGGTTTGGTTTAGGGTTATGGTTAGGTTTAGGGTTAAGGTTTGTTTTAGGGTTATGGTTATGGTTAGGGGTAGGGATAGGGTTTGGGTTAGGGTTAGGGTTAAGGTTTGGGTCAGTTTTAACGTTAATGTTACGGTTTGGGTTTGGGTTAGGGTTAGGGTTTGTGTTAGGGTTCGCGTTAGGGTTAGTGTTACGTTTAAGGTTGGGTAAGGGTTTGGGTTTGAATTAGGGTTAGGGTTAGGGTTAGGGTTATGGTTTCGTTTAGGGTTAGGTTTAAAGTTTGGGTTAGGGTTAGGATTTGGCAGAGGTTTAGAGTTAGGGTTAGGGTTAGGGTTAGGTTTAGGGTTTGGTTTTTTTGTTAGGGATAGGCTTAGGGTTAGGGTTTGGTTTAGGATTAGGGTTTGGTTTAGGGTTATGGTTAGGGTTAGGGTTACGGTTTGTGTTAGGGTTATGGTTATGGTTAGGGTTAGGTTTAGGGTTAGGGTTAGGGTTAAGATATTGTTTAGCGTTAGGGGTAGGGTTAGGGTTTGGGTTAGAGTTAGGGATAAGGTTTGGGTCAGTTTTAACGTTAATGTTACGGTTTGGGTTTGTGTTAGGGTTAGGGTTTGTGTTAGGGTTCGCGTTAGGGTTAGTGTTACGTTTAAGGTTAAGGTAATGGTTGGGGTTTGAGTTAGGGTTAGGGTTAGGGTTAGGGTTAGGGTTTCGTTTAGGGTTAGGTTTAAATTTAGGGTTAGGGTTATGATTTGGCAGAGATTTAGAGTTAGGGTTAGGGTTAGGGTTAGGTTTTGGGTGAGGGTTAGGGTTAGGGTTAGGTTTAGGCTTAGGTTTAGGGTTAGGGTTAGGGTTTGGTTTAGAGTTTGGGTTAGTGTTAGGGTTAGGGTTAGCGTATAAGTTAGGGTTAGGTTTAGGTTAAGGGTTAGGTTTAAGTTTAGGGTTTGTTTTAGGGTTACGGTTAGGTTTAGGGTTAGGGTTAGGGATAGGTTTAGGGTTAGGGTTAGTGTTTGGATTTGGGTTAGGGTTAGGGTTAGGATTAGGGTCATGGTTTGGTTTTGGGTTAGGGTTTGGGTTTGGGATAGGGTTAGGTTTAGGGTTAGGATGAGGGTTTGGGTTTATGTAAGGGTTAGGGTTAGGGTTAGCGTTAGGGTTTGGGTTAGGGTTAGGGTTAGTTTAAGGGTTAGGGTTAGGGTTAGGTTTTGGTTAAGGGTTAGGGTTAGGGTTTGGCTTAGGGTTATGGTTATGGTTAGGGTTAGCGTTTGGGTTAGGGTTAGATTTAGGGTTAAGTTTAGAGTTACGGTTAGGATTTGGGTTAGGTTTAGGGTTAGGATTAGTGTTAGGATTAGGGTTTTGGTTTTGGTTAGTGTTAGGATTAGGGTTAGTGTGAGGGTTAGAGTTAGGGTTAGGGTTAGGTTTTGGTTTAGGGTTACGATTTGGGTTAGGGTTATGGTTAGTATTTGGGTTAGGGTTAGGGTTTTGGTAAGGGTTAGGGTTAGGGTTAGGGTTAGGGTTTGTGTTTGGGTTATGGTTAGGATTTGGGTTAGGGTGAGGGTTTGGGTTAAGGTAAGGGTTTGGGCTTGGGTTGGGGTTAGGATTAGGCTTAGGTTTAGGGTTAGGGTTTGGGTTTGGGTTAGGGTTAGGTTTAGGGTAAGGGTTAGGGTTATGGTTAGGTTTAGGGTTTGGGTTAGGTTTAGGTTTAGGTTTTGGGTTTGGGTTCGTGTTAGGTTTAGTGTTAGGGTTAGGGTTAGGGTTAGGGTTAGCGTTAGGGTTAGTGTTAGGTTTAAGGTTAGGGTAAGCGTTTGGATTTGGGTTAGGGTTTGGGTTAGGTTTAAGGTCAGGTTGAGTGTTAAGGTTTGGGTTTGGGTTAGGGTTAGCGTTAGTGTTAGGGTTAGGGTTTGGTTTATGGTTACAATTAGGGTTAGGGTTAGGATTAGGGTGTGGTTTGGGTTAGGGTTAGTTTTAGGGTTAGGTTTAGAGTTAGGGTTTGCTTTAGGGTTAGAGTTAGCGTTAGGGTTTGGTTAGGGTTAGGGTTCGGTTTAGTGTTAGGGTTAGGCTTTGCGTTAGGGTTAGGGTTAGGGTTTGTGTTAGGGTTAGTGTTAGGTTTAGGGTTTGGTTTTGGGTTTGGGTTCGTGTTAGTTTTAGTGTTAGGGTTAGGGTTAGGGTTAGGGTTAGCGTTAGGGTTCGTGTTAGGTTTAAGTTTAGGGTAAGCGTTTGGGTTTGGGTTATGGTTTGGGTTAGGGTTAAGGTTAGGTTTAGTGTTAAGGTTTAGGTTTGGGTTAGGGTTAGCGTTAGGGTTAGGGTTATGGTTTGGTTTATGGTTCCAATTAGGGTTAGGGTTAGGATTAGGGTTTGGTTTGGGTTAGGGTTAGTTTTAGGGTTAGGTTTAGAGTTAGGGTTTTATTAGGGTTAGAGTTAGCGTTAGAGTTTGGTTAGGGTTAGGCTTACGTTTAGCGTTAGGGTTAGGCTTAGCGTTAGGTTTAGGGTTAGGGTTTGTGATAGGTCTAGGGTTAGGTTTAGGCTTGGGTTTGGGGAAGGGTTAGGGTGAGGGTTAGGGTGTGTGTTAGGGTTAGGGTTAGGTTTAGGGTTGCTGTTAGGGTTAGCGTTAGGGTTAGTGTTAGGTTTAAGGTTAGGGTAAGCGTTTGGGTTTGGGTTAGGGTTTGGGTTAGGGTTAGGGTTAGGGTTAGGGTTTCGTTTAGGGTAAGGTTTAACGTTTGGGTTATGGTTAGGATTTGGCAGAGGGTTAGGTTTAGGGTTCAGATTAGGGTTATTATTAGGTTTTGGGTTCTGGTTAGGTTTCGTGTTAGGTTTAGGGTTAGTATTAGGGTTAGCGTTAGGGTTAGGTTTAGGGTTAGGGTTTGGGTGAGGTTTAGGGTTAGGGTTAGGGTTAAGGTTTCGCTTAGAGTTATGGTTATGGTTAGGATTAGCGTTTGGTTTAGGGTTAGGGTTAGGGTTAGGTTTAGGATTTGGGTTAGGCTTAGGGTTAGGATTAGTGTTAGGGTTAGTGTATTGATTTGGTTAGGGTTAGGATTAGGGTTAGGGTGAGGGTTACGGTTAGGGTAAGGATTAGGGTTAGGCTTAGGTTTTGCTTTAGGGTTAGGGTTAGGGTTAGGGTTTGGGTTAGGGTTATGGTTAGGGTTAGGGTTAGGATTAGGGTTTTGGTTAGGTTTAGTATTAGGGTTAGGGTTTGGTTTTGGGTTAGGGTTAGGGTTAGAGTTAGGGTTTGCGTTAGGGTTTCGGTTAGGGTTAGGGTTAGCATTAGGATTAGTGCAAGGGTTAGGGTTAGGGTTATGTTTTGGGTTAGGGTAAGGTTTAGGGTTAGGGTTAGATTTTGGGTTAGGGTTAGGGTTAGGCTTAGGCTTAGGGTTTGTGTTAGGGTTAGCGTTAGAGTTTCAGTTTGGGTTTGGGTTAGGATTAGTTTTAGGGTTAGGGTTAGTGTTAGATTTTGGGTTAGGGTTATAGTTAGGGTTAGGGTTCGGATTAGATTTAGGGTTAGGGTTAGGGTTATGGTTAGTATTTGGGTTAGGGTTAAGGTTCGGTATAAATTTAGAGTTAGGGTTAGGGTTAGGGTTAGGTATCAGGATTAGGGTTAGGGTTAAGGTTAGGGTTAGGATTTGGGTTAGGGTTAGGGTTAGAGTTAGGGTTAGGGTTAGGTTTTGTGTTAGGGTTAGTGTTAGCGTTAGGGTTAGGGTTTGGGTTAGGGTTAGAGTTAGGGTTAGTGTTAGGTTTAAGGTTAGGGTAAGGGTTTGGGTTTGGGTTAGGGTTAGCGTTAGGGTTAGTGTTAGGTTTATGGTTAGGGTAAGGTTTTGGGTTTGGGTTAGGGTTAGGTTTACGGTTAGGGTTAGGGTTAGGGTTAGGGTTAGGATTTGGCAGAGGGTTAGGGTTATTGTTAGGATTAGGGTTATGATTAGGTTTTGGGTTCTTGTAAGGTTTAGTTTTAGGGTTAGGGTTAGGGTTAGGGTTAGGGTAAGGGTTAGGTTAAGGGTTAGGGTTTGGGTGAGGGTTAGGGTTAGGGTTAAGTTTACGGTTACGGTTAGGGTTAGGGTTAGGGTTTGGTTTAGGGTTTGGGTTAGGGTTAGTGTTAGAGTTAGGGTTAGGGTTAGGGTTTGGATTAGGGTTATCGTTAGTGTTAGGGTTAGGGTTAGGGTATGGGTTAGGGTTAGTGTTTGGGTTAGGGTTAGCGTTAGTGTTAGGGTTACGGTTAGGATATGGGTTAGGGTTAGGTTTAGTTTTAGCGGTAGGTTTAGGGTTAGGGGTTAGGGTTAGGTTTTGGTTTAGGGTTAGGGTTAGGGTTAGGCTTAGGATTTGGGTTAGGGTTAGCGTTAGGGTTTCGGTTTGGGTTTGGGTTAGGGTTAGTTTTAGGGTTAGGGTTAGTGTTAGATTTTGGGTTAGGGTCATAGTTAGGTTTAGGGTTCGAATTAGGTTTAGGGTTAAGGTTAGGGTTAGGGTTAGTATTTGGGTTAGGGTTAAGGTTCGGGTTAAATTTAGGGTTAGGATTAGGGTTAGGGTTAGGGTTAGGTATCAGGGTTAGGGTTAGGGTGAGGGTTAGGGTTAGGATTTGGGTTAGGGTTAGGGTTAGAGTTAGTGTTAGGGTTAGTTTTTGGGTTAGGGTTAGTGTTAGGGTTAGGGTTAGGGTTTGGGTTAGGGTTAGCGTTAGGGTTAGTGTTAGGTTTATGGTTAGGGTAAGGTTTTGGGTTTGGGTTAGGGTTAGGTTTACGGTTAGAGTTAGGGTTAGGGTTCGGATTTGGCAGAGGGTTAGGGTTATTGTTAGGATTAGGGTTATGATTAGGTTTTGGGTTCTTGTAAGGTTTAGTTTTAGGGTTAGGGTTAGGGTTAGGGTTAGGGTAAGGGTTAGGTTAAGGGTTAGGGTTTGGGTGAGGGTTAGGGTTAGGGTTAAGTTTACGGTTACGGTTAGGGTTAGGGTTAGGGTTTGGTTTAGGGTTTGGGTTAGGGTTAGTGTTAGAGTTAGGGTTAGGGTTAGGGTTTGGATTAGGGTTATCGTTAGTGTTAGGGTTAGGGTTAGGGTATGGGTTAGGGTTAGTGTTTGGGTTAGGGTTAGCGTTAGTGTTAGGGTTACGGTTAGGATATGGGTTAGGGTTAGGTTTAGTTTTAGCGGTAGGTTTAGGGTTAGGGGTTAGGGTTAGGTTTTGGTTTAGGGTTAGGGTTAGGGTTAGGCTTAGGATTTGGGTTAGGGTTAGCGTTAGGGTTTCGGTTTGGGTTTGGGTTAGGGTTAGTTTTAGGGTTAGGGTTAGTGTTAGATTTTGGGTTAGGGTCATAGTTAGGTTTAGGGTTCGAATTAGGTTTAGGGTTAAGGTTAGGGTTAGGGTTAGTATTTGGGTTAGGGTTAAGGTTCGGGTTAAATTTAGGGTTAGGATTAGGGTTAGGGTTAGGGTTAGGTATCAGGGTTAGGGTTAGGGTGAGGGTTAGGGTTAGGATTTGGGTTAGGGTTAGAGTTAGTGTTAGGGTTAGTTTTTGGGTTAGGGTTAGTGTTAGGGTTAGGGTTAGGGTTTGGGTTAGGGTTAGCGTTAGGGTTAGTGTTAGGTTTAAGGTTAGGGTAAGGGTTTGTGTTTGGGTTAGGGTTAGCGTTAGGGTTAGTGTTAGGTTTATGGTTAGGGTAAGGGTTTGGGTTTGGGTTAGGGTTAGGTTTACATTTAGGGTTAGGGTTTCGTTTAGGGTTAGGTTTAAAGTTTGGGTTAGGGTTAGGATTTGGCAGAGGGTTAGGTTTATTGTTAAGATTAGGGTTATGATTAGGTTTTCGGTTCTTGTTAGGTTTAGTTTTAGGGTTAGGGTTAGGGTTAGGGTTAGGGTTAGGGTTACGTTAAGGGTTAGGGTTTGGGTGAGGGGTAGGGTTAGGGTTAAGTTTAGGGTTAGGGTTAGGGTTAGGGTTAGTGTTTGGTTTAGGGTTTGGGTTAGGGTTAGGTTTGGGGTTAGGGTTAGGGTTAGGTTTTGGGTTACGGTTATCGTTAGTGTTAGTGTTAGGTTTAGGGTATGGGTTAGGGTTAGTGTTTGGGTTAGGGTTAGCGTTAGTGTTAGGGTTGGGGTTAGGGTATGGGTTAGGGTTAGGTTTAGGTTTAGCGGTAGGTTTAGGTTTAGGGTTTGGTTTAGGGTTACGGTTAGGGTTATGGTTAGGGTTAGGGATAGGTTTAGGGTTAGGGTTAGGGTTTGGGTTTGGGTTAGGGTTAGGTTTAGGATTAGGGTGATGATTTGGGTTTGGGTTAGGTTTTGTTTTTTGGTTAGGGTTAGGTTTAGGATTAGGGTGAGAGTTTTGGTTTATGTAAGGGTTAGGGTTAGGGTTAGCGTTAGGGTTTGGGTTAGGATTAGGGTTAGGGTAAGGGTTATGGGTAGGGTTAGGTTTTCGTTTAGGGTTAGGGTTTGGGTTAGGGTTAGGGTTATGGTTAGGGTTAGGATTTGGGTTAGGGTTAGAATTAGGATTAGTGTTAGGGTTAGGGTTTTGGTTTTGATTAGCGTTAGGATTATGGTTAGGGTGAGGGTTACGGTTAGGGTCAGGTTTAGGCTTAGGGTTAGGTTTTGGTTTAGGGTTAGGGTTAGGGTTAGGGTTAGGGTTTGGGTTAGGGTTATGGTTATGGTTAGGGTTAGGGTTAGGGTTTTGGTTAGGGTAAGGATTAGGGTTAGGTTTAGGATTTGGTTTTGGGTTAGGTTTAGGATTACGGTTAGGGTGAGGGTCTGAGTTTGGGTATCTGTTAGGGTTAGGGTTTGGAGTTGGGTTAGGCTTAACGTTTGGGCTAGGGTTAGGTCTAGGTTTAGGGTTTGTGTTAGTGTTAGGGTTAGGGTTAGGGTTAGGGTTTGGTTTGGATTAGGGTTAGTTTTAGGGTTAGGGTTAGAGTTAGGTTTTGGGTTAGGGTTAGGTTTGGGTTAGGGTTAGGTATAGGGTTAAGGTTAGGGTTAGGGTTAAGCTAAGGGTTTGGGTTAGGTTTAGGGTGAGTGTTAGGTTTAGGGTTAGAGTTATGGTTAGGGTTAGGTTTACGGTTAGGGTTAGGTTTAGGGTTTGGGTTAGTTTTAGTGTTAGGGTTTGGGTTTGGGTTAGGGTTAAAGTTAGAGTTAGGGTTTGGGTTTGGGTTAGGGTTAGAGTTATGGTTAGGGTTAGGTTTAAGTTTAGGTTTAGGGATAGTGTTAGGGTTAGGGTTAGGGTAACGGTTAGGGTTAGGGTTAGGTTTTGGTTTAGGGTTTGGGTTAAGTTTAGGGTTAGGTTTAGGGTTTGGTTATTTGTTAGTGTTAGGGTTAGAGTTTGGTTTAGGATTAGGGTTTGTTTTAGGGTTATGTTTAGGGTTAGGGTTACGGTTTGTGTTAGGGCTATGATTATGGTTAGGGTTAGGGTTAGGGTTAGGGCTAAGATTTTGTTTATCACTAGGGGTAGGTTCAGGGTTTGGGTTAGGTTCAAGGTTAAGGTTTGGGTTAGTTTTAACGTTAGTGTTACGGATTGGGTTTGGGTTAGGGTTAGGGTTTGTGTTAGGGTTCGCGTTAGGGTTAGTGTTAGGCTTAAGGTTAGGGTAAGGGTTTGCGTTTGAGTTAGCGTTAGGGTTAGGGTTAGGGTTTTGTTTAGGGTTAGGTTTAATGTTTGGGTTACGGTTAGGATTTGGCAGAGGTTTAGAGTTAGGGTTAGGGTTAGGGTTAGGGTTAGGTTTAGGGTTTGGTTTTTTTGTTAAGGTTAGGCTTAGGGTTAGGGTTTGGTTTAGGATTAGGGTTTGGTATAGGGTTATGGTTAGGGTTAGGGTTACCGTTTGGGTTAGGGTTATGGTTATGGTTAGGGTTAGGTTTAGGGTTAGGGTTAGGGTTAAGATTTTGTTTACCTTTAGGGGTAGGGTTAGGGTTTGGGTTAGGGTTAGGGTTAAGGTTTGGGTCAGTTTTAACGTTAATGTTACGGTTTGGGTTTGGGTTAGGGTTAGGTCACGGTTAGTGTTAGGATTAGGTTTTGTGTTAGTGTTAGTGTTAGATTTAGGCTTACAGTTTAAAATAGTTTTAGGTTTATTGTTAGGGTTAGGGTTTGGTTTAGGGGTTACTGTTAGGATTAAGGTAAAGGTTAGGGTTTGGTTTAGGGTTACGGTTAGGGTTAGGGTTTGGGTTAAGGTTAGGGTTAGGTTTAGGGTTAGATTTTGGGTTAGGGTTAGCGTTTGGCTTAGGGTTAGGGTTAGTGTTAGGGTTAGGGTTAGGGTATAGGTTAGGGTTAGGTTTAGGTTAAGGGTTAGGTTTAAGGTTAGGGTTTGTTTTAGGGTTACGGTTAGGTTTAGGGTTAGGGTTAGGGATAGGTTTAGGGTTAGGGTTAGGGTTTGGTTTTGGTTTAGGGTTAGGGTTAGGATTAGGATCATGGTTTGGTTTTGGGTTAGGGTTTGGGTTTGGGATAGGGTTAGGTTTAGGGTTAGGGTGAGGGTTTGGGTTTATGGAAGAGTTAGGGTTAGGGTTAGCGTTAGGGTTTGGGTGAGGGTTAGGGTTAGGGTTAAGTTTAGGGTTAGGGTTAGGGTTAGGGTTAGGGTTAGGGTTAGGGTTAGGGTTTATTTTACGGTTTGGGTTAGGGTTAGGGTTGGGGTTAGGGTTTGGGTTACGGTTATCGTTAGTGTTAGGGTCAGGGTTAGGTTATGGGTTAGGGTTAGTGTTTCAGTTAGGGTTAGCATTAGTGTTAGGGTTAGGGTTAGGGTATGGGTTAGGGTTAGGTTTAGGTTTAGCGGTAGGTTTAGGGTTAGGGTTTGGGTTAGGGTTACGCTTAGGTTTAGGGTTAGGGTTAGGGTTAGGGTTAGGGTTAGGGTTAGAGTTAGGGTTAGGGTTAGGGTTAGGGTTATGGTTAGGGTTAGGTTTTGGTTTAGGGTTATGGTTATGGTTAGGGTTAGCATTTGGGTTAGGGTTAGGGTTATGGTTAGGGTTAGGATTTGGGTTAGGGTTAGGATTAGCATTAGTGTTAGGTTTAGGGTTTTGGTTTTGGTTAGGGTTAGGATTATGGTTAGGGTGAGGGTTACGGTTAAGGTCAGGTATAGGCTGAGGGTTAGGTTTTGGTTTAGGGTTAGGGTTAGGGTTTGGGTTAGGGTTATGGTTATGGTTATGGTTAGGGTTAGGGTTTTGGTTAGGGTAAGGATTAGGGTTAGGTTTAGGATTTGTGTTTCGGTTAGGTTTAGGATTACGGTTAGGGTGAGGGTTTGGGTTTGGGTAAGAGTTAGGGTTAGGGTTAGGAGTTGGGTTAGGCTTAACGTTTGGGTTAGGGTTAGGTCTAGGTTTAGGGTTTGTGTTAGTGTTAGGGTTAGGGTTAGGGTTTGGTATGGGTTAGGGTTAGGTTTAGGGTTAGGGTTAGAGTTAGGGTTTGGCTTAGTTTTAGCATTAGGGTTTGGGTTTGGGTTAGGGTTAAAGTTAGAGTTAGGGTTTGGGTTTGGGTTAGGGTTAGAGTTATGGTTAGGGTTAGGTTTAAGTTTAGGTTTAGGGATAGTGTTAGGGTTAGGGTTAGGGTAAGGGTTAGGGTTAGTGTTAGGTTTTGGTTTAGGGTTAGGGTTAAGTATAGGGTTAGGTTTAGGGTTTGGTTTTTTTGTTACTGTTAGGCTTAGGGTTAGGGTTAGGGTTAGGGTTACCGTTTGTGTTAGGGTTATGGTTATGGTTAGGGTTAGGTTTAGGGTTAGGGTTAGGGTTAAGATTTTGTTTACCGTTAGGGGTAGGGTTAGGGTTTGGGTTAGGGTTAGGGTTAAGGTTTGGGTCATATTTAACGTTAATGTTACGGTTTGGGTTTGGGTTAGGGTTAGGTCACGGTTAGTGGTAGGATTAGGTTTTGTGTTAGGGTTAGTGTTAGATTTAGGCTTACAGTTTAAAATAGTTTTAGGTTTATTGTTAGGGTTAGGGTTTTGTTTAGGTGTTACTGTCAGGATTAGGGTAAAGGTTAGGGTTTGGTTTAGGGTTACGGTTAGGGTTAGGGTTTGGGTTAGGGTTAGGGTTAGGTTTAGGGTTAGGTTTTGGGTTAGGGTTAGCGTTTGGCTTAGGGTTAGGGTTAGTGTTAAGGTTAGGGTTAGGGTATAGGTTAGGGTTAGGTTTAGGTTAAGGGTTAGGTTTAAGGTTAGGGTTTGTTTTAGGGTTACGGTTAGGTTTAGGGTTAGGGTTAGGGATAGGTTTAGGGTTAGGGTTATGGTTTGGTTTTGGGTTAGGGTTAGGGTTAGGATTAGGATCATGGTTTGGTTTTGGGTTAGGGTTTGGGTTTGGGATAGGGTTAGGTTTAGGGTTAGGGTGAGGGTTTGGGTTTATGTAAGAGTCAGGGTTAGGGTTAGCGTTAGGTTTGGGTGAGGGTTAGGGTTAGGGTTAAGTTTAGGGTTAGGGTTAGGGTTAGGGTTAGGGTTATGGTTAGGGTTTATTTTACGGTTTGGGTTAGGGTTAGGGTTGGGGTTAGGGTTTAGGTTACGGTTATCGTTAGTGTTAGGGTTAGGGTTAGGTTATGGGTTAGGGTTAGTGTTTCGGTTAGGGTTAGCGTTAGTGTTAGGGTTAGGGTTAGGGTATGGGTTAGGGTTATGGTTATGCTTATGGTTAGGGTTAGGGTTTTGGTTAGGGTAAGGATTAGGGTTAGGTTTAGGATTTGTGTTTGGGTTAGGTTTAGGATTACGGTTAGGGTGAGGGTTTGGGTTTGGGTAAGAGTTAGGGTTAGGGTTAGGAGTTGGGTTAGGCTTAACGTTTGGGTTAGGGTTAGGTCTAGGTTTAGGGTTTGTGTTAGTGTTAGGGTTAGGGTTAGGGTTTGGTATGGGTTAGGGTTAGGTTTAGGGTTAGGGTTAGAGTTAGAGTTTGGGTTAGGGTTAGGTTTGGGTTAGGGTTAGGTATAGGGTTAAGGTTAGGGTTAGGGTTAAGCTAAGGGGTTGGGTTAGGTTTAGGGTGAGTGTTAGGTTTAGGGTTAGAGTTATGGTTAGGGTTAGGTTTAGGGTTAGGGTTAGGTTTAGGGTTTGGCTTAGTTTTAGCATTAGGGTTTGGGTTTGGGTTAGGGTTAAAGTGAGAGTTAGGGGTTGGGTTTGGGTTAGGGTTAGATTTATGGTTAGGGTTAGGTTTAAGTTTAGGTTTAGGGATAGTGTTAGGGTTAGGGTTAGGGTAACGGTTAGGGTTAGTGTTAGGTTTTGGTTTAGGGTTAGGGTTAAGTTTAGGATTAGGTTTAGGGTTTGGTTTTTTTGTTACTGTTAGGCTTAGGGTTAGGGTTTGGTTTAGGATTAGGGTTTGTTTTAGGGTTATGGTTAGGTTTAGGGTTACGGTTTGTTTTAGGGTTATGGTTATGGTTAGGGGTAGGGTTAGGGTTTGGGTTAGGGTTAGGGTTAAGGTTTGGGTCACTTTTAACGTTAATGTTACGGTTTGGGTTTGGGTTAGGGTTAGGGTTTGTGTTAGGGTTCGCGTTAGGGTTAGTGTTACGTTTAAGGTTGGGTAAGGGTTTGGGTTTGAGTTAGGGTTACGGTTAGGGTTATGGTTTCGTTTAGGGTTAGGTTTAAAGTTTGGGTTAGGGTTAGGATTTGGCAGAGGTTTAGAGTTAGGGTTAGGGTTAGGGTTAGGTTTAGGGTTTGGTTTTTTTGTTAGGGATAGGCTTAGGGTTAGGGTTTGGTTTAGGATTAGGGTTTGGTTTAGGGTTATGGTTAGGGTTAGGGTTACGGTTTGTGTTAGGGTTATGGTTATGGTTAGGGTTAGGTTTAGGGTTAGGGTTAGGGTTAAGATATTGTTTAGTGTTAGGGGTAGGGTTAGGGTTTGGGTTAGAGTTAGGGTTAAGGTTTGGGTCAGTTTTAACGTTAATGTTACGGTTTGGGTTTGGGTTAGGGTTAGGGTTTGTGTTAGGGTTCGCGTTAGGGTTAGTGTTACGTTTAAGGTTAAGGTAAGGGTTGGGGTTTGAGTTAGGTTTAGGGTTAGGGTTAGGGTTAGTGTTTCGTTTAGGGTTAGGTTTAAATTTAGGGTTAGGGTTATGATTTGGCAGAGATTTAGAGTTAGGGTTAGGGTTAGGGTTAGGTTTTGGGTGAGAGTTAGGGTTAGGGTTAGGTTTAGGGTTAGGTTTAGGGTTAGGGTTAGGGTTTGGTTTAGAGTTTGGGTTAGGGTAAGGGGTGGGGGTAGGGTTACGTTTAGGGTTGGTGTTTGGGTTAGGGTTACGATTAGAGTTAGGGGATGGCTTTGGGTTAGGGTTAGGTCAGGGTTATGGTTAGGATTAGCTTTTGGGTTAGGGTTAGTGTTAGATTTAGGCTTACGATTTAAAATAGTTTTAAGTTTATTGTTAGGGTTAGGGTTTGGTTTAGGGGTTACTGTTAGGATTAGGGTAAATGTTAGGGTTTGGTTTAGGGTTACGGTTAGGGTTAGGGTATGGGTTAGGGTTAGGGTTAGGTTTAGGGTTAGGTTTTGGGTTAGGGTTAGCGTTTGGGTTAGGATTAGGGTTAGTGTTAGGGTTAGGGTTAGCGTATAGGTTAGGGTTAGGTTTAGGTTAAGGGTTAGGTTTAAGGTTAGGGTTTGTTTTAGGGTTACGGTTAGGTTTAGGGTTAGGGTTAGGGATAGGTTTAGGGTTAGGGTTAGGGTTTGGATTTGGGTTAGGGTTAGGGTTAGGATTAGGGTCATGGTTTGGTTTTGGGTTAGGGTTTGGGTTTGGGATAGGGTTAGGTTTAGGGTTAGGATGAGGGTTTGGGTTTATGTAAGGGTTAGGGTTAAGGTTAGCGTTAGGGTTTGGGTTAGGGTTAGGGTAAGTTTAAGGGTTAGGGTTAGGGTTAGGTTTTGGTTAAGGGTTAGGGTTAGGGTTAGGGTTTGGCTTAGGGTTATGGTTATGGTTAGGGTTAGCGTTTGGGTTAGGGTTAGATTTAGGGTTAAGTTTAGGGTTACGGTTAGGATTTGGGTTAGGTTTAGGGTTAGGATTAGTGTTAGGATTAGGGTTTTGGTTTTGGTTAGTGTTAGGATTAGGGTTAGTGTGAGGGTTAGAGTTAGGGTTAGGGTTAGGTTTTGGTTTAGGGTTAGGTTTAGGGTTACGATTTGGGTTAGGGTTATGGTTAGTATTTGGGTTAGGGTTAGGGTTTTGTTAAGGGTTAGGGTTAGGGTTAGGATTAGGGTTAGGGTTAGGGTTTGTGTTTGGGTTAGGGTTAGGATTTGGGTTAGGGTGAGGGTTTGGGTTAAGGTAAGGGTTTGGGTTTGGGTTAGGGTTAGGATTAGGTTTAGGTTTAGGGTTAGGGTTTGGGTTTGGGTTAGGGTTAGGTTTAGGGTAAGGGTTAGGGTTACGGTTAGGTTTAGGGTTTGGGTTAGGTTTAGGTTTAGGTTTTGGGTTTGGGTTCGTGTTAGGTTTAGTGTTAGGGTTAGGGTTAGGGTTAGGGTTAGCGTTAGGGTTAGTGTTAGGTTTAAGGTTAGGGTAAGCGTTTGGATTTGGGTTAGGGTTTGGGTTAGGTTTAAGGTCAGGTTTAGTGTTAAGGTTTGGGTTTGGGTTAGGGTTAGCGTTAGTGTTAGGGTTAGGGTTTGGTTTATGGTTACAATTAGGGTTAGGGTTAGGATTAGGGTTTGGTTTGGGTTACGGTTAGTTTTAGGGTTAGGTTTAGAGTTAGGGTTTGCTTTAGGGTTAGAGTTAGCGTTAGGGTTTGGTTAGGGTTAGGGTTAGGTTTAGGGTTAGGGTTAGGCTTTGCGTTAGGGTTAGGGTTAGGGTTTGTGTTAGGGTTAGTGTTAGGTTTAGGGTTTGGTTTTGGGTTTGGGTTCGTGTTAGGTTTAGTGTTAGGGTTAGGGTTAGGGTTAGGGTTAGGGTTAGCGTTAGGGTTCGTGTTAGGTTTAAGTTTAGGGTAAGCGTTTGGGTTTGGGTTATGGTTTGGGTTAGGGTTAAGGTTAGGTTTAGTGTTAAGGTTTAGGTTTGGGTTAGGGTTAGCGTTAGGGTTAGGGTTATGGTTTGGTTTATGGTTCCAATTAGGGTTAGGGTTAGGATTAGGGTTTGGTTTGGGTTAGGGTTAGTTTTAGGGTTAGGTTTAGAGTTAGGGTTTTATTAGGGTTAGAGTTAGCGTTAGAGTTTGGTTAGGGTTAGGGTTAGGTTTAGGGTTAGGGTTAGGCTTAGCGTTAGGGTTAGGGTTAGGGTTTGTGTTAGGTTTAGGGTTTCTGTTAGGGTTAGCGTTAGGGTTAGCGTTAGGTTTAGTGTTAGGTTTAAGGTTAGGGTAAGCGTTTGGGTTTGGGTTAGGGTTTGGGTTAGGGTTAGGGTTAGGGTTAGGGTTTCGTTTAGGGTAAGGTTTAACGTTTGGGTTATGGTTAGGATTTGGCAGAGGGTTAGGTTTAGGGTTCAGATTAGGGTTATGATTAGGTTTTGGGTTCTGGTTAGGTTTCGTGTTTGGTTTAGGGTTAGTATTAGGGTTAGCGTTAGGGTTAGGTTTAGGGTTAGGGTTTGGGTGAGGGTTAGGGTTAGGGTTAGGGTTAAGGTTTCGCTTAGAGTTATGGTTATGGTTAGGGTTAGCGTTTGGTTTAGGGTTAGGGTTAGGGTTAGGTTTAGGATTTGGGTTAGGCTTAGGGTTAGGATTAGTGTTAGGGTTAGTGTATTGATTTGGTTAGGGTTAGGATTAGGGTTAGGGTGAGGGTTACGGTTAGGGTAAGGATTAGGGTTAGGCTTAGGTTTTGCTTTAGGGTTAGGGTTAGGGTTAGGGTTTGGGTTAGGGTTATGGTTAGGGTTAGGGTTAGGATTAGGGTTTTGGTTAGGTTTAGTATTAGGGTTAGGGTTTGGTTTTGGGTTAGGGTTAGGGTTAGAGTTAGGGTTTGCGTTAGGGTTTCGGTTAGGGTTAGGGTTAGCATTAGGATTAGTGCAAGGGTTAGGGTTAGGGTTATGTTTTGGGTTAGGGTAAGGTTTAGGGTTAGGGTTAGATTTTGGGTTAGGGTTAGGGTTAGGCTTAGGCTTAGGGTTTGTGTTAGGGTTAGCGTTAGGGTTTCAGTTTGGGTTTGGGTTAGGATTAGTTTTAGGGTTAGGGTTAGTGTTAGATTTTGGGTTAGGGTTATAGTTAGGGTTAGGGTTCGGATTAGATTTAGGGTTAGGGTTAGGGTTATGGTTAGTATTTGGGTTAGGGTTAAGGTTCGGGATAAATTTAGAGTTAGGGTTAGGGTTAGGGTTAGGGTTAGGTATCAGGATTAGGGTTAGGGTTAAGGTTAGGGTTAGGATTTGGGTTAGGGTTAGGGTTAGAGTTAAGGTTAGGGTTAGGTTTTGTGTTAGGGTTAGTGTTAGCGTTAGGGTTAGGGTTTGGGTTAGGGTTAGAGTTAGGGTTAGTGTTAGGTTTAAGGTTAGGGTAAGGGTTTGGGTTTGGGTTAGGGTTAGCGTTAGGGTTAGTGTTAGGTTTATGGTTAGGGTAAGGTTTTGGGTTTGGGTTAGGGTTAGGTTTACGGTTAGGGTTAGGGTTAGGGTTAGGGTTAGGATTTGGCAGAGGGTTAGGGTTATTGTTAGGATTAGGGTTATGATTAGGTTTTGGGTTCTTGTTAGGTTTAGTTTTAGGGTTAGGGTTAGGGTTAGGGTTAGGGATAGGGTAAGGGTTAGGTTAAGGGTTAGGGTTTGGGTGAGGGTTAGGGTTAGGGTTAAGTTTACGGTTACGGTTAGGGTTAGGGTTAGGGTTTGGTTTAGGGTTTGGGTTAGGGTTAGTGTTAGAGTTAGGGTTAGGGTTAGGGTTTGGATTAGGGTTATCGTTAGTGTTAGGGTTAGGGTTAGGGTATGGGTTAGGGTTAGTGTTTGGGTTAGGGTTAGCGTTAGTGTTAGGGTTACGGTTAGGATATGGGTTAGGGTTAGGTTTAGTTTTAGCGGTAGGTTTAGGGTTAGGGGTTAGGGTTAGGTTTTGGTTTAGGGTTAGTGTTAGGGTTAGGCTTAGGGTTTGGGTTATGGTTAGCGTTAGGGTTTCGGTTTGGGTTTGGGTTAGGGTTAGTTTTAGGGTTAGGTTTAGTGTTAGATTTTGGGTTAGGGTCATAGTTAGGTTTAGGGTTCGCATTAGGTTTAGGGTTAAGGTTAGGGTTAGGGTTAGTATTTGGGTTAGGGTTAAAGTTCGGGTTAAATTTAGGGTTAGGGTTAGGGTTAGGGTTAGGGTTAGGTATCAGGGTTAGGGTTAGGGTGAGGGTTAGGGTTAGGATTTGGGTTAGGGTTAGGGTTAGAGTTAGTGTTAGGGTTAGTTTTTGGGTTAGGGTTAGTGTTAGGGTTAGGGTTAGGGTTTGGGTTAGGGTTAGCGTTAGGGTTAGTGTTAGGTTTAAGGTTAGGGTAAGGGTTTGGGTTTGGGTTAGGGTTAGCGTTGGGGTTAGTGTTAGGTTTATGGTTAGGGTAAGGGTTTGGGTTTGGGTTAGGGTTAGGTTTACGTTTAGGGTTAGGGTTTCGTTTAGGGTTAGGTTTAAAGTTTGGGTTAGGGTTAGGATTTGGCACAGGGTTAGGTTTATTGTTAAGATTAGGGTTATGATTAGGTTTTCGGTTCTTGTTAGGTTTAGTTTTAGGGTTAGGGTTAGGGTTAGGGTTAGGGTTACGTTAAGGGTTAGGGTTTGGGTGAGGGGTGGGGTTAGGGTTAACTTTAGGGTTAGGGTTAGGGTTAGGGTTAGGGTTTGGTTTAGGGTTTGGGTTAGGGTTAGGTTTGGGGTTAGGGTTAGGGTTAGGTTTTGGGTTACGGTTATCGTTATTGTTAATGTTAGGTTTAGGGTATGGGTTAGGGTTAGTGTTTGGGTTAGGGTTAGCGTTAGTGTTAAGGTTGGGGTTAGGGTATGGGTTAGGGTTAGGTTTAGGTTTAGCGGTAGGTTTAGGGTTAGGGTTTGGTTTAGGGTTACGGTTAGGGTTAGGGTTAGGGTTAGGGATAGGTTTAGGGTTAGGGTTAGGGTTTGGGTTTGGGTTAGGGTTAGGTTTAGGATTAGGGTGATGATTTGGGTTTGGGTTAGGTTTTGTTTTTTGGTTAGGGTTAGGTTTAGGATTAGGGTGAGAGTTTTGGTTTATGTAAGGGTTAGGGTTAGGGTTAGCGTTAGGGTTTGGGTTAGGATTAGGGTTAGGGTAAGGGTTATGGGTAGGGTTAGGTTTTGGTTTAGGGTTAGGGTTTGGCTTAGGGTTATTGTTATGGTTAGGGTTAGCATTTGGGATAGGGTTAGGGTTAGGGTTATGGTTAGGGTTAGGATTTGGGTTAGGGTTAGGATTAGGATTAGTGTTAGGGTTAGGGTTTTGGTTTTGATTAGGGTTAGGATTATGGTTAGGGTGAGGGTTACGTTTGGGGTCAGGTTTAGGCTTAGGGTTAGGTTTTGGTTTAGGGTTAGGGTTAGGATTAGGGTTAGGGTTTGGGTTAGGGTTATGGTTATGGTTAGGGTTAGGGTTAGGGTTTTGGTTAGGGTTAGGTTTAAGTTTAGGTTTAGGGATAGTGTTAGGGTTAGGGTTAGGGTAACGGTTAGGGTTAGGGTTAGGTTTTGGTTTAGGGTTTGGGTTAAGTTTAGGGTTAGGTTTAGGGTTTGGTTATTTGTTAGGGTTAGGGTTAGGGTTTGGTTTAGGATTAGGGTTTGTTTTAGGGTTATGTTTAGGGTTAGGGTTACGGTTTGTGTTAGGGTTATGATTATGGTTATGGTTATGGTTAGGGTTAGGGTTAGGGTTAAGATTTTGTTTAGCATTAGGGGTAGGGTTAGGGTTTGGGTTAGGGTTACGGTTAAGGTTTGGGTTAGTTTTAACGTTAGTGTTACGGTTTGGGTTTGGGTTAGGGTTAGGGTTTGTGTTAGGGTTCGCGTTAGGGTTAGTGTTAGGTTTAAGGTTAGGGTAAGGGTTTGGGTTTGAGTTAGCGTTAGAGTTAGGGTTAGGGTTTCGTTTAGGGTTAGGTTTAATGTTTGGGTTACGGTTAGGATTTGGCAGAGGTTTAGAGTTAGGGTTAGGGTTAGGGTTAGGGTTAGGTTTAGGGTTTGGTTTTTTTGTTAGGGTTAGGCTTAGGGTTAGGATTTGGTTTAGGATTAGGTTTTGGTATAGGGTTATGGTTAGGGTTAGGGTTACCGTTTGTGTTAGGGTTATGGTTATGGTTAGGGTTAGGTTTAGGGTTAGGGTTAGGGTTAAGATTTTGTTTACCGTTAGGGGTAGGGTTAGGGTTTGGGTTAGGGTTAGGGTTAAGGTTTGGGTCAGTTTTAACGTTAATGTTACGGTTTGGGTTTGGGTTAGGGTTAGGTCACGGTTAGTGTTAGGATTAGGTTTTGTGTTAGGGTTAGTGTTAGATTTAGGCTTACAGTTTAAAATAGTTTTAGGTTTATTGTTAGGGTTAGGGTTTGGTTTAGGGGTTACTGTTAGGATTAGGGTAAAGGTTAGGGTTTGGTTCAGGGTTACGGTTAGGGTTAGGGTTTGGGTTAGGGTTAGGGTTAGGTTTAGGGTTAGGTTTTGGGTTAGGGTTAGCGTTTGGCTTAGGGTAAGGGTTAGTGTTAGGGTTAGGGTTAGGGTATAGGTTAGGGTTAGGTTTAGGTTAAGGGTTAGGTTTAAGGTTAGGGTTTGTTTTAGGGTTACGGTTAGGTTTAGGGTTAGGGTTAGGGATAGGTTTAGGGTTAGGGTTATGGTTTGGTTTTGGGTTAGGGTTATGGTTAGGATTAGGATCATGGTTTGGTTTTGGGTTAGGGTTTGGGTTTGGGATAGGGTTAGGTTTAGGGTTAGGGTGAGGGTTTGGGTTTATGTAAGAGTTAGGGTTAGGGTTAGCGTTAGGGTTTGGGTGAGGGTTAGGGTTAGGGTTAATTTTAGGGTTAGGGTTAGGGTTAGGGTTAGGGTTAGGGTTTATTTTACGGTTTGGGTTAGGGTTAGGGTTGGGGTTAGGGTTTGGGTTACGGTTATCGTTAGTGTTAGGGTTAGGGTTAGGTTATGGGTTAGGGTTAGTGTTTCGGTTAGGGTTAGCGTTAGTGTTAGGGTTAGGGTTAGGGTATGGGTTAGGGTTAGGTTTAGGTTTAGCGGTACGTTTAGGGTTAGGGTTTGGGTTAGGGTTACGGTTAGGTTTAGGGTTAGGGTTAGGGATAGGTTTAGGGTTAGGGTTAGGGTTTGGGTTTGGGTTAGGATTAGGTTTAGGATTAGGGTGATGGTTTGGGTTTGGGTTAGGTTTTGGGTTAGGGTTAGGGTTAGGTTTAGGGTTAGGGTGAGGGTTTTGGTTTATGTAAGGGTTAGGGTTAGGGTTAGCATTAGGGTTTGGTTTAGGATTAGGGTTAGGGTAAGGGTTATGGTTAGGGTTAGGTTTTGGTTTAGGGTTATGGTTATGGTTAGGGTTAGCATTTGGGTTAGGGTTAGGGTTATGGTTAGGGTTAGGATTTGGGTTAGGGTTAGGATTAGGATTAGTGTTAGGTTTAGGGTTTTGGTTTTGGTTAGGGTTAGGATTATGGTTAGGGTGAGGGTTATGGTTAGGGTCAGGTATAGGCTTAGGGTTAGGTTTTGGTTTAGGGTTAGGGTTAGGGTTTGGGTTAGGGTTAGGGTTATGGTTATGGTTAGGGTTAGGGTTAGGGTTTTGGTTAGGGTAAGGATTAGGGTCAGGTTTAGGAGTTGTGTTTGGGTTAGGTTTAGGATTACGGTTAGGGTGAGGGTTTGGGTTTGGGTAAGAGTTAGGGTTAGGGTTAGGAGTTGGGTTAGGCTTAACGTTTGGGTTAGGGTTAGGTCTAGGTTTAGGGTTAGGGTTAAGGTTTGGTATGGGTTAGGGTTAGGTTTAGGGTTAGGGTTAGAGTTAGGGTTTGGGTTAGGGTTAGGTTTGGGTTAGGGTTAGGTATAGGGTTAAGGTTAGGGTTAGGGTTAAGCTAAGGGGTTGGGTTAGGTTTAGGGTGAGTGTTAGGTTTAGGATTAGAGTTATGGTTAGGGTTAGGTTTAGGGTTAGGGTTAGGTTTAGGGTTTGTCTTAGTTTTAGCATTAGGGTTTGGGTTTGGGTTAGGGTTAAAGTTAGAGTTAGGGTTTGGGTTTGGGTTAGGGTTAGAGTTATGGTTACGGTTAGGTTTAAGTTTAGGTTTAGGGATAGTGCTAGGGTTAGGGTTCGGGTAACGGTTAGGGTTAGTGTTAGGTTTTGGTTTAGGGTTAGAGTTAAGTTTTGGGTTAGGTTTAGGGTTTGGTTTTTTTGTTACTGTTAGGCTTAGGGTTAGGGTTTGGTTTAGGATTAGGGTTTGGTTTAGGGTTATGGTTAGGTTTAGGGTTACGGTTTGTTTTAGGGTTATGGTTATGGTTAGGGGTAGGGTTAGGGTTTGGGTTATGGTTAGGGTTAAGGTTTGGGTCAGTTTTAACGTTAATGTTACGGTTTGGGTTTGGGTTAGGGTTAGGGTTTGTGTTAGGGTTCGCGTTAGGTTTAGTGTTACGTTTAAGGTTGGGTAAGGGTTTGGGTTTGAGTTAGGGTTAGGGTTAGGGTTAGGGTTATGGTTTCGTTTAGGGTTAGGTTTAAAGTTTGGGTTAAGGTTAGGATTTGGCAGAGGTTTAGAGTTAGGGTTAGGGTTAGGGTTATGTTTAGGGTTTGGTTTTTTTGTTAGGGATAGGCTTATGGTTAGGGTTTGGTTTAGGATTAGGGTTTGGTTTAGGGTTATGGTTAGGGTTAGGGTTACGGTTTGTGTTAGGGTTATGGTTATGGTTAGGGTTAGGTTTAGGGTTAGGGTTAAGATTTTGTTTAGCGTTAGGGGTAGTGTTAGGGTTTGGGTTAGGGTTAGGGTTAAGGTTTGGGTCAGTTTTAGCGTTAATGTTACAGTTTGGGTTTGGGTTAGGGTTAGGGTTTGTGTTAGGGTTCGCGTTAGGGTTAGTGTTACGTTTAAGGTTAAGGTAAGGGTTGGGGTTTGAGTTAGGGTTAGGGTTAGGGTTAGGGTTAGTGTTTCGTTTAGGGTTAGGTTTAAATTTAGGGTTAGGGTTATGATTTGGCAGAGATTTAGAGTTAGGGTTAGGGTTAGGGTTAGGTTTTGGGTGAGGGTTAGGGTTAGGGATAGGTTTAGGGTTAGGGTTAGGGTTTGGATTTGGATTAGTGTTAGGGTTAGGATTAGGGACATGGTTTGGTTTTGGGTTAGGATTTGGGTTTGGGATAGGGTTAGGTTTAGGGTTAGGATGAGTGTTTGGGTTTATGTAAGGGTTAGGGTTAGGGTTAGCGTAAGGGTTTGGGTTAGGGTTAGGGTTAGTTTAAGGGTTAGGGTTAGGGTTAGGTTTTGGTTAAGGGTTAGGGTTAGGGTTAGGGTTTGGCTTAGGGTTATGGTTATGGTTAGGGTTAGCGTTTGGGTTAGGGTTAGATTTAGGGTTAAGTTTAGGGTTACGGTTAGGATTTGGGTTAGGTTTAGGGTTAGGATTAGTGTTAGGATTAGGGTTTTGGTTTTGGTTAGTGTTAGGATTAGGGTTAGTGTGAGGGTTAGAGTTAGGGTTAGGGTTAGGTTTTGGTTTAGGGTTAGGTTTAGGGTTACGATTTGGGTTAGGGTTATGGTTAGTATTTGGGTTAGGGTTAGGCTTTTGGTAAGCGTTAGGGTTAGGGTAAGGCTTAGGTTTAGGGATAGGGTTAGGGTTTGTGTTTGGGTTAGGGTTAGGATTTGGGTTAGGGTGAGGGTTTGGGTTAAGGTAAGGGTTTGGGTTTGGGTTAGGGTTAGGATTAGGTTTAGGTTTAGGGTTAGGGTTTGGGTTTGGGTTAGGGTTAGGTTTAGGGTAAGGGTTAGGGTTAGGGTTAGGTTTAGGGTTTGAGTTAGGTTTAGGGTTAGGTTTAGGGTTAGGGTTAGAGTTAGGTTTAGGGTTTGGGTTAGGTTTAGGTTTAGGTTTTGGGTTTTGGTTCGTGTTAGGTTTAGTGTTAGGGTTAGGGTTAGGGTTAGGGTTAGCGTTAGGGTTAGTGTTAAGTTTAAGTTTAGGGTAAGCGTTTGGATTTGGGTTAGGGTTTGGGTTAGGTTTAAGGTCAGGTTTAGTGTTAAGGTTTGGGTTTGGGTTAGGGTTAGCGTTAGTGTTAGCGTTAGGGTTTGGTTTATGGTTACAATTAGGGTTAGGGTTAGGATTAGGGTTTGGTTTGGGTTAGGGTTAGTTTTAGGGTTAGATTTAGAGTTAGGGTTTGCTTTAGGGTTAGAGTTAGCGTTAGGGTTTGGTTAGGGTTAGGGTTAGGTTTAGGGTTAGGGTTAGGCTTTGCGTTAGGGTTAGGGTTAGGGTTTGTGTTAGGGTTAGTGTTAGGTTTAGGGTTTGGTTTTGGGTTTGGGTTCGTGTTAGGTTTAGTGTTAGGGTTAGGGTTAGGGTTAGGGTTAGGGTTAGCGTTAGGGTTCGTGTTAGGTTTAAGTTTAGGGTAAGCGTTTGGGTTTGGGTTATGGTTTGGGTTAGGGTTAAGGTTAGGTTTAGTGTTAAGGTTTAGGTTTGGGTTAGGGTTAGCGTTAGGGTTAGGGTTATGGTTTGGTTTATGGTTACAATTAGGGTTAGGGTTAGGATTAGGGTTTGGTTTGGGTTAGGGTTAGTTTTAGGGTTAGGTTTAGAGTTAGGGTTTTATTAGGGTTAGAGTTAGCGTTAGAGTTTGGTTAGGGTTAGGGTTAGGTTTAGGGTTAGGGTTAGGCTTAGCGTTAGGTTTAGGGTTAGGGTTTGTGTTAGGGCTAGGGTTAGGTTAGGGTTTGGTTTGGGTTAGGGTTAGGGTTAGGGTTAGGGTTTGTGTTAGGGTTAGGGTTAGGTTTAGGGTTTCTGTTAGGGTTAGCGTTTGGGTTAGTGTTAGGTTTAAGGTTAGGGTAAGCGTTTGGGTTTGGGTTAGGGTTTGGGTTAGGGTTAGGGTTAGGGTTAGGGTTTCGTTTAGGGTAAGGTTTAACGTTTGGGTTATGGTTAGGATTTGGCAGAGGGTTAGGTTTAGGGTTCAGATTAGGGTTATGATTAGGTTTTGGGTTCTGGTTAGGTTTCGTGTTAGGTTTAGGGTTAGTATTAGGGTTAGCGTTAGGGTTAGGTTTAGGGTTAGGGTTTGGGTGAGGGTTAGGGTTAGGGTTAGGGTTAAGGTTTGGCTTAGAGTTATTGTTATGGTTAGGGTTAGCGTTTGGTTTAGGGTTAGGGTTAGGGTTAGGTTTAGGATTTGGGTTAGGCTTAGGGTTAGGATTAGTGTTAGGGTTAGTGTATTGATTTGGTTAGGGTTAGGATTAGGGTTAGGGTGAGGGTTACGGTTAGGGTAAGGATTAGGGTTAGGCTTAGGTTTTGCTTTAGGGTTAGGGTTAGGGTTAGGGTTTGGGTTAGGGTTATGGTTAGGGTTAGGGTTAGGATTAGGGTTTTGGTTAGGTTTAGTATTAGGGTTAGGGTTTGGTTTTGGGTTAGGGTTAGGGTTAGAGTTAGGGTTTGCGTTAGGGTTTCGGTTAGGGTTAGGGTTAGCATTAGGATTAGTGCAAGGGTTAGGGTTAGGGTTATGTTTTGGGTTAGGGTAAGGTTTAGGGTTAGGGTTAGATTTTGGGTTAGGTTTAGGGTTAGGCTTAGGCTTAGGGTTTGTGTTAGGGTTAGCGTTAGGGTTTCAGTTTGGGTTTGGGTTAGGGTTAGTTTTAGGGTTAGGGTTAGTGTTAGATTTTGGGTTAGGGTTATAGTTAGGGTTAGGGTTCGGATTAGATTTAGGGTTAGGGTTAGGGTTATGGTTAGTATTTGGGTTAGGGTTAAGGTTCGGGATAAATTTAGAGTTAGGGTTAGGGTTAGGGTTAGGGTTAGGTATCAGGATTAGGGTTAGGGTTAAGGTTAGGGTTAGGATTTGGGTTAGGGTTAGGGTTAGAGTTAGGGTTAGGGTTAGGTTTTGTGTTAGGGTTAATGTTAGCGTTAGGGTTAGGGTTTGGGTTAGGGTTAGAGTTAGGGTTAGTGTTAGGTTTAAGGTTAGGGTAAGGGTTAGGGTTAGGGTTAGGGTTAGGGTTAGGTTTACCGTTAGGGTTAGGGTTAGGGTTAGGATTTGGCAGAGGGTTAGGGTTATTGTTAGGATTAGGGTTATGATTAGGTTTTGGGTTCTTGTTAGGTTTAGTTTTAGGGTTAGGGTTAGGGTTAGGGTTAGGGTTAGGGTAAGGGTTAGGTTAAGGGTTAGGGTTTGGGTGAGGGTTAGCGTTAGGGTTAAGTTTAGGGTTACGGTTATGGTTAGGGTTAGGGTATGGTTTAGGGTTTGGGTTAGGGTTAGTGTTAGAGTTAGGGTTAGGGTTAGGGTTTGGATTAGGGTTATCGTTAGTGTTAGGGTTAGGGTTAGGGTATGGGTTAGGGTTAGTGTTTGGGTTAGGGTTAGCGTTAGTGTTAGGGTTACGGTTAGGATATGGGTTAGGGTTAGGTTTAGTTTTAGCGGTAGGTTTAGGGTTAGGGTTACGGTTAGTGTTAGGATTAGGGTTAGGGATAGGTTTACGGTTAGGGTTAGGGTTTGGGTTTGGGTTAGGGGTAGGTTTAGAATTAGGATGATGGTTTGGGTTTGGGTTAGGTTTTGGGTTTGGGTTAGGGTTAGGTTTAGGTTTAGGGTGAGGGTTTTGGTTTATGTAAGGGTTAGGGTTAGGGTTAGCGTTAGGGTTTGGGTTAGGTTTAGGGTTAGGGTAAGGGTTATGTTTAGGGTTAGGTTTTGGATTAGGGTTAGGGTTAGGGTTAGGGTTTGGCTTAGGGTTATGGTTATGGTTAGCATTAGCATTTGGGTAGGGTTAGGGTTAGGGTTAGGGTTATGGCTAGGATTTGCATTAGTTTTAGGGTTAGGCTTTTGGTTTTGGTTAGGGTTAGGATTATGGTTAGGGTGAGGGTTACGGTTAGGTTCAGGTTTAGGCTTAGGGTTAGGTTTTGGTTTAGTTTTAGGGATAGGGTTAGGGTTTGGGTTAGGGTTATGGTTAGGGTTAGGGTTTTGGTTAGGGAAAGGATTAGGGTTAGGGTTAGGATTTGGGTTTGGGTTAGGTTTACGATTACGGTTAGGGTGAGGGTTTGGGTTTGGGTAAGAGTTAGGGTTAGGGTTAGGAGTAGGGTTAGGCTTCACGTTTGGGTTAGGGTTAGGTCTAGGTTTAGGGTTTGTGTTAGGGTTAGGGTTAGGGTTAGGGTTTGGTTTGGGTTAGGGTTAGTTTTAGGGTTAGGGTTAGAGTTAGGGTTTGGGTTAGGGTTAGGTTTGGGTTAGGGTTAGGTATAGGGTTAAGGTTAGGGTTAGGGTTAAGCTAAGGATTTGATTTAGGGTTAGGTTTGGGTTAGGGTTAAGTTTAGGATTTTTGTTAGGGTTAGGGTTAGGGTTAGGGTTTGGTTTGGATTAGGGTTAGGTTTACAGTTAGGGTTAGTGTCAGTGTTTGGGTTAGGGTTAGGTTTAGGGTTGGGTTTGTGTTAGGGTTAGGATTAGGGGTAGGTTTGGATTTGGGTTAGGGATAGTGTTAGAGATAGGGTTAGGCTTCAGGTTAGGGTTAGGGTGAGGTTTACAGTTAGTTTTTGGTTTGTCTTAGGGTTAGTGTTAGGATTTTGGTTTGGGTTAGGGTTAGGATTAGGTTTAGGGTGAAGGTTTGGGTTTGGGTAAGTTTTAGGGTTAGGGTTAGCGTTAGGGTTTGGGTTAGGGTTAGGGTTATAGTTAGGTTAAGGGTTAGGGTTAGGGTTAGGTTTTAGTTTAGGGTTAGGTTTAGCGTTAGGGTTTGGGTTAGGGTTATGCTTAGGGTTAAAATTAGGGTTAGGGTTAGGGTTAGGGTTTGGGTTATGGTTAGGATTAGGGTTAGTGTGAGGGTTTGGATTTGGGTAAGGTTATGGTTAGGGTTAGCGTTAGGGTTTGGGTTAGGGTTAGGGTTAGGGTTAGGGTAACGGTTAGGGTTAGGGTTAGGTTTTGGTTTAGGGTTTGGGTTAAGGTTAGGGTTAGGTTTAGGGTTTGGTTTTTTTGTTAGGGTTAGGCTTAGGGTTAGGGTTGGGTTTGGGATTAGGGTTTGGTTTAGGGTTATGGTTATGGTTAGGGTTACGGTTTGTGTTAAGGTTATGGTTATGGTTAGGGTTAGGGTTAGGTTTAGGGTTAAGATTTTGTTTAGCGTTAGGGGTAGTGTTAGGGTTAGGATTAGGGTTAGGGTTAGGTTTTGGGTTTGGGTAAGAGTTAGGGTTAGGGTTAGAGTTAGGTTTAGAGTATGTGTTATGGTTAGGGTTAGGGTTAGGATTTGGTTTGGGTTAGGGTTAGTTTTAGGGTTAGAGTTAGAGTTAGGGTTTGGGTTAGGGTTATGTTTGGATTAGGGTTAGGGATAGGGTTAGGGTTAGGGTTTTGGTTAGGGTTAGGGTTAAAGTAAGTGTTTGAGTTAGGTTTAGGGTTAGGGTTAGGGTTTGGCTTAGGGTTTGGGTTTGGGTTCGGGTTAGGTTTAGGGTTAGGATTATGTTTAGTGTTAGGGATAGAGTTAGGCTTTGGGTTACGGTTAGGGTTAGTGTTTGGGTTAGGGTTTTCGTTTGGGTTAGGGTTAGGGTTAGGGTTAGGGGTTGGGTTTGGGTTAGGATTAGGTTTAGGTTTAGGGTTAGGTTTAGGGTTAGGGTTTGGGTTAGGTTTAGGGTTAGGGTTTGGGTTTGGGTTAGGGTTAAAGTTAGAGTTAAGGTTAGGGTTTGGGTTAGGGTTAGGGTTAGTGTTAGGGTTAGGGATAGGGTTAGGGTTTGGGTTAGGGTTAGGGTTAGGGTTTGGGTTTGGTTTAGGGTTAGGTTTAGGGTTAGGGTGAGGTTTTGGGTTTAGGTAAGGGTTAGGGTTAAGGTTCGGGTTACAGTTAGGGTTAGGGTTAGAGTTAGGGTTACGTGTCAGGGTTAGGGTTAGGGTTAGGGTTAGGATTAGGGATAGGTTTAGGATTAGGGTTTGGGTTACGGTTATTGTTAGGTTTAGGGTGAGGGATTGGCTTTGGTTTAGAATTAGGATTTGGGTTAGGGTTAGGATTAGGGTTAGGGTCAGGGTTTGGCTTTGGGTTTGGGTTTGGGTTCGGGTTAGGTTTAGGGTTAGGATTATGTTTAGTGTTAGGGATAGGGTTAGGCTTTGGGTTAGGGTTAGGGTTAGTGTTTGGGTTAAGGTTAGCGTTTGGGTTAGGGTTAGGGTTAGGGGTTGGGATTGGTTTAGGATTAGGTTTAGGTTTAGGGTTAGGTTTAGGGTTAGGGTTTGGGTTAGGGTTACGGTTAGGGTTAGGGTTAGGATTAGGTTTAGGATTAGAGTTAGGGTTAGGATTTGGATTTGGGTTAGGTTTAGGGTTAGGATTAGGGTTAGGTTTAGGATTTTGGTTTGGGTTAGGGTTAGGATTAGTGTTAGGGTGAAGGTTTGGGTTTGGGTAAGGTTTAGGATTATGGTTAGCGTTAGGGTTTGGGTTAGGGTTAGGGTTAGAGATAGGGTGAGATTTAGGTTTAGGATTAGGCTTAGGTTTAGGGTTAGGTTTAGGGTTAGGGTTTGGGTTAGGGTTACGGTTTTTGTTAGGGTTATGGTTATGTTTAGGGTTAGGGTTAGGGTTAGGGTTAAGATTTTGTTTAGGGTTAGGGGTCGGGTTAAGGTTTGGGTTAGGGTTAACGTTAGTGTTACGGTTTGGGTTTGGGTTAGGGGTAGGGTTAGGGTTAGGGTTAGGGTTAGGGTTTGGGTTAGCGTTACAGTTAGGTTTAGGGTTAGGGTTAGGGTTAGTCTTTGGGTTAGGTTTGGGGTTAAGGTTCGGTTTAGGGTTATGGTTAGGATTAGGGTTAGGGGTTAGTGTTAGAGTTAGGTTTAGGGTTTGGGTTACGGTTAGGGTTAGGGTTTGGGTTAAAGTTAGGGTTGGGTTTAGGTTTTCAGTTAGTTTTAGGTTTAGGTTTAGGGTTAGGGTTTGTGTTAGGGTTAGCGTTAGGGTTAGTGTTAGGTTTAAGGTTAGGATAAGGGTTTGGGTTTCAGTTAGGTTTAGGGATAGGTTTAGAGTTAGGGTTAGGGTTAGGTTTACGGTTAGGGTTTGGGTGAGTGTTGGGGTTAGGGTTAGGTTTAGGGTTTGGTTTAGGGTTTGGGTTAGGGTTAGGGTTAGGTTTAGGGTTGGGGTTTGGGTTAGGGTTACGATTAGAGTTAGGCGTTGGGTTTGCGTTAGGGTTAGGTTTAGGGTTAGGTTTAGGTTTATGGTTAGGTTTAAGTTAGGGTTTGTGTTAGGGTTACGGTTAGATTTAGGGTTAGGGTTAGGGATAGGATTAGGGTTAGGGTTAGGGTTTGGGTTTGGGTTAGTGTCTGGGTTTGGGTTAGGGTTAGGTTTAGGGTTAGTGTGAGGGTTTCGGTTTATGTAAGGGTTAGGGTTAGGTTTAGCGTTAGGGTTTGGATTAGGGTTAGAGTTAGGGTAAGTGTTAGGTTTATGGTTAGGTTTTGGTTTAGGGTTAGGGTTACATTTAGCGTTTCGCTTAGGGTTATGGTTATTGTTAGGGTTAACGTTTGGGTTAGGTTTAGGGTTAGGGTTAGGGTTAGGGTTAGGGTTAGCGTTAAGGTTAGGATTCGGATTAGGTTTAGGGTTAGGATTAGTGTAAGGGTTAGGGTTTTGGTTTTGGTTAGTGTTAGGATTAGGGTTAGGTTGAGGGTTGCAGTTATGGTAACGGTTAGGGTTAGGGTTAGGTTTTGGTTTAGTGTTAGGATTAGGGTTAGGGTTTGGGGTAAGTTTATGGTTAGGGTTAGGGTTAGGCTTCGGGTTTTGGTTAGGGTTAGGATTAGGGTAATTTTATGGTTTGGGTTTAGGTAAGGGTTAGGGTTATGGTTAGGATTTGGGTTAGGGTTAAGGTTCGGGTTAGAGTTAGGGTTAGGGTTAGGGTTAGGTTTAGGTGTCAAGGTTAGCGTTAGGCTTTGTGTTAGGGTTAGGGTTAGGGTTTGGGCAAGGGTTAGCGTGAGGGTTATGTTTTGGTTTAGGGTTAGGGTTAGGGTTAGGGTTAGGATTTGGGATAGGATTAAGGTTCGGGTTAGAGTTAGGGTTAGGGTTAGAGTAAGCGTTAGGGTTAGGGTTAGGATTAGGGTTAGGATTTGGGTTAGGGTTAAGGTTTGGGTTAGAGTTAGGGTTAGGGTTAGAGTTAGGGTTACGTGTCAGGGTTAGAGATAGGGTTAGGTTTTGGTTTAGGGTTAGGGTTGGGGTTACGGATTGGGTTAGGGTTATGGTTAGGGTTAGCGTTAGTGTTAGGGTTTGGGTTAAGGTTAGGGTTAGGTTTAGGGTTAGGATTAGGGTTAGGGTTATGGTTTGTGTTTGGGTTAGGTTTAGGATTAGGGTTACGGTGAGGGTTTGGGTTAAGCTAAGGGTTTGGGTTTGCGTTAGGGTTAGGGTTAGGGTTTGGTTTAGGGTTAAACGAAGGGTTTGGGTTAGGCTTAGGTTAAGGGTTAGTGTTTGGGTTAGGGTTAGGTTTAAGCTAAGGGTTTGGGTTTGGGTTAGGGTTAGGGTTAGGGTTAGTGTTTGGTTTAGTGTTAGCTTTAGGGTTAGGTTTAGGTTTAGGGTTTGGCAGAGGGTTAAGGTTAGGGTTAGGGTTAAGCTAAGGATTTGGGTTTGGTTTAGGGTTAGGGTTAGTGTTAGGGTTTGGGTTAGGGTTAGGGTTAGGGTTAGGGTTAGGGTTAGGGTTAGGGTTAGGGTTTGGGTTTGGGTTAGGGTTAGGATTTGGGTTAGGGTTAAGGTTTGCGTTAGAGTTGGGGTTAGGGTTAGAGTTAGGGTTAGGTGTCAGGGTTAGGGTTAGGGTTAGGATTTGGGTTAGGGTTAAGTTTCTGGTTAGAGTTAGGGTTAGGATTAGGGTTAGGGTTATGTGTCATGGTTAGGGTTAGGGTTAGGGGTAGGGTTAGGGTTACGGTTATGATTAGGGTTTAATTTAGGGTTAGGGTTTGGGTTAGGGTTAGGGTGAGGGATTGGCTTTGGGTTAGAGTTAGGGTTTGGGTTAGGGTTAGGTTTAGGATTAGGGTTAGGGTGAGGGTTTGGGTTAAGCTAAGGGTTTGGGTTTGGGTTAGGGTTAGGGTTAGGGTTTGGTTTAGGGTTAAGCTAAGGGTTTGGGTTTGGGTTAGGTTTAGGGTTAGGGTTTGGGTTAGGGTTAGGGTTAATCTAAGGGTTTGGGTTTGGATTAGGGTTAGGGTTAGGGTTAGGGTTTGGTTTAGTGTTAGGTTTAGGGTTAGGTTTAGATTTAGGTTTTGGCAGAGGGTTAAGGATAGGGTTAGGTTTAAGCTAAGGGTTTGGGTTTGGGTTAGGGTTAGGGTGAGTGTTAGGGTTTGGGTTCTTCTTAGGTTTAGTGTTAGTGTTAGTGTTAGGGTTAGGTTTAGGGTTTGGGTTGGGTTAGGGTTTGGGTTAGGGTTAGGTTTAGGGTTAGGTTTAGGGTTAGAGTTAGGGTTAGGTTTAGGTTTAGGGTTAGGGTTAGGGTTAGGTTTAGGGTTTGGGTTAGAGTTAAATTTAGAGTTAGGTTTTGGGTTTGGGTTAGGGTTAGGGTGAGGGTTTGGGTTTGGGTAAGGGTTAGGGTTAGGGTTAGGGTTAGGATTTGGGTTAGGGTTAAGGTTCGGGTTAGATTTAGGTTTAGGGTGACCGTTAGGTGTCAAGATTAGCCTTAGGATTTGTGTTCGGGTTAGGGTTAGGGTTAGGGCAAGGGTTAGGGTTAGCGTTTGGGTTTGGGTTAGTGTTTTTGTTTGGGTTAGGGTTAGGTTTAGGGTTAGTGTGAGGGTTTCGGTTTATGTAAGGGTTAGGGTTAGGGTTAGCGTTAGGGTTTGGGTTAGGGTTAGAGTTAGGGTGAGTGTTAGGTTTAGGGTTAGGTTTTGGTTTAGGGTTAGGGTTACATTTAGCGTTTCGCTTAGGGTTATGGTTATTGTTAGGGTTAACGTTTGCGTTAGGTTTAGGGTTAGGGTTAGGGTTAGCGTTAAGGTTAGGATTCGGGTTAGGTTTACGGTTAGGATTAGTGTAAGGGTTAGGGTTTTGGTTATGTTTAGTGTTAGGATTAGGGTTAGGTTGAGGGTTGCGGTTAGGGTAACGGTTAGGGTTAGGGTTAGGTTTTGGATTAGGGTTAGGATTAGGGTTAGGGTTTGGGGTAAGTTTATGGTTAGGGTTAGAGTTAGGCATCGGGTTTTGGTTACGGTTAGGATTAGGGTTAGGTTTACGGTTTGGGTTTAGGTAAGTGTTAGGGTTATGGTTAGGATTTGGGTTAGGGTTAAGGTTCGGGTTAGAGTTAGGGTTAGGGTTAGGTTTAGGTGTCAAGGTTAGCATTAGGGTTTGTGTTTGGGTTAGGGTTAGGGTTTGGGCAAGGGTTAGCGTGAGGGTTATATTTTGGTTTAGGGTTAGGGTTAGGGTTAGGGTTAGGGTTAGGGTTAGGATTTGGGATAGGATTAAGGTTCAGGTTAGAGTTAGGGTTAGGGTTAGAGTAAGGGTTAGTTGTCAGGGTTAGGGTTAGGGTTAGGATTAGGGTTAGGATTTGGGTTAGGGTTAAGGTTTGGGTTAGAGTTAGGGTTATGTTTAGAGTTAGGGTTACGTGTCAGGGTTAGAGTTAGGGTTAGGTTTTGGTTTAGGGTTAGGGTTGATGTTACGGTTTGGGTTAGGGTTATGGTTAGGGTTAGCGTTAGTGTTAAGGTTTGGGTTAAGTTTAGGGTTAGGTTTAGGGTTAGGATTAGGGTTAGGGTTAGGGTTTGTGTTTGGGTTACGTTTAGGATTAGGGTTAGGGTGAGGGTTTGGGTTAAGCTAAGGGTTTGGGTTTGGGTTAGGGTTAGGGTTAGGGTTTGGTTTAGGGTTAAACTAAGGGTTTGGGTTTTGGTTAGCTTAAGGGTTAGTGTTTGGGTTAGGGTTTGGTTTAAGCTAAGGGTTTGGGTTTGGGTTAGGGTTAGGGTTAGGGTTTGTTTTAGTGTTAGGTTTAGGGTTAGGTTTAGGTTTAGGGTTTGGCAGAGGGTTAAGGTTAGGGTTAGGGTTAAGCTAAGGGTTTGGGTTTGGTTTAGCGTTAGGGTTAGTGTTAGGGTTTGGGTTAGGGTTAGGGTTAGTGTTAGGGTTAGGGTTAGGGTTTGGGTTTGGGTTAGGGTTAGGATTTGGGTTAGGGTTAAGGTTCGCGTTAGAATTGGGGTTAGGGTTAGAGTTAGGGTTAGGTGTCAGGGTTAGGGTTAGGGTTAGGGTTAGGATTTGGGTTAGGGTTAAGTTTCGGGTTAGAGTTAGGGTTAGGATTAGGGTTAGGGTTATGTGTCAGGGTTAGGGTTAGGGTTAGGTTTAGGGTTACGGTTAGGATTAGGGTTTAATTTAGGGTTAGGGTTGGGGTTAGGGTTAGGGTGAGGGATTGGCTTTGGGTTAGAGTTAGGGTTTGGGTTAGGGTTAGGTTTAGGATTAGGGTTAGGGTGAGGGTTTGGGTTAAGCTAACGGTTTGGGTTTGGGTTAGGGTTAGGGTTAGGGTTTGGTTTAGGGTTA
>CM069528.1:7757500-7762500 GCA_035773235.1 Eospalax fontanierii
GGCAAGGGTAAGCGTGAGGGTTATGTTTTGGTTTAGGGTTAGGGTTAGCGTTAGGGTTAGGGTTAGGGTTAGGATTTGGGATAGGATTAAGGTTCGGGTTAGAGTTAGGGTTAGGGTTAGAGTAAGGGTTAGTTGTCAGGGTTAGGTTTAGGGTTAGGATTAGGGTTAGGATTTGGGTTAGGGTTAAGGTTTGGGTTAGAGTTAGGGTTAGGGTTAGAGTTAGGGTTACGTGTCAGGGTTAGAGTTAGGGTTAGGTTTTGGTTTAGGTTAGGGTTGGGATTACGGTTTTGGTTAGGGTTATGGTTAGGGTTAGCATTAGTGTTAGGGTTTGGGTTAAGGTTAGGGTTAGGTTTAGGGTTAGGATTAGGGTTAGGGTTAGGGTTTGTGTTTGGGTTATGTTTAGGATTAGGGTTAGGGTTAAGGTTCGGGTTAGATTTAGGGTTAGGGTTACCGTTAGGTGTCAAGATTAGCCTTAGGATTTGTGTTCGGGTTAGGGTTAGGGTTAGGGCAAGGGTTAGGGTTAGGTTAGGTTTTGGTTTAGGGTTAGGGTTAGGGATAGGTTTAGGGTTAGGGTTAGCGTTTGGGTTTCGGTTAGTGTTTGGGTTTGGGTTAGGTTTTGGTTTAGGGTTAGGGTTGGGGTTACGGTTTGGGTTAGGGTTATGGTTAGGGTTAGCGTTAGTGTTAGTGTTTGTGTTAAGGTTAGGGTTAAGTTTAGGGTTAGGATTAGGGTTAGGGTTAGGGTTTGTGTTTGGGTTAGGTTTAGGATTAGGGTTAGGGTGAGGGTTTGGGTTAAGCTAAGGGTTTGGGTTTGGGTTAGGGTTAGGGTTAGGGTTTGGTTTAGGGTTAAACTAAGGGTTTGGGTTTGGGTTAGCTTAAGGGTTAGTGTTTGGGTTAGGGTTTGGTTTAAGCTAAGGGTTTGGGTTTGGGTTACGGTTAGGGTTAGGGTTAGGGTTTGGTTTAGTGTTAGGTTTAGGGTTAGGTTTAGGTTTAGGGTTTGGCAGAGGGTTAAGGTTAGGGTTAGGGTTAAGCTAAGGGTTTGGTTTTGGTTTAGCGTTAGGGTTAGTGTTAGGGGTTGGGTTAGGGTTAGGGTTAGGGTTAGGGTTAGGGTTAGGGTTAGGGTTAGGGTTTGTGTTTGGGTTAGGTTTAGGATTAGGGTTAGGGTTAAGGTTCGGGTTAGATTTAGGGTTAGGGTTACCGTTAGGTGTCAAGATTAGCCTTAGGATTTGTGTTCGGGTTAGGGTTAGGGTTAGGGCAAGGGTTAGGGTTAGGTTAGGTTTTGGTTTAGGGTTAGGGTTAGGGATAGGTTTAGGGTTAGGGTTAGCGTTTGGGTTTGGGTTAGTGTTTGGGTTTGGGTTAGGGTTAGGTTTAGGGTTAGTGTGAGGGTTTCGGTTTATGTAAGGGTTAGGGTTAGGGTTAGCGTTAGGGTTTGGGTTGGGGTTAGAGTTAGGGTAAGTGTTAGGTTTAGGGTTAGGTTTTGGTTTTGGGTTAGGGTTACATTTAGCGTTAGCTTAGGGTTATGGATATTGTTAGGGTTAACTTTGGGTTAGGTTTAAGGTTAGGGTTAGGGTTAGCGTTAAGGTTAGGATTCGGGTTAGGTTTAGGGTTAGGATTAGTGTAAGGGTTAGGGTTTTGGTTATGGTTAGTGTTAGGATTAGGGTTAGGTTGAGGGTTGCGGTTAGGGTAACAGTTAGGGTTAGCGTTAGGTTTTGGTTTAGGGTTAGGATTAGGGTTAGGGTTTGGGGTAAGTTTATGGTTAGGGTTAGGGTTAGGCTTCGGGTTTTGGTTAGGGTTAGGATTAGGGTTAGGTTTACGGTTTGGGTTTAGGTAAGGGTTAGGGTTATGGTTAGGATTTGGGTTAGGGTTAAGGTTCGGGTTAGAGTTAGGGTTAGGGTTAGGTTTAGGTGTCAAGGTTAGCGTTAGGGTTTGTGTTAGGGTTAGGGTTAGGGTTTGGGCAAGGGTTAGCGTGAGGGTTATGTTTTGGTTTAGGGTTAGGGTTAGCGTTAGGGTTAGGGTTAGGGTTAGGATTTGGGATAGGATTAAGGTTCGGGTTAGAGTTAGGGTTAGGGTTAGAGTAAGGGTTAGTTGTCAGGGTTAGGGTTAGGGTTAGGATTAGGGTTAGGATTTGGGTTAGGGTTAAGGTTTGGGTTAGAGTTAGGGTTAGGGTTAGAGTTAGGGTTACGTGTCAGGGTTAGAGTTAGGGTTAGGTTTTGGTTTAGGGTTAGGGTTGGGGTTACGGTTTGGGTTAGGGTTATGGTTAGGGTTAGCGTTAGTGTTAGGGTTTGGGTTAAGGCTAGGGTTAGGTTTAGGGTTAGGATTAGGGTTAGGGTTAGGGTTTGTGTTTGGGTTATGTTTAGGATTAGGGTTAGGGTTAAGGTTCGGGTTAGATTTAGGGTTAGGGTTACCGTTAGGTGTCAATATTAGCCTTAGGATTTGTGTTCGGGTTAGGGTTAGGGTTAGGGCAAGGGTTAGGGTTAGGTTAGGTTTTGGTTTAGGGTTAGGGTTAGGGATAGGTTTAGGGTTAGGGTTAGCGTTTGGATTTGGGTTAGTGTTTGGGTTTGGGTTAGGGTTAGGTTTAGGGTTAGTGTGAGGGTTTCGGTTTATGTAAGGCTTAGGGTTAGGGTTAGCGTTAGGGTTTGGTTTAGGGTTAGAGTTAGGGTAAGTGTTAGGTTTAGGGTTAGGTTTTGGTTTAGGTTTAGGGTTACATTTAGCGTTTCGCTTAGGGTTATGGTTATTGTTAGGGTTAAAGTTTGGGTTAGGTTTAGGGTTAGGGTTAGGGTTAGCGTTAAGGTTAGGATTCTGGTTAGGTTTAGGGTTAGGATTAGTGTAAGGGTTAGGGTTTTGGTTATGGTTAGTGTTAGGATTAGGGTTAGGTTGATGGTTGCGGTTAGGGTAACGGTTAGGCTTAGGGTTAGGTTTTGGTTTAGGGTTAGGATTAGGGTTAGGGTTTGGGGTAAGTTTATGGTGAGGGTTAGGGTTAGGCTTCGGGTTTTGGTTAGGGTTAGGATTAGGGTTAGGTTTACGGTTTGGGTTTAGGTAAGGGTTAGGGTTATGGTTAGGATTTGGGTTAGGGTTAGGGTTAGGGTTTGGGGTAAGTTTATGGTGAGTTTTAGGGTTAGGCTTCTGGTTTTGGTTAGGGTTAGGATTAGGGTTAGGTTTACGGTTTGGGTTTAGGTAAGGTTTAGGGTTATGGTTAGGATTTGGGTTAGGGTTAAGGTTCGAGTTAGAGTTAGGTTTAGGGTTAGGTTTAGGTGTCAAGGTTAGTGTTAGGTTTTGTGTTAGGGTTAGGGTTAGGGTTTGTGCAAGGGTTAGCGTGAGGGTTATGTTTTGGTTTAGGGTTAGGGTTAGGGTTAGGGTTAGGGTTAGGGTTAGGTTTAGGGTTAGGATTTGGGATAGGATTAAGGTTCGGGTTAGGGTTAGGGTTAGGGTTAGAGTAAGGGTTAGTTGTCAGGGTTAGGGTTAGGGTTAGGATTAGGGTTAGGATTTGGGTTAGGGTTAAGGTTTGGGTTAGAGTTAGGGTTAGGGTTAGAGTTAGGGTTACGTGTCAGGGTTAGAGTTAGGGTTAGGTTTTGGTTTAGGGTTAGGGTTGGGGTTACGGTTTGGGTTAGGGTTATGGTTAGGGGTAGCGTTAGTGTTAGGGTTTGGGTTAAGGATAGGGTTAGGTTTAGGGTTAGGATTAGGGTTAGGGTTAGGGTTTGTGTTTGGGTTAGGTTTAGGATTAGGGTTAGGGTGAGGGTTTGGGTTAAGCTAAGGGTTTGGGTTTGGGTTAGGGTTAGGGTTAGGGTTTGGTTTAGGGTTAAACTAAGTGTTTGGGTTTGGGTTAGCTTAAGGGTTAGTGTTTGGGTTAGGGTTTGGTTTAAGCTAAGGGTTTGGGTTTGGGTTAGGGTTAGGGTTAGGGTTAGGGTTTGGTTTAGTGTTAGGTTTAGGGTTAGGTTTAGGTTTAGGGTTTGGCAGAGGGTTAAGGTTAGGGTTAGGGTTAAGCTAAGGGTTTGGTTTTGGTTTAGCGTTAGGGTTAGTGTTAGGGTTTGGGTTAGGGTTAGGGTTAGGGTTAGGGTTAGGGTTAGGGTTAGGGTTTGGGTTTGGGTTAGGGTTAGGATTTGGGTTAGGGTTAAGGTTCGCTTTAGAGTTGGGGTTAGGGTTAGAGTTAGGGTTAGGTGTCAGGGTTAGGGTTAGGGTTAGGGTTAGGATTTGGGTTAGGGTTAAGTTTCGGGTCAGAGTTAGGGTTATGGTTAGGGTTAGGGTTACATGTCAGGGTTAGGGTTAGGGTTAGGGTTAGGTTTAGGGTTACGGTTAGGATTAGGGTTTAATTTAGGGTTAGGGTTGGGGTTAGGGTTAGGGTGAGGGATTGGCTTTGGGTTAGAGTTAGGGTTTGGGTTAGGGTTAGGTTTAGGATTAGGGTTAGGGTGAGGGTTTGGGTTAAGCTAAGGGTTTGGGTTTGGGTTAGGGTTAGGGTTAGGGTTTGGTTTAGGGTTAAGCTAAGGGTTTGGGTTTGGGTTAGGTTTAGGGTTAGGGTTTGGGTTAGGGTTAGGTTTAATCTAAGGGTTTGGGTTTGGGTTAGGGTTAGGGTTAGGGTTAGGGTTAGGGTTTGATTTAGTGTTAGGTTTAGGGTTAGGTTTCGATTTAGGGTTTGGCAGAGGGTTAAGGTTAGGGTTAGGTTTAAGCTAAGGGTTAGAGTTTGGGTTAGGGTTTGGGTTAGGGTTTGGGTTAGGGTTAGACGGTTAGTGTTAGTGTTAGGGTTAGGGTTTGGGTAAGGGTTCGGGTTTGGGTTCGGGTTAGGTTTAGGGTTAGGGTTAGGGTTAGGGTTAGCGTTAGGGTTAGTGTTACGTTTAAGGTTAGGGTAAGCGTTTGGGTTTGGGTTAGTGTTTGGGTTAGGTTTAAGAGTAGGGTTAGGGTTAAGGTTTGGGTTTGGGTTAGGGCTAGGGTTAGGGTTTGGTTTAGGGTTACAATTAGGGTTAGTGTTAGGATTAGGGTTTGGTTAGGGTTAGGGTTTGTGTTAGGGCTAG
>CM069528.1:7770000-7777500 GCA_035773235.1 Eospalax fontanierii
GGGTTAGGGTTAGTTTTAGGGTTAGGGTTAGAGTTAGGGTTTGGGTTAGGGTTAGGTTTGGGTTAGGGTTAGGTATAGGGTTAAGGTTAGGGTTAGGGTTAAGCTAAGTGTTTGGGTTAGGTTTAGGGTGAGTGTTAGGTTTAGGCTTAGATTTAGGGTTAGGGTTAGGATGAGGGTTAGGGTTAGGGTTAGGGTTAGGGTTTTGGTTAGGGTTAGGGTTAGGGTTAGGGTTAAGCTAAGGGTTTGGGTTAGATTTAGGTTTAGGGTTTGGGTTAGGGTTAGTGTTAGGGTTTGGGTTTGGGTTAGGGTTAAATTTAGAGTTAGGATTTGGGTTTGGCTTAGGGTTAGAGTTATGGTTAGGGTTAGGTTTAAGTTTAGGTTTAGGGATAGTGTTAGGGTTTGGGTTAGGGTTAGGGTTAGGGTTAGGGTTTGGGTTTCGTTTAGGGTTAGGATTAGGGTTAGGGTGAGGGTTTGGGTTAGGGTTAGGGTTAGGGTTAGGGTTAGGGTTAATGTTCGGGTTAGAGTTAGGGTTAGGGTTAGGGTTAGATGTCAAGGTTAGCATTAGGGTTTGTGTTACGGTTAGGGTTAGGGTTTGGGCAAGGATTAAGGTGAGGGTTAGGTTTTGGTTTAGGGTTAGTGTTAGGGTTTGGTTTAGGGTTAGGATTTGGGGGTAGGGTTAAGTTTCGGGTTAGAGTTAGGGTTAGGGTTAGAGTTAGGTTTAGGCGTCAGGGTTAGGGTTAGGGTTAGGATTAGGGATAGGATTTGGGTTAGGGTTAAGGTTCGGGTTAGAGTTAGGGTTAGGGTTAGAGTTAGGGTTACGTGTCAGGGTTAGGGTTAGGGTTAGGTTTAGGATTAGGGTTAGGGTTAGGGTTTGGTTTAAGGTTTGGATTAGGGTTAGGGTTAGGGTTAGTGTTAGAGGGTTAGTGTTGGGGTTAGGGTTAGGGTTTGGGTTAGGTTTTGGGTTTGGGTTCGGCTTAGGTTTAGGGTTAGGGTTAGGATTATGTTTAATGTTAGGGATAGGGTTAGGGTTTGTGTTAGGGTTTGGGTTAGGGTTAGGGTTAGTGTTTGGGTTAGGGTTAGCTTTTGGGTTACGGTTAGGGTTAGGGTTAGGGTTTGGGTTTGGGTTAGGGTTAATTTTAGGTTTAGGGTTAAGTTTAGGGTTGGGTATGGTTTAGGGTTACGGTTAGGGTTAGGGTTAGGATTAGGGTTAAGGTTAGGTTTAGGCTTAGGGTTTGCGTTAGGCTTAGGGTTAGGATTAGGGTTAGGGTTAGGATTTCGGTTTGGGTTAGGGTTAGGATTAGTGTTAGGGTGAAGGTTTGGGTTTGTGTAAGGTTTAGGGTTAGGGTTAGCATTAGGGTTTGGGTTAGAGTTAGGGTTAGGTTTTGGATTAGGGTTAGGGTTAGCGTTAGGGTTTGGGTTAGGGTTTGTGTTTGGGTAAATGTTAGGATTAAGGTTAGGGTGAGCGTTTGGATTTGGGTAAGGTTGGTGTTAGGGTTAACGGTAGGGTTTGGGTTAGGGTTAGGGTTAGTTTTAGGGTTAGGGTTAGAGTTAGGGTTTGGGTTAGGGTTAGGTTTGGGTTAGGGTTAGGTATAGGGTTAAGGTTAGGGTTAGGGTTAAGCTAAGGGTTTGGGTTAGGTTTAGGGTGAGTGTTAGGTTTAGGGTTAGAATTTGGGTTAGGATTAGGGTTAGGGTTAGGGTTAGGGTTAAGCTAAGGGTTTGGGTTAGGTTTAGGGTTAGGGTTTGGGTTAGGGTTAGGGTTAGGGTTAGGTTTAGGGTTTGGGGTAGTTTTAGTGTTAGGGTTTGGGTTTGTGTTAGGGTTAAATTTAGAGTTAGGATTTGGGTTAGGGTTAGGGTTTGTGTTTGGGTTATGTTTAGGATTAGGGTTAGGGTTAAGGTTCGGGTTAGATTTAGGGTTAGGGTTACCGTTAGGTGTCAAGATTAGCCTTAGGATTTGTGTTCGGGTTAGGGTTAGGGTTAGGGCAAGGGTTAGGGTTAGGTTAGGTTTTGGTTTAGGGTTAGGGTTAGGGATAGGTTTAGGGTTAGGGTTAGCGTTTGGGTTTCGGTTAGTGTTTGGGTTTGGGTTAGGTTTTGGTTTAGGGTTAGGGTTGGGGTTACGGTTTGGGTTAGGGTTATGGTTAGGGTTAGCGTTAGTGTTAGTGTTTGTGTTAAGGTTAGGGTTAAGTTTAGGGTTAGGATTAGGGTTAGGGTTAGGGTTTGTGTTTGGGTTAGGTTTAGGATTAGGGTTAGGGTGAGGGTTTGGGTTAAGCTAAGGGTTTGGGTTTGGGTTAGGGTTAGGGTTAGGGTTTGGTTTAGGGTTAAACTAAGGGTTTGGGTTTGGGTTAGCTTAAGGGTTAGTGTTTGGGTTAGGGTTTGGTTTAAGCTAAGGGTTTGGGTTTGGGTTACGGTTAGGGTTAGGGTTAGGGTTTGGTTTAGTGTTAGGTTTAGGGTTAGGTTTAGGTTTAGGGTTTGGCAGAGGGTTAAGGTTAGGGTTAGGGTTAAGCTAAGGGTTTGGTTTTGGTTTAGCGTTAGGGTTAGTGTTAGGGTTTGGGTTAGGGTTAGGGTTAGGGTTAGGGTTAGGGTTAGGGTTAGGGTTAGGGTTTGTGTTTGGGTTAGGTTTAGGATTAGGGTTAGGGTTAAGGTTCGGGTTAGATTTAGGGTTAGGGTTACCGTTAGGTGTCAAGATTAGCCTTAGGATTTGTGTTCGGGTTAGGGTTAGGGTTAGGGCAAGGGTTAGGGTTAGGTTAGGTTTTGGTTTAGGGTTAGGGTTAGGGATAGGTTTAGGGTTAGGGTTAGCGTTTGGGTTTGGGTTAGTGTTTGGGTTTGGGTTAGGGTTAGGTTTAGGGTTAGTGTGAGGGTTTCGGTTTATGTAAGGGTTAGGGTTAGGGTTAGCGTTAGGGTTTGGGTTGGGGTTAGAGTTAGGGTAAGTGTTAGGTTTAGGGTTAGGTTTTGGTTTTGGGTTAGGGTTACATTTAGCGTTAGCTTAGGGTTATGGATATTGTTAGGGTTAACTTTGGGTTAGGTTTAAGGTTAGGGTTAGGGTTAGCGTTAAGGTTAGGATTCGGGTTAGGTTTAGGGTTAGGATTAGTGTAAGGGTTAGGGTTTTGGTTATGGTTAGTGTTAGGATTAGGGTTAGGTTGAGGGTTGCGGTTAGGGTAACAGTTAGGGTTAGCGTTAGGTTTTGGTTTAGGGTTAGGATTAGGGTTAGGGTTTGGGGTAAGTTTATGGTTAGGGTTAGGGTTAGGCTTCGGGTTTTGGTTAGGGTTAGGATTAGGGTTAGGTTTACGGTTTGGGTTTAGGTAAGGGTTAGGGTTATGGTTAGGATTTGGGTTAGGGTTAAGGTTCGGGTTAGAGTTAGGGTTAGGGTTAGGTTTAGGTGTCAAGGTTAGCGTTAGGGTTTGTGTTAGGGTTAGGGTTAGGGTTTGGGCAAGGGTTAGCGTGAGGGTTATGTTTTGGTTTAGGGTTAGGGTTAGCGTTAGGGTTAGGGTTAGGGTTAGGATTTGGGATAGGATTAAGGTTCGGGTTAGAGTTAGGGTTAGGGTTAGAGTAAGGGTTAGTTGTCAGGGTTAGGGTTAGGGTTAGGATTAGGGTTAGGATTTGGGTTAGGGTTAAGGTTTGGGTTAGAGTTAGGGTTAGGGTTAGAGTTAGGGTTACGTGTCAGGGTTAGAGTTAGGGTTAGGTTTTGGTTTAGGGTTAGGGTTGGGGTTACGGTTTGGGTTAGGGTTATGGTTAGGGTTAGCGTTAGTGTTAGGGTTTGGGTTAAGGCTAGGGTTAGGTTTAGGGTTAGGATTAGGGTTAGGGTTAGGGTTTGTGTTTGGGTTATGTTTAGGATTAGGGTTAGGGTTAAGGTTCGGGTTAGATTTAGGGTTAGGGTTACCGTTAGGTGTCAATATTAGCCTTAGGATTTGTGTTCGGGTTAGGGTTAGGGTTAGGGCAAGGGTTAGGGTTAGGTTAGGTTTTGGTTTAGGGTTAGGGTTAGGGATAGGTTTAGGGTTAGGGTTAGCGTTTGGATTTGGGTTAGTGTTTGGGTTTGGGTTAGGGTTAGGTTTAGGGTTAGTGTGAGGGTTTCGGTTTATGTAAGGCTTAGGGTTAGGGTTAGCGTTAGGGTTTGGTTTAGGGTTAGAGTTAGGGTAAGTGTTAGGTTTAGGGTTAGGTTTTGGTTTAGGTTTAGGGTTACATTTAGCGTTTCGCTTAGGGTTATGGTTATTGTTAGGGTTAAAGTTTGGGTTAGGTTTAGGGTTAGGGTTAGGGTTAGCGTTAAGGTTAGGATTCTGGTTAGGTTTAGGGTTAGGATTAGTGTAAGGGTTAGGGTGTTGGTTATGGTTAGTGTTAGGATTAGGGTTAGGTTGATGGTTGCGGTTAGGGTAACGGTTAGGCTTAGGGTTAGGTTTTGGTTTAGGGTTAGGATTAGGGTTAGGGTTTGGGGTAAGTTTATGGTGAGGGTTAGGGTTAGGCTTCGGGTTTTGGTTAGGGTTAGGATTAGGGTTAGGTTTACGGTTTGGGTTTAGGTAAGGGTTAGGGTTATGGTTAGGATTTGGGTTAGGGTTAGGGTTAGGGTTTGGGGTAAGTTTATGGTGAGTTTTAGGGTTAGGCTTCGGGTTTTGGTTAGGGTTAGGATTAGGGTTAGGTTTACGGTTTGGGTTTAGGTAAGGTTTAGGGTTATGGTTAGGATTTGGGTTAGGGTTAAGGTTCGAGTTAGAGTTAGGTTTAGGGTTAGGTTTAGGTGTCAAGGTTAGTGTTAGGTTTTGTGTTAGGGTTAGGGTTAGGGTTTGTGCAAGGGTTAGCGTGAGGGTTATGTTTTGGTTTAGGGTTAGGGTTAGGGTTAGGGTTAGGGTTAGGGTTAGGTTTAGGGTTAGGATTTGGGATAGGATTAAGGTTCGGGTTAGGGTTAGGGTTAGGGTTAGAGTAAGGGTTAGTTGTCAGGGTTAGGGTTAGGGTTAGGATTAGGGTTAGGATTTGGGTTAGGGTTAAGGTTTGGGTTAGAGTTAGGGTTAGGGTTAGAGTTAGGGTTACGTGTCAGGGTTAGAGTTAGGGTTAGGTTTTGGTTTAGGGTTAGGGTTGGGGTTACGGTTTGGGTTAGGGTTATGGTTAGGGGTAGCGTTAGTGTTAGGGTTTGGGTTAAGGATAGGGTTAGGTTTAGGGTTAGGATTAGGGTTAGGGTTAGGGTTTGTGTTTGGGTTAGGTTTAGGATTAGGGTTAGGGTGAGGGTTTGGGTTAAGCTAAGGGTTTGGGTTTGGGTTAGGGTTAGGGTTAGGGTTTGGTTTAGGGTTAAACTAAGTGTTTGGGTTTGGGTTAGCTTAAGGGTTAGTGTTTGGGTTAGGGTTTGGTTTAAGCTAAGGGTTTGGGTTTGGGTTAGGGTTAGGGTTAGGGTTAGGGTTTGGTTTAGTGTTAGGTTTAGGGTTAGGTTTAGGTTTAGGGTTTGGCAGAGGGTTAAGGTTAGGGTTAGGGTTAAGCTAAGGGTTTGGTTTTGGTTTAGCGTTAGGGTTAGTGTTAGGGTTTGGGTTAGGGTTAGGGTTAGGGTTAGGGTTAGGGTTAGGGTTAGGGTTTGGGTTTGGGTTAGGGTTAGGATTTGGGTTAGGGTTAAGGTTCGCTTTAGAGTTGGGGTTAGGGTTAGAGTTAGGGTTAGGTGTCAGGGTTAGGGTTAGGGTTAGGGTTAGGATTTGGGTTAGGGTTAAGTTTCGGGTCAGAGTTAGGGTTAGGAGTAGGGTTAGGGTTACATGTCAGGGTTAGGGTTAGGGTTAGGGTTAGGTTTAGGGTTACGGTTAGGATTAGGGTTTAATTTAGGGTTAGGGTTGGGGTTAGGGTTAGGGTGAGGGATTGGCTTTGGGTTAGAGTTAGGGTTTGGGTTAGGGTTAGGTTTAGGATTAGGGTTAGGGTGAGGGTTTGGGTTAAGCTAAGGGTTTGGGTTTGGGTTAGGGTTAGGGTTAGGGTTTGGTTTAGGGTTAAGCTAAGGGTTTGGGTTTGGGTTAGGTTTAGGGTTAGGGTTTGGGTTAGGGTTAGGTTTAATCTAAGGGTTTGGGTTTGGGTTAGGGTTAGGGTTAGGGTTAGGGTTAGGGTTTGATTTAGTGTTAGGTTTAGGGTTAGGTTTCGATTTAGGGTTTGGCAGAGGGTTAAGGTTAGGGTTAGGTTTAAGCTAAGGGTGAGAGTTTGGGTTAGGGTTTGGGTTAGGGTTTGGGTTAGGGTTAGACGGTTAGTGTTAGTGTTAGGGTTAGGGTTTGGGTAAGGGTTCGGGTTTGGGTTCGGGTTAGGTTTAGGGTTAGGGTTAGGGTTAGGGTTAGCGTTAGGGTTAGTGTTACGTTTAAGGTTAGGGTAAGCGTTTGGGTTTGGGTTAGTGTTTGGGTTAGGGTTAAGGTTAGGGTTAGGGTTAAGGTTTGGGTTTGGGTTAGGGCTAGGGTTAGGGTTTGGTTTAGGGTTACAATTAGGGTTAGTGTTAGGATTAGGGTTTGGTTAGGGTTAGGGTTTGTGTTAGGGCTAGGGTTAGGGTTAGGGTTTGGTTTGGGTTAGGGTTAGATTTAGGGTTAGGGTTTGGGTTAGGGTTAGGGTTAGGGTTAGGTTTAGGGTTTGTGTTAGGGTTAGCGTTAGGGTTACTGTTAGGTTTAAGGTTAGGGTAAGCGTTTGGGTTTGGGTTAGGGTTTGGGTGAGGGTTAGGGTTAGGGTTAGGGTTAGGGTTTGGTTTAGGGTTAGGGTTAGGGTTAGGGTTAGGGTTAGGATTTGGGTTAGGGTCAGGGTTAGGGTTAGGGTTTGGGTTAGGGTTTGGGTGAGGGTTAGGGTTAGGGTTAGGGTTTCGTTTAGGGTTAGGTGTAACGTTTGTGTTAGGGTTAGGATTTGGCAGAGGGTTAGGGTTAGGGTTAGGATTAGGGTTATGATTAGGTTTTGGGTTCTGGTTAGGTTTACTGTTAGGTTTAGGGTTAGGATTAGGGTTAGCGTTAGGGTTAGGTTTAGGGTTAGGGTTTGGGTGAGGGTTAGGTTTAGGGTTAGGGTTAGGGTTTGGCTTAGAGTTATGCTTATGGTTAGGGTTAGCGTTTGGTTTAGGGTTAGGTTTAGGGTTAGGGTTAGGGTTAGGATTTGGGTTAGGGTTAGGGTTAGGGTTAGGGTTAGGGTTAGGGTTAGGGTTAGGATAAGTGAAAGGATTAGTGTTTTCATTTGGTTATGGTAAGGATAAGGGTTAGGGTGCGGGTTACGGTTAGGGTAAGTATTAGGGTTAGGGTTAGGGTTTGGGTTAGGGTTATGGTTAGGGTTAGGGTTAGGATTAGGGTTTTGGTTAGGGTTAGGATTAGGGTTAGGGTTTGGATTAGGGTTAGGATTAGGGTTAGGGTTAGGTTATTTTTTGGGTGAGTGTTAGGATTAACGTTATGGTTAGGGTTTGCGTTTTGTTTAGGATTAAGTTTAGGGTTTAGTTTGGCTTAGGGTTAGGGGTAGTGTTAGTGTTAGGGTTTGGGTTTGGGTTAGGGTTAGGATTAGGTTTTGGGTTAGCGTTAGAGATAGGTTTCGGGTTAGGGGTAG
>CM069528.1:7782500-7790000 GCA_035773235.1 Eospalax fontanierii
TTAGGTTTAGGCTTAGATTTAGGGTTAGGGTTAGGTTTAGGGTTAGGGTTAGGGTTAGGGTTAGGGTTTTGGTTAGGGTTAGGGTTAGGGTTAGGGTTAAGCTAAGGGTTTGGGTTAGATTTAGGTTTAGGGTTTGGGTTAGGGTTAGTGTTAGGGTTTGGGTTTGGGTTAGGGTTAAATTTAGAGTTAGGATTTGGGTTTGGCTTAGGGTTAGAGTTATGGTTAGGGTTAGGTTTAAGTTTAGGTTTAGGGATAGTGTTAGGGTTTGGGTTAGGGTTAGGGTTAGGGTTAGGGTTTGGGTTTCGTTTAGGGTTAGGATTAGGGTTAGGGTGAGGGTTTGGGTTAGGGTTAGGGTTAGGGTTAGGGTTAGGGTTAATGTTCGGGTTAGAGTTAGGGTTAGGGTTAGGGTTAGATGTCAAGGTTAGCATTAGGGTTTGTGTTACGGTTAGGGTTAGGGTTTGGGCAAGGATTAAGGTGAGGGTTAGGTTTTGGTTTAGGGTTAGTGTTAGGGTTTGGTTTAGGGTTAGGATTTGGGGGTAGGGTTAAGTTTCGGGTTAGAGTTAGGGTTAGGGTTAGAGTTAGGTTTAGGCGTCAGGGTTAGGGTTAGGGTTAGGATTAGGGATAGGATTTGGGTTAGGGTTAAGGTTCGGGTTAGAGTTAGGGTTAGGGTTAGAGTTAGGGTTACGTGTCAGGGTTAGGGTTAGGGTTAGGTTTAGGATTAGGGTTAGGGTTAGGGTTTGGTTTAAGGTTTGGATTAGGGTTAGGGTTAGGGTTAGTGTTAGAGGGTTAGTGTTGGGGTTAGGGTTAGGGTTTGGGTTAGGATTTGGGTTTGGGTTCGGGTTAGGTTTAGGGTTAGGGTTAGGATTATGTTTAATGTTAGGGATAGGGTTAGGGTTTGTGTTAGGGTTTGGGTTAGGGTTAGGGTTAGTGTTTGGGTTAGGGTTAGCTTTTGGGTTACGGTTAGGGTTAGGGTTAGGGTTTGGGTTTGGGTTAGGGTTAATTTTAGGTTTAGGGTTAAGTTTAGGGTTGGGTATGGTTTAGGGTTACGGTTAGGGTTAGGGTTAGGATTAGGGTTAAGGTTAGGTTTAGGCTTAGGGTTTGGGTTAGGCTGAGGGTTAGGATTAGGGTTAGGGTTAGGATTTCGGTTTGGGTTAGGGTTAGGATTAGTGTTAGGGTGAAGGATTGGGTTTGTGTAAGGTATAGGGTTAGGGTTAGCATTAGGGTTTGGGTTAGAGTTAGGGTTAGGTTTTGGATTAGGGTTAGGGTTAGCGTTAGGGTTTGGGTTAGGGTTTGTGTTTGGGTTAATGTTAGGATTAAGGTTAGGGTGAGCGTTTGGATTTGGGTAAGGTTGGTGTTAGGGTTAACGGTAGGGTTTGGGTTAGGGTTAGGGTTAGTTTTAGGGTTAGGGTTAGAGTTAGGGTTTGGGTTAGGGTTAGGTTTGGGTTAGGGTTAGGTATAGGGTTAAGGTTAGGGTTAGGGTTAAGCTAAGGGTTTGGGTTAGGTTTAGGGTGAGTGTTAGGTTTAGGGTTAGAATTTGGGTTAGGATTAGGGTTAGGGTTAGGGTTAGGGTTAAGCTAAGGGTTTGGGTTAGGTTTAGGGTTAGGGTTTGGGTTAGGGTTAGGGTTAGGGTTAGGTTTAGGGTTTGGGGTAGTTTTAGTGTTAGGGTTTGGGTTTGTGTTAGGGTTAAATTTAGAGTTAGGATTTGGGTTTGGGTTAGGGTTAGAGTTATGGTTAGGGTTAGGTTTAAGTTTAGGTTTAGGGATAGTGTTAGGGTTAGGGTTAGGGTTAGGGTTTGGGTTTCGTTTAGGGTTAGGATTAGGGTTAGGGTGAGTGTTTCGGTTTGGGTAAGGGTTAGGGTTAGGGTTAGGATTTGGGTTAGGGTTAATGTTCGGATTAGAGTTAGGGTTAGGGTTAGGGTTAGGGTTAGATGTCAAGGTTAGCGTTAGGGTTTGTGTTAGGGTTAGGATTAGGGTTTGGGCAAGGATTAAGGTGAGGGTTAGGTTTTGGTTTAGGGTTAGGGTTAGGGTTTGGTTTAGAGTTAGGATTTGGAGTAGGGTTAAGTTTCGGGTTAGAGTTAGGTTTAGGGTTAGAGTTAGGTTTAGGCGTCAGGGTTAGGGTTAGGGTTAGGATTAGGGATAGGATTTGGGTTAGGGTTAAGGTTCGGGTTAGAGTTAGGGTTAGGGTTAGAGTAAGGGTTACATGTCAGGGTTAGGGTTAGGGTTAGGTTTAGGATTAGGGTTAGGGTTAGGGTTTGGTTTAAGGTTTGGATTAGGGTTAGGGTTAGGGTTAGTGATAGAGGGTTAGTGTTAGGGTTAGGGTTAGGGTTAGGGTTTGGGTGAGGATTTGGGTTTGGGTTCGGGTTAGGTTTCGGTTAGGGTTAGGATTATGTAATGTTAGGAATAGGGTTAGGGTTTGGGTTAGGGTTTGGGTTAGGGTTAGGGTTAGTGTTTGGGTTAGGGTTAGCATTTGGGTTTGGTTTAGGGTTAGGGTTAGGGTTTGGGTTTGGGTTAGGGTTAATTTTAGGTTTAGGGTTAAGTTTAGGGTTGGTTATGGTTTAGGGTTACGGTTTGGATTAGGGTTAAGGTTAGGTTTAGGCATAGGGTTTGGGTTAGGCTTAGGGTTAGGATTAGGGTTAGGGTTAGGATTTCGGTTTGGGTTAGGGTTAGGATTAGTGTTAGGGTGAAGGTTTGGGTTTGGGTAAGGTTTAGGGTTAGGGTTAGCATTAGGGTTTGGGTTAGAGTTAGGGTTAGGTTTTGGTTTAGGGTTAGGGTTAGCGTTAGGGTTTGGGTTAGGGTTTGTGTTTGGGTTAGGGTTAGGATTAAGGTTAGGGTGAGCGTTTGGATTTGGGTAAGGTTGGTGTTAGGCTTAACGATAGGGTTTGGGTTAGGGTTTGGGTTAGGGTTAGGGTAACGGTTAGGGTTAGGGTTAGGTTTTGGTTTAGGGATTGGGTTAGGGTTAGGGTTAGGTTTAGGGTTTGGTTTTTTTTTTAGGGATAGGCTTAGGGTTAAGGTTAGGTTTATTATTAGGGTTTGGGTTAGGGTTAGGGTTAGGGTACGGTTTGTGTTAGGGTTAAGGTTATGGTTAATGATAGCTTTAGGGTTAAGATTTTGTTTAGGTTTAGGGGTAGGGTTAGGGTTTGGGTTAGGGTTACTGTTAAGGTTTCGGTTAGTTTTAACATTAGTGTTATGGTTTCGGTTTTGGTTAGGGTTAGGGTTAGGGTTAGGGTTATGGTTAGGGTTTGGGTTAGGGTTATAGTTAGGTTTATGGTTAGGGTTAGGATTAGTCTTTGGGTTAGGTTTGGGGTTAAGGTTAGGTTTAGGATTAGGGTTACGATTAGGGTTAGGGGTTAGTGTTATGGTTAGGTTTAGGGTTAGGGATATGGTTAGGGTTAGGGTTTGATTTAGGGTTAGGGTTGGGGTTAGGGTTTCGGTTAGTTTTAGGTTTAGGGTTAGGGTTAGGGTATGTTTTAGGTTTAGGGTTTGGGTTAGGGTTAGGGTTAGGGTTAGGGTTACGGTTTGGCTAAGGGTTAAGGTTATTGTTAGGGTTAGGGTTACGGTTAGGTTTTGGGTTTGGGTTAGGGTTAGCTTTAGGTTTAGTGTTTGGGTTTGGGATAGCGGTAGTGGTGGGGTTAGGGTTAGGGTTTGGGTGAGGGTTATGGTTTGGATTTGGGTTTGGGTTTGGGTTTGGGTTAGGGTTAGGGTAAGGGTTAGGGTTTGGGTTTGTGTTAGGTTAGGGTTAGGGTTGGGGTTAGGGTTTTGGTTACATTTAGTGTTAGGTTTCGGATTAGGTTTAGTTTTAGGGTAAGTGTTAGGTTTAGGGTTCGGGGTTATGTGTTAGGGTAAGGGTTAGTGTTAGGGTTAGGGTTAGGGTTCGGGTTAGGGTATGGGTTAGGGTTAGTGTTAGGGTTAGGGTTAGGCTTTGTGTTAGGGTTAGGGTTAGGGTTAGGTTTTGGTTTAGGGTTAGGATTAGGGTTAGGATTAGGGTTTGGGTTTAGGTAAGGGTTAGGGTTAGGGTTAGGATTTGGGTTAGGGTTAAGGTTCGGGTTAGAGTTAGGGTTAGGGTTAGGGTTAGGTTTAGGTGTCAAGGTTAGCGTTAGGGTTTGTGTTAGGGTTAGGGTTAGGTTTTGGGCAAGGGTTAGGTTGAGGGTTAGGTTTTGGTTTAGGGTTAGGGTTAGGGTTAGGATTTGGGATAGGATTAAGGTTCGGGTTAGAGTTAGGGTTAGGGTTAGAGTAAGGGTTAGGTGTCAGGGTTAGGGTTAAGGTTAGGATTAGGATTAGGATTTGGGTTAGGGTTAAGGTTCGGGTTAGAGTTAGGGTTAGAGTTAGGGTTACGTGTCAGGGTTAGAGTTAGGGTTAGGTTTTGGTTTAGGGTTAGGGTTAGGGTTACGGTTTGGGTTAGGGTTATGCTTAGGGTTAGCGTTAGGGTTAGGGTTTTGGTTAGGGTTAGGGTTAGGGTTAGGATTAGGGTTAGGGTTAGGTTTTGTGTTTGGGTTAGGTTTAGGATTAGGGTTAGGGTAAGGGTTTGGGTTACGCTAAGGGTTTGGGTTTGGGTTAGGGTTAGGGTTAGGGTTAGGGTTTGGTTTAGTGTTAGGTTTAGGGTTAGGTTTAGGGTTAGGTTTAGGTTTAGGGTTTGGCAGAGGGTTAAGGTTAGTGTTAGGGTTAAGCTAAGTGTTTGGGTTTGGTTTAGGGTTAGGGTTAGTTTTAGGGTTTGGGTTCTGCTTACGTTTAGTGTTAGTGTTAGTGTTAGGGTTAGGTTTAGGTTTAGGGTTAGGGTTTGGGTTAGGGTTAGGGTTCGGCTTAGGTTTAGGGTTAGAGTTAGTGTTAGGGTTAGGGTTAGGGTTAGGGTTATGGTTAGGATTAGAGTTAGGGTTAGGGTTAGGTTTAGGGTTAGGGTTTCGTTTAGGGTTAGGTTTAACGTTTGTGTTAGGTTTAGGATTTGGCAGAGGGTTAGGGTTAGGGTTAGGATTAGGGCTATGATTAGGTTTTGGGTTCTGGTTAGTTTTAGTGTTAGGTTTAGGGTTAGGATTAGGGTTAGCGTTAGGGTTAGGTTTAGGGTTAGGGTTTGGGTGAGGGTTAGGGTTAGGGTTAGGGTTTGGTTTTTTTGTTAGGGTTAGGCTTAGAGTTAGGGTTAGGTTTAGGATTAGGGTTTGGGTTAGGGTTTAGGGTTAGGGTTACGGTTTGTGTTAGGGTTAAGGTTATGGTTAATGATAGCTTTAGGGTTAAGATTTTGTTTAGGTTTAGGGGTAGGGTTAGCGTTTAGGTTAGGGTTACTGTTAAGGTTTCGGTTACTTTTAACATTAGTGTTACAGTTTCGGTTTGGTTAGGGTTATGGTTAGGGTTAGGGTTATGGTTAGGGTTTGGGTTAGGGTTATAGTTAGGTTTAGGGTTAGGGTTAGGGTTAGTCTTTGGGTTAGGTTTGGGGTTAAGGTTAGGTTTAGGGTTAGGGTTAGAATTAGGGTTAGGGGTTAGTGTTAGGGTTAGGTTTAGGGTTAGGGATACAGTTAGGGTTAAGGTTTGATTTAGGGTTAGGGTTGGGTTTAGGGTTTCGGTTAGTTTTAGGGTTAGGGTTAGGGTTAGGGTTAGGGTATGTTTTAGGTTTAGGATTTGGGTTAGGGTTAGGGTTAGGGTTAGGGTTACGGTTTGGCTAAGGGTTAAGGTTATTGTTAGGGTTAGGGTTACGGTTAGGGTTTGGGTTTGGGTTAGGGTTAGCTTTAGGTTTAGTGTTTGGGTTTGGGTTAGCGGTAGGGGTGGGGTTAGGGTTAGGGTTTGGGTTAGGGTTATGGTTTGGATTTGGGTTTGGGTTTGGGTTTGGGTTAGGTTTAGGGTAAGGGTTAGGGTTTTGGTTACGTTTAGTGTTAGGGTTCGAATTAGGTTTAGTTTTAGGGTAAGTATTAGGCTTAGGGATCGGGGTTATGTGTTAGGGTAAGGGTTAGTGTTAGGGTTAGGGTTAGGGTTAGGGTTGGGTTAGGGTATGGGTTAGGGTTAGTGTTAGGGTTAGGGTTAGGCTTTGTGTTAGGGTTAGGGTTAGGGTTAGGTTTTGGTTTAGGGTTAGGATTAGGGTTAGGATTAGGGTTTTGGTTTAGGTAAGGGTTAGGGTTAGGGTTAGGATTTGGGTTAGGGTTAAGGTTCGGGTTAGAGTTAGGGTTAGGGTTAGGGTTAGGTTTAGGTGTCAAGGTTAGCGTTAGGGTTTGTGTTAGGGTTAGGGTTAGGGTTTGGGCAAGGGTTAGGTTGAGGGTTAGGTTTTGGTTTAAGGTTAGGGTTAGGGTTAGGGTTAGGATTTGGGATACAATTAAGGTTCGGGTTAGATTTAGTGTTAGGGTTACGGTAAGGGTTACGTGTCAGGGTTAGGGTTAGGGTTAGGATTAGGATTAGGATTTGGGTTAGGGTTAAGGTTCGGGTTAGAGTTAGGGTTAGGGTTAGAGTTAGGGTTACGTGTCAGGGTTAGAGTTAGGGTTAGGTTTTGGTTTAGGGTTAGGGTTAGGGTTCCGGTTTGGGTTAGGGTCATGGTTAGGGTTAGCGTTAGTGTTAGGGTTTTGGCTAGGGTTAGGGTTAGGGTTAGGATTAGGGTTAGGGTTGGGGTTTGTGTTTGGGTTAGGTTTAGGATTAGGGTTAGGGTGAGGGTTTGGGTTAAGCTAAGGGTTTGGGTTTGGGTTAGGGTTAGGGTTAGGGTTAGGGTTTGGTTTAGTGTTAAGTTTAGGGTTAGGTTTAGGTTTAGGGTTTGGCAGAGGGTTAAGGTTATGGTTAGGGTTAAGCTAAGGGTTTGGGTTTGGTTTAGGGTTAGGGTTAGTGTTAGGGTTTGGGTTCTGCTTACGTTTAGTGTTATTGTTAGTGTTAGGGTTAGGTTTAGGTTTAGGGTTAGGGTTTGGGTTAGGGTTAGGGTTAGGGTTATGGTTAGGATTAGAGTTAGGGTTAGGGTTAGGTTTAGGGTTAGGGTTTCGTTTAGGGTTAGGTTTAACGTTTGTGTTAGGGTTAGGATTTGGCAGAGGGTTAGGGTTAGGGTTAGGATTAGGGTTATGATTAGGTTTTGGGTTCTGGTTAGGTTTAGTGTTAGGTTTAGGGTTAGGATTTGGGTTAGTGTTAGGGTTAGGTTTAGGGTTAGGGTTAGGGTGAGGGTTAGGGTTAGGGTTAGGGTTAGGGTTAGGATTTGGGTTAGGGTTAGTGTTAGGGTTAGTGTTTTGATTTGGTTAGGGTTAGGATTAGGGTTAGGGTGAGGGTTACGATTAGGGTAAGTATTAGGGTGAGGCTTAGGTTTTGGTTTAGGGTTAGGGTTAGGGTTAGGGTTAGGGTTTGGGTTAGGGTTATGGTTAGGGTTAGGGTTAGGATTAGGGTTTTGGTTAGGGTTAGGATTAGAGTTAGGTTTTGGTTTAGGGTTAGGATTAGGGTTAGGGTTAGGGTTTTTTTTGGGTTAGTGTTAGGATTAAGGTTATGGTTAGGGTTTGCGTTTTGTTTAAGATTAAGTTTAGGGTTTTGGTTTGGATTAGGGTTAGGGTTATTGTTAGTA
>CM069528.1:7792500-7825000 GCA_035773235.1 Eospalax fontanierii
GGTTAGGTTTGGGTTAGGGTTAGTTTTAGGGTTAGGGTTAGAATTAGGGTTTGGGTTATGGTTAGGTTTGGGTTAGGGTTAGGTATAGGGTTAAGGTTAGGGTTAGGGTTAAGCTAAGGGTTTGGGTTAGTTTTAGGGTGAGTGTTAGGTTTAGTGTTAGAATTAGGGTTACGGTTAGGTTTAGGGTTAGGGTTAGGGTTAGGGTTAGGGTTAGGGTTAAGCTAAGGGTTTGGGTTAGGTTTAGGGTTAGGTTTTGGGTTTGGGTTAGGGTTAAATTTAGAGTTAGGGTTTGGGTTTGGGTTAGGGTTAGAGTTATGGTTAGGGTTAGGTTTAAGTTTAGGTTTAGGGATAGTGTTAGGGTTAGGGTTAGGGTTAGGGTTTGGGTTTCGTTTAGGGTTAGGATTAGGGTTAGGGTGAGGGTTTGGGTTTGGGTAAGGGTTAGGGTTAGGGTTAGGATTTGGGTTACGGTTAATGTTCGGCTTAGAGTTAGGGTTAGGGTTAGGGTTAGATGTCAAGGTTAGCGTTAGGGTTTGTGTTAGGGTTAGGGTTAGGGTTTGGGCAAGGATTAAGGTGAGGGTTAGGTTTTGGTTTAGGGTTAGGGTTAGGGTTTGGTTTAGGGTTAGGATTTGGGGGTAGGGTTAAGTTTCGGGTTAGAGTTAGGGTTAGGGTTAGAGTTAGGTTTAGGCTTCAGGGTTAGGGTTAGGGTTAGGATTAGGGTTAGGATTTGGGTTAGGGTTAAGGTTCGGGTTAGAGTTAGGGTTAGGGTTAGAGTTAGGGTTACGTGTCAGGGTTAGGGTTAGGGTTAGGTTTAGGATTAGGGTTAGGGTTAGGGTTTGGTTTAAGGTTTGGATTAGGGTTAGGGTTAGGGTTAGTGTTAGAGGGTTAGTGTTAGGGTTAGGGTTAGGGTTTGGGTTAGGATTTGGGTTTGGGTTAGGGTTAGGTTTAGGGTGAGGGTTAGGATTATGTTTAATGTTAGGGATAGGGTTAGGGTTTGGGTTAGGATTTGGGTTAGTGTTAGGGTTACTGTTTGGGTTAGCGTTAGCATTTGGGTTAGGGTTAGGGTTAGGGTTAGGGTTTGGGTTTGGGTTAGGGTTAATTTTAGGTTTAGGGTTAAGTTTAGGGTTGGGTATGGTTTAGGGTTACGGTTAGGGTTAGAGTTAATATTAGGGTTAAGGTTAGGTTTAGGCTTAGGGTTTGGGTTAGGCTTAGGGTTAGGATTAGGATTAGGGTTAGGATTTTGGTTTGGGTTAGGGTTAGGATTAGCGTTAGGGTGAAGGTTTGGGTTTGGGTAAGGTTTAGGGTGAGGGTTAGCATTAGGGTTTGGGTTAGAGTTAGGGTTAGGTTTTGGTTTAGGGTTAGGGTTAGCGTTAGGTTTTGAGTTAGGGTTTGTGTTAGGGTTAGGGTTAGGATTAAGGTTAGGGTGAGGGTTTGGATTTGGGTAAGGTTAGTGTTAGGGTTAACGATAGGTTTTGGGTTAGGGTTAGGGTTAGGGTTAGGGTAACGGTTAGGGTTAGGGTTAGTTTTTGGTTTAGGGTTTGGGTTATTGTTAGGGTTAGGTTTAGGGTTTGGTTTTTTTGTTAGGGTTAGGCTTAGGGTTAGGTTAGGTTTAGGATTAGGGTTTGAGTTAGGGTTAGGGTTAGGGTTACGGTTTGTGTTAGTGTTATGATTATGGTTAGTGATAGCTTTAGGGTTAAGATTTTGTTTAGGTTTAGGGGTAGGGTTAGGGTTTGGGTTAGGGTTACTGTTAAGGTTTCGGTTAGTTTTAACATTAGTGTTACGGTTTCGGTTTTGGTTAGGGTTAGGGTTAGGCTTTGGGTTATGGTTAGGGTTTGGGTTAGGGTTATAGTTAGGTTTAGGGTTAGGGTTAGGGTTAGTCTTAGGGTTAGGTTTGGGGTTAAGGTTAGGTTTAGGGTTAGGGTTAGGATTAGGGTTAGGGGTTAGTGTTAGGGTTAGGGTTAGGGTTAGGGTTAGGGTTAAGGTTAGGGTGAGGGTTTGGATTTGGGTAAGGTTAGTGTTAGGGTTAACGATAGGGTTTGGGTTAGGGTTAGGTTTAGGGTTAGGGATACGGTTAGGGTTAGGGTTTGATTTAGGGTTAGGGTGGGGGTTAGGGTTTCGGTTAGTTTTAGGTTTAGGGTTAGGGTTAGGGTTACGGTTTGGCTAAGGGTTAAGGTTATTGTTAGGGTTAGGGTTACGGTTAGGGTTTGGGTTTGGGTTAGGGTTAGGGTTAGGGTTGGGGTTAGGGTTTTGGTTACATTTAGTGTTAGGGTTCGGATTAGGTTTAGTTTTAGGCTAAGTGTTAGGCTTAGAGTAAGGGGTTATGTTTTAGGGTGAGGGTTAATGTTAGGGTTAGAGTTAGGGTTAGGGTTAGGGATTGGGATAGGGTTAGTGTTAGGGTTAGGGTTAGGCTTTGTGTTAGGGTTAGGGTTAGGGTTAGGTTTTGGTTTAGGGTTAGGATTAGGGTTAGGATTAGGGTTTGCGTTTAGTAAGGGTTAGGGTTAGGGTTAGGATTTGGGTTAGGGTTAAGGTTCTGGTTAGAGTTAGGGTTAGGGTTAGGGTTAGGGTTAGGTATCAAGGTTAGCGTTAGGGTTTGTGTTAGGGTTAGGGTTAGGGTTTGGGCAAGGGTTAGGTTGAAGTTTAGGTTTTGGTTTAGGGTTAGGATTTGGGATAGAATAAAGGTTCGGGTTAGAGTTAGGGTTAGGGTTAGAGTAAGGGTTAGGTGTCAGGATTAGGGTTAGGGTTAGGATTAGGATTAGGATTTGGGTTAGGGTTAAGGTTCGGGTTAGAGTTAGGGTTAGGGTTAGAGTTAGGGTTATGTGTCAGGGTTAGAGTTAGGGTTAGGTTTTGGTTTAGGGTTAGGGTTAGGGTTACGGTTTGGGTTAGGGTTATGGTTAGGGTTAGCGTTAGGGTTAGGGTTTTGGTTAGGGTTAGGGTTAGGGTTAGGGTTAGGATTAGGGTTAGGGTTAGGGTTTGTGTTTGGGTTAGTTTTAGGATTAGGGTTAGGGTGAGGGTTTGGGTTAAGCTAAGGGTTTGGGTTTGGGTTAGGGTTAGGGTTAGGGTTAGGGTTTGTTTTTGGGTTAAGCTAAGGGTTTGGGTTTGGGTTAGGTTTAGGGTTAGGGTTTGGGTTAGGGTTAGGGTTAAGCTAAGGGTTTGGGTTTGGGCTAGGGTTAGGGTTAGGGTTAGGGTTTGGTTTAGTGTTAGGTTTAGGGTTAGGTTTATGTTTAGGGTTTGGCAGAGGGTTAAGGTTAGGGATAGGGTTAAGCTAAGGGTTTGGGTTTGGTTTAGGGTTAGGTTTAGTGTTAGGGTTTGGGTTCTGCTTAAGTTTAGTGTTAGTGTTAGGGTTAGGGTTAGGTTTAAGTTTAGGGTTAGGGTTTGTGTTAGGGTTAGGGTTAGGGATAGGTTTAGTGTTAGAGTTAGGGGAAGGGTTAGGGTTAGGATTAGGGTTAGGGTTAGAGTTAGGGTTAGGGTTAGGTTTAGGGTTAGGGTTTCGTTTAGGGTTAGGGTTAGTGTTAGGATTAGGGTTTGGGTTTGGGTTAGGGTTAGGATTAGGGTTTGGGTTAGGGTTAGATTTAGGTTTCGGGTTAGCGGTAGGGTTAGGGTTATGGTTAGGTTTAGGATTATGGTTAATGTTAGGGTTAGGGTTAGGTTTAGGGTTAGGGTTATGATTTGGTTTAGGGTTAGGGTTAGAGTTATTGTTTGCGTTAGGGTTTCGGTTAGGGTTAGGGTTAGGTTTAGGGTTAGGTTTAGGGTTAGGGTTAGGGTTTGGGTTAGGGTTAGCGTTAGGGTTAGTGTTAGGTTTAAGTTTAGGTTAAGGGTTTGGGTTTGGGTTAGGGTTAGGGTTAGGGTAACGGTTTGGGTTAGGGTTAGGTTTCGGTTTTGGCTTAGGATTAGGGTTAGTGTTTGGGTTTGAGTTAGGTTTAGGGTTAGGGTTAGGTTTAGGGTTCGGGTTAGTTTTTCGTTATAGTTAGGGTTAGGGTTAGGTTTAAGGTTTTTGTTAGTGTTAGGGTTAGGGTTAGGGTTTGGTTTGGCTTTGGGTTAGTTTTTGGTTTAGGGTTAGGGTTAGGATTATGGTTAGGGTTAGGGTTAGGGTTTGGGTTTGGGTTAGAGTTAGGATTTGGGTTAGTGTTAAGGTTCGCGTTAGAGTTGGGGTTAGGGTTAGAGGTAGGGTTAGGTGTCAGGGTTAGGGTTAGGATTTGGGTTAGGGTTAAGTTTTGGGTTAGAGTTAGGGTTATAATTAGAGTTAGGGTTACGTGTCAGGGTTAGGGTTAGGGTTAGGGTTAGGTTTAGGGTTACGGTTAGGATAGAGGGTTTAATTTAGGGTTAGGGTTGGGGTTAGGGTTAGGGTGAGGGATTGGCTTTGGGTTAGAGTTAGGGTTTGGTTTAGGGTTAGGGTTAGGATTAGGGTTAGAGTTAGGGTTACGGTTTGTGTTAGGGTTATGGTTATGGTTATATTTAGGGTTAGGGTCAGAGTTAAGATTTTGTTTAGGGTTAGGGGTAGGGTTATGGTTTGGGTTAGGGTTTGGGTTAAGGTTTGGGTTAGTTTTAACGTTAGTGTTATGGTTTGAGTTTGGGTTAGGGTTAGCATTTGGTTTAGGGTTAGGGTTAGGGTTAGGGTTTGGGTTTGGATTAGGGTTAGGGTTAGGTTTAGGGTTAGGTTTACGGTTAGGGTTTGGGTTGGGGTTACGGTTAGGGTTAGGGTTATGATTGGATTTGGGTTAGGGTTAGTGTTAGGGTTAGGGTTTGGGTTAGGTTTAGGGTTAGGATTAGGATTAGGGTTAGGTTTTTGGTTATGTTAGGGTTAGGATTAGGTTTAGGGTGAAGGTTTGGGTTTGGGTAAGTTTTAGGGTTCGGGTTAGCGTTAGGGTATGGGTTAGGGTTAGGGTTAGTGTTAGAGTTAATGTAAGGGTTAGGGTTAGGGTTAGGTTTTGGTTTAGGGTAAGGGTTAGCGTTAGGGTTTGGGTTATGGTTATGGTTAGGGTTATGGTTATGGTTAGGGTTAGGGTTTGGGTTAGGGTTAGGGTTAGGTTTAGGGTTTCGTTTTTTTGTTAGGGTTAGCCTTAGGGTTAGGGTTAGGTTTAGGATTAGGGTTTGGGTTAGGATTAGGGTTAGGGTTAGGGTTACGGTTTGGGTTAGGGTTAGCGTTAGGGTTAGGGTTACGGTTTGGGTTAGGGTTAGCGTTAGGGTTAGGGTTACGGTTTGGGTTAGGGTTAGCGTTAGGGTGAGTGTTAGGTTTAGGGTTAGAATTAGGGTTAGTGTTAAGCTAAGGGTTTGGGTTAGGTTTAGGGTTAGGTTTTGGGTTTGGGTTAGGGTTAAATTTAGAGTTAGGGTTTGGGTTTGGGTTAGGGTTAGAGTTATGGTTAGGGTTAGGTTTAAGTTTAGTTTTAGGGATACTGTTAGGGTTAGGGTTAGGGTTAGGGTTAGGGTTTGGGTTTCGTTTAGGGTTAGGATTAGGGTTAGGGTGAGGGTTTGGGTTTGGGTAAGGGTTAGGGTTAGGGTTAGGATTTGGGTTAGGGTTAATGTTCGGGTTAGAGTTAGGGTTAGGGTTAGGGTTAGGGTTAGATGTCAAGGTTAGCGTTAGGGTTTGTGTTAGGGTTAGGGTTAGGGTTTGGGCAAGGATTAAGGTGAGGGTTAGGTTTTGGTTTAGGGTTAGGGTTAGGGTTTGGTTTAGTATTAGGATTTGGGGGTAGGGTTAAATTTCGGGTTAGAGTTAGGGTTAGGGTTAGAGTTAGGTTTAGGCTTCAGTGTTAGGGTTAGGGTTAGGATTAGGGTTAGGATTTGGGTTAGGTTTAAGGTTCGGGTTAGAGTTAGGGTTAGGGTTAGAGTTAGGGTTACGTGTCAGGGTTAGGGTTAGGGTTAGGTTTAGAATTAGGGTTAGGGTTAGGGTTTGGTTTAAGGTTTGGATTAGGGTTAGGGTTAGGGTTAGTGTTAGAGGGTTAGTGTTAGGGTTAGGGTTAGGGTTTGGGTTAGGATTTGGGTTTGGGTTAGGGTTAGGTTTAGGGTGAATGTTAGGATTATGTTTAATGTTAGGGATAGGGTTAGGGTTTGGGTTAGGATTTGGGTTAGGGTTAGGGTTACTGTTTGGGTTAGCGTTAGCATTTGGGTTAGGGTTAGGGTTAGGGTTAGGGTTTGGGTTTGGGTTAGGGTTAATTTTAGGTTTAGGGTTAAGTTTAGGGTTGGGTATGGCTTAGGGTTACGGTTAGGGTTAGGGTTAATATTAGGGTTAAGGTTACGTTTAGGCTTAGGGTTTGGGTTAGGCTTAGGGTTAGGATTAGGATTAGGGTTAGGATTTTGGTTTGGGTTAGGGTTAGGATTAGTGTTAGGGTGAAGGTTTGTGTTTGGGTAAGGTTTAGGGTGAGGGTTAGCATTAGGATTTGGGTTAGAGTTAGAGTTAGGTTTTGGTTTAGGGTTAGGGTTAGCGTTAGGTTTTGAGTTAGGGTTTGTGTTTGGGTTAGGGTTAGGATTAAGGTTAGGGTGAGGGTTTGGATTTGGGTAAGGTTAGTGTTAGGGTTAACGATAGGGTTTGGGTTAGGGTTAGGGTTAGGGTTAGGGTAACGGTTAGGGTTAGGGTTAGGTTTTGGTTTAGGGTTTGGGTTATTGTTAGGGTTAGGTTTAGGGTTTGGTTTTTTTGTTAGGGTTAGACTTAGGGTTAGGTTAGGTTTAGGATTAGGGTTTGAGTTAGGGTTAGGGTTAGGGTTACGGTTTGTGTTAGCGTTATGGTTATGGTTAGTGATAGCTTTAGGGTTAAGATTTTGTTTAGGTTTAGGGGTAGGGTTAGGGTTTGGGTTACGGTTACTGTTAAGGTTTCGGTTAGTTTTAACATTAGTGTTACGGTTTCGGTTTTGGTTAGGGTTAGGGTTAGGCTTAGGGTTATGGTTAGGGTTTAGGTTAGGGTTATAGTTAGGTTTAGGGTTAGGGTTAGGGTTAGTCTTTGGGTTAGGTTTGGGGTTAAGGTTAGGTTTAGGGTTAGGGTTAGGATTAGGGTTAGGGGTTAGTGTTAGGGTTAGGGTTAGGGTTAGGGTTAGGGTTAGGGTTAGGGTTAAGGTTAGGGTGAGGGTTTGGATTTGGGTAAGGTTAGTGTTAGGGTTAACGATAGGGTTTGGGTTAGGGTTAGGTTTAGGGTTAGGGATACGGTTACGGTTAGGGTTTGATTTAGGGTTAGGGTGGGGGTTAGGGTTTCGGTTAGTTTTAGGTTTAGGGTTAGGGTTAGGGTTACGGTTTGGCTAAGGGTTAAGGTTATTGTTAGGGTTAGGGTTACGGTTAGGGTTTGGGTTTGGGTTAGGTTTAGCGTTAGGGTTAAGGTTAGGGTGAGGGTTTGGATTTGGGTAAGATTAGTGTTAGGGTTAACGATAGGGTTTGGGTGAGGATTAGGTTTAGGTTTAGGGATACGGTTAGGGGTAGGGTTTGAGTTAGGGGTAGGGTGTGGGTTAGGGTTTCGGTTAGTTTTAGATTTAGGGTTAGGCTTAGGGTTACGGTTTGGCTAAGGGTTAAGGTTATTGTTAGGGTTAGGGTTACGGTTAGTGTTTGAGTTTGGGTTAGGGTTAGCTTTAGGTTTAGTGTTTGGGTTTGGGTTAGCGGTAGGGGTGGGGTTAGTGTTAGGGTTTGGGTTAGGGTTATGGTTTGGATTTGGGTTTGGTTTTGGGTTTGGGTTAATGTTAGGGTAAGGGTTAGGGTTTGGATTTGTGTTAGGTTAGGGTTAGGGTTGGGGTTAGAGTTTTGGTTACATTTAGTGTTAGGGTTCAGATTAGGTTTAGTTTTAGGGTAAGTGTTAGGGTAAGAGTTAGGGGTTATGTGTTAGTGTAAGGGTTAGTGTTAGGGTTAGGGTTAGGGTTAGGGTTAGGGTTTGGGTTAGGGTTAGTGTTAGGGTTAGGGTTAGGCTTTTTGTTAGGGTTAGGGTTAGGGTTAGGTTTTGGTTTAGGGTTAGGATTAGGGTTAGGATTAGGGTTTGCGTTTAGTAAGGGTTAGGGTTAGGGTTAGGATTTGGGTTAGGGTTAAGGTTCGGGTTAGAGTTAGGGTTAGGGTTAGGGTTAGGGTTAGGTGTCAAGGTTAGCGTTAGGGTTTGTGTTAGGGTTAGGGTTATGGTTTGGGCAAGGGTTAGGTTGAAGTTTAGGTTTTGGTTTAGGGTTAGGGTTAGGGTTAGGATTTGGGATAGAATAAAGGTTCGGGTTAGATTTAGGGTTAAGGTTAGAGTAAGGGTTAGGTGTCAGGGTTAGGGTTAGGGTTAGGATTAGGATTAGGATTTGGGTTAGGGTTAAGGTTCGGGTTAGAGTTAGGGTTAGGGTTAGAGTTAGGGTTATGTGTCAGGGTTAGAGTTAGGGTTAGGTTTTAGTTTAGGGTTAGGGTTAGGGTTACGGTTTGGGTTAGGGTTATGGTTAGGGTTAGCGTTAGGGTTAGTGTTTTGGTTAGGGTTAGGGTTAGGGTTAGGGTTAGGATTAGGGTTAGGGTTAGGGTTTGTGTTTGGGTTAGTTTTAGGATTAGGGTTAGGGTGAGGGTTTGGGTTAAGATAAGGGTTTGGGTTTGGGTTAGGGTTAGGGTTAGGGTTAGGGTTTGTTTTAGGGTTAAGCTAAGGGTTTGGGTTTGGGTTAGGTTTAGGGTTAGGGTTTGGGTTAGGGTTAGGGTTAAGCTAAGGGTTTGGGTTTGGGCTAGGGTTAGGGTTAGGTTTAGGGTTTGGTTTAGTGTTAGGTTTAGGGTTAGGTTTAGGTTTAGGGTTGGGCAGAGGGTAAAGGTTAGGGTTAGGGTTAAGCTAAGGGTTTGGGTTTGGTTTAGGGTTAGGTTTAGTGTTAGGGTTTGGGTTCTGCTTACGTTTAGTGTTAGTGTTAGTGTTAGGGTTAGGTTTAGGTTTAGGGTTAGGGTTTGGGTTAGGGTTAGGTTTAGGGTTAGGTTTAGTGTTAGAGTTAGGGGTAGGGTTAGGGTTAGGGTTAGGGTTAGGGTTAGAGTTAGGGTTAGGGTTAGGTTTACGTTTAGGGTTTCGTTTAGGGTTAGGGTTAGTGTTAGTATTAGGGTTTGGGTTTGGGTTAGGGTTAGGATTAGGGTTTGGGTTAGGGTTAGATTTAGGTTTCGGGTTAGCGGTAGGGTTAGGGTTATGGTAGGTTTAGGATTATGGTTAATGTTAGGGTTAGGGTTAGGTTTAGGGTTAGGGTTATGATTTGGTTTAGGGTTAGGTTTAGAGTTAGGGTTTGCGTTAGGGTTTCGGTTAGGGTTAGGGTTAGGTTTAGGGTTAGGTTTAGGGTTAGGGTTGGGTTTGGGTTAGGGTTAGCGTTAGGGTTAGTGTTAGGTTTAAGGTTAGGTTAAGGGTTTGGGTTTGGGTTAGGGTTAGGGTTAGGATAACGGTTAGGGTTAGGGTTAGGTTTCGGTTTCGGCTTAGGATTAGGGTTAGTGTTTGGGTTTGAGTTAGGTTTAGGATTAGGGTTAGGTTTAGGGTTCGGGTTAGTTTTTCGTTATAGTTAGGGTTAGGGTTAGGTTTAAGGTTTTTGTTAGGGTTAGGGTTAGGGTTAGGGTTTGGTTTGGCTTAGGGTTAGTTTTGGGTTTAGGGTTAGGGTTAGGGTTATGGTTAGGGTTAGGGTTAGGGTTTGGGTTTGGGTTAGAGCTAGGATTTGGGTTAGTGTTAAGGTTCGCGTTAGAGTTGGGGTTAGGGTTAGAGGTAGGGTTAGGTGTCAGGGTTAGGGTTAGGATTTGGGTTAGGGTTAGGGTTAGGGTTAGGGTTAGGGTTAGGGTTAGGGTTAGGGTTAGAGTTAGGGTTACGGTTTGTGGTAGGGTTATGGTTATGGTTATATTTAGGGTTAGGGTTAGAGTAAGATTTTGTTTAGGGTTAGGGGTAGGGTTAGGGTTTGGGTTAGGGTTTGGGTTAAGGTTTGGGTTAGTTTTAACGTTAGTGTTATGGTTTGAGTTTGGGTTAGGGTTAGCATTTGGTTTAGGGTTAGGGTTAGGTTTAGGGATTGGGTTTGGGTTAGGTTTAGGGTTAGGATTAGGATTAGGGTTAGGATTTTGGTTTGGGTTAGGGTTAGGATTAGGTTTAGGGTGAAGGTTTGGTTTTGGGTAAGTTTTAGGGTTCGGGTTAGCGTTAGGGTATTTGTTAGGGTTAGGGTTAGTGTTAGAGTTAGTGTAAGGGTTAGGGTTAGGGTTAGGTTTTGGTTTAGGGTTAGGGTTAGCGTTATGGTTAGGGTTATGGTTATGGTTAGGGTTAGGGTTTGGGTTACGGTTAGGGTTAGGTTTAGGGTTTCGTTTTTTTGTTAGGGTTAGCCTTAGGGTTAGGGTTAGGTTTAGAATTAGGTTTTGGGTTAGGATTAGGGTTAGGGTTAGGGTTACGGTTTGGGTTAGGGTTAGCGTTAGGGTTAGGGTTACGGTTTGTTTTAGGGTTAGCGTTAGGGTTAGTGTTAGGTTTTAGGTTAGGGAAAGGGTTTGGGTTTGGGTTAGGGTTAGGGTTAGGGTTAGGGTAATGGTTAGGGTTAGGGTTAGGTTTCGGTTTCGGGTTAGGATTAGGGTTCGGGTTTGGGTGTGGGTTAGGTTTAGGGTTAGGGTTAGGTTTAGGGTTTTTGTTAAGGTTAGGGTTAGGGTTTGGTTTGGCTTAGGGTTAGTTTTGGGTTTACGGTTAGGGTTAGGGTTAGGTTTAGGGTTAGGTTTTGGGTTTGGGTTAGGTTTAGGATTTGGGTTAGGGTTAAGGTTTGCATTAGAGTTAGGGTTAGGGTTAGAGTTAGGGTTAGGTGTCAGGGTTAGGGTTAGGGTTAGGGTTAGGGTTAGGTTTAGTGTTACGGTTAGGATTAGGGTTTAATTTAGGGTTAGGGTTGGTGTTAGGGTTGGGGTGAGGGATTGGCTTTGGGTTAGAGTTAGGGTTTGGTTTAGGGTTAGGATTAGGTTTAGGGTTAGGGTTTTTTTTGGGTTAGTGTTAGGATTAAGTTTATGATTAGGGTTTGCCTTTTGTTTAGGATTAAGTTTAGGGTTTTGGTTTGGCTTAGGGTTAGGGTTAGTGTTAGTGTTAGGGTTTGGGTTTGGGTTAGGGTTAGGATTAGGGTTTGGGTTAGGGTTAGAGTTAGGTTTCGGGTTAGGGGTAGGGTTAGGGTTATGGTTAGGGTTAGGATTATGGTTAATGTTAGGGCTAGGTTTAGGTTTAGTGTTAGGGTTATGATTTGGGTTAGGGTTAGGGTTAGAGTTAGGGTTTGCGTTAGGGTTTCGGTTAGGGTTAGGGTTAGAGTTAGGGTTAAGTTTAGGGTTTGGATTAGGGTTAGCGTTAGGGTTAGTGTTAGGTTTAAGGCTAGGGTAAGGGTTTGGGTTTGGGTTAGGGTTAGGGTTAGGGTAACGGTTAGGGTTAGGGTTAGGTTTCGGTTTCGGCTTAGGATTAGGGTTAGTGTTTGGGTTTGAGTTAGGTTTAGGGTTAGGGTTAGGTTTAGGGTTAGGGTTAGTTTTTCGTTATAGTTAGGGTTAGGGTTAGGTTTAAGGTTTTTGTTAGGGTTAGGGTTAGGGTTAGGGTTAGGGTTTGGTTTGGCTTAGGGTTAGTTTTGGGTTTAGGGTTAGGGTTAGGGTTATGATTAGGGTTAGGGTTAGGGTTTGGGTTTGGGTTAGGGTTAGGATTTGGGTTAGTGTTAAGGTTCGCGTTAGAGTTGAGGTTAGGGTTAGAGGTAGGGTTAGGTGTCAGGGTTAGGGTTAGGGTTAGGGTTAGGATTTGGGTTAGGGTTAAGTTTTGGGTTAGAGTTAGGGTTATAATTAGAGTTAGGGTTACGTGTCAGGGTTAGGGTTAGGGTTAGGGTTAGGTTTAGGCTTAGGGTTAGGGTTAGGATTAGGGTTATGATTAGGTTTGGGTTAGGTTTAGGGTTAGGGTTAGGTTTAGGGTTAAGGTTAGTTTTTGGTTATAGTTAGGGTTAGGGTTAGGTTTAGAGTTTTTGTTAAGGTTAGGGTTAGGGTTTTTTTTGGGTTAGTGTTAGGATCAAGTTTATGGTTAGGGTTTGCGTTTTGTTTAGGATTTAGTTTAGGGTTTTGGTTTGGCTTAGGGTTAGGGTTAGTGTTATTGTTAGGGTTTGTGTTTGGGTTAGGGTTAGGATTAGGGTTTGGGTTAGGGTTAGAGTTAGGTTTGGGGTTAGGGGTGGGGGTAGGGTTATGGTTAGGGTTAGGATTATGGTTAATGTTAGGGTTAGGGTTAGGTTTAGGGTTAGGGTTATGATTTGGGTTAGGGTTAGGTTTAGAGTTAGGGTTTGCGTTAGGGTTTCGGTTAGGGTTAGGGTTAGGGTTAGGGTTAGGGTTTGGGTTATGGTTAGCGTTAGGGTTAGTATTAGGTTTAAGGTTAGGGTAAGGGTTTGGGTTTGGGTTAGGGTTAGGGTTAGGGTAACGGTTAGGGTTAGGGTTAGGTTTCGGTTTCGGGTTAGGATTAGGGTTAGGGTTTGGGTTTGCGTTAGGTTTAGGGTTAGGGTTAGGTTTAGGGATAGGTTTAGTTTTTGGTTATAGTTAGGGTTAGGGTTAGGTTTAGGGTTTTTGTTAGGGTTAGGTTTAGGGTTAGGGTTTGGTTTGGTTTAGTGTTAGTTTTTGGTTTAAGGTAAGGGTTAGGGTTATGGTTAGGGTTAGGGTTAGGGTTTGGGTTTGGGTTAGAGTTAGGATTTGGGTTAGGGTTAAGGTTCGCGTTAGAGTTGGGGTTAGGGTTAGAGGTACGGTTAGGTGTCAGGGTTAGGGTTAGGGTTACGGTTAGGATTTGGGTTATGGTTAGGGTTAGGATTAGGGTTAGGGTTTGGATTAGGGTTAGGATTAGGGTTAGGGTTAGGGTTTTTTTTGGGTTAGTGTTAGGATTAAGTTTATGGTTAGAGTTTGCGTTTTGTTTAGGATTAAGTTTAGGGTTTTGGTTTGGCTTAGGGTTACGGTTAGTGTTAGTGTTAGGGTTTGGGTTTGGGTTAGGGTTAGGATTAGGGTTTGGGTTAGTGTTAGAGTTAGGTTTCGGGTTAGGGGTAGGCTTAGGGTCTTGGTTAGGGTTAGGATTATGGTTAATGTTAGGGTTAGGGTTAGGTTTTGGGTTAGGGTTATGATTTGGGTTAGGGTTAGGGTTAGATTTAGGGTTTGCGTTAGGGTTTCGGTTAGGATTAGGGTTAGGGTTAGGGTTAGGGTTAGGTTTAGGGTTTGGGTTAGGGTTAGCGTTAGGGTTAGTGTTAGGTTTAAGGTTAGGGTAAGGGTTTGGGTTTGGGTTAGGGTTAGGTTTAGGGTTAGGATTTGGGTTAGGGTTAGTGTTAGGGTTAGTATTAGGTTTAAGGTTAGGGTAAGGGTTTGGGTTTGGGTTAGGGTTAGGGTTAGGGTTAGGGTAACGGTTAGGGTTAGGTTTAGGTTTCGGTTTCGGGTTAGGATTAGGGTTAGGGTTTGGGTTTGCGTTAGGTTTAGGGTTAGGGTTAGGTTTAGAGATAGGGTTAGTTTTTGGTTATAGTTAGGGTTAGGGTTAGGTTCAGGGTTTTTGTTAGGGTTAGGGTTAGGGTTAGGGTTCGGTTTGGCTTAGGGTTAGTTTTTGGTTTAGGGTTAGGGTTAGGGTTAGGGTTAGGGTTAGGGTTTGGGTTTTTCTTAGGGTTAGGATTTGGGTTAGGGTTAAGTTTCGCGTTAGAGTTGGGGTTAGGGGTAGAGTTAGGGTTAGTTGTCAGGGTTAGGGTTAGGGTTAGGGTTAGGATTTGGGTTAGGATTAAGTTTCGGGTTAGAGTTAGGGTTAGGATTAGAGTTAGGTTTATGTGTCAGGGTTAGGGTTAGGGTTAGGCTTAGGTTTAGGGTTACGGTTAGGATTAGGGTTTAATTTAGGGTTAGGGTTGGTGTTAGGGTTAGGGTGAGTGATTGGGTTTGGGATAGAGTTAGGGTTTGGTTTAGGGTTAGGGTTAGGATTAGGGTTAGAGTTAGGGTTACAGTTTGTGTTAGGCTTAAGTTTAGGGTTAGGGTTAGGTTTAGGGTTAGAGTTAAGATTTTGTTTAAGGTTAGGGGTAGTATTAGTGTTTGGGTTAGTGTTAGGGTTAAGGTTTTGGTTAGTTTTAACGTTAGTGTTACGGTTTGAGTTTGGGTTAGCATTTGATTTAGGGTTAGGGTTAGGTTTAGGGTTTGAGTTTGGGTTAGGGTTAGGGTTACGTTTAGCGTTAGGTTTACGGATAAGGTTTGGGTTAGAGTTACGGTTAGGGTTAGGGTTATGATTGGGTTAGGATTAGGTTTAGTGTTAGGGTTACGGTTTGGGTTAGGTTTAGGGTTAGGATTAGGGTTAGGGTTAGGATTTTGGTTTGGGTTAGGGTTAGGATTAGGTTTAGGGTGAAGTTTTGGGTTTGGGTAAGTTTTAGGGTTCGGGTTAGCGTTAGGGTATGGGTTAGGGTTAGGGTTAGTGTTAGAGTTAGTGGAAGGGTTAGGGTTAGGGTTAGGTTTTGGTTTAGGGTTAGGGTTAGCGTTAGGGTTTGGGTTAGGGTTATGGTTAGTGTTATGGTTAGGGTTAGGGTTAGGGTTTGGGTTAGGGTTAGGGTTAGGATTAGGGTTAGGGTTAGGGTTTGGGTTTGGGTTAGGGTTAGGATTAGGGTTAGGTTGAGGGTTTTGGATATGGGTAAGGTTAGGGGTAGGGTTAGCGGTAGGTTTTGGGTTAGGTTTCGGGTTAGGGTTAGGGTAACGGTTAGGGTTAGGGTTAGGTTTTGGTTTAGGGTTTGGGTTAGGGTTAGGGTTAGGTGTAGGGTTTGGTTTTTTTGTTAGGGTTAGCATTAGGGTTAGGGTTAGGTTTAGGATTAGGGTTTGGGTTAGGGTTAGGGTTAGCGTTAGGGTAAGGGTAAGGGTTTGGGTTAGGGTTAGGGTTAGGTTTAGGGTTAGGGTTATGGTAACGGTTAGGGTTAGGGTTAGGTTTCGGTTTCGGCTTAGGATTAGGGTTAGGGTTTGGGTTTGGGTTAGGTTTAGGGTTAGGGTTAGGTTTAGGATTAGGGTTAGTTTTTGGTTATAGTTAGGGTTAGGGTTAGGTTTAGGGTTTTTGTTAGGGTTAGGTTTAGGGTTAGGGTTTGGTTTTGTTTAGGGTTAGTTTTGGGTTTAGGGTAAGGGTTAGGGTTATGGTTAGGGTTAGGGTTAGGGTTTGGGTTTGGGTTAGAGTTAGGATTTGGTTTAGGGTTAAGGTTCGCGTTAGAGTTGGGGTTAGGGTTAGAGGTACGGTTAGGTGTCAGGGTTAGGGTTAGGGTTACGGTTAGGTTTTGGGTTACGGTTAGGGTTAGGATTAGGGTTAGGGTTTGGTTTAGGGTTAGGATTAGGGTTAGGGTTAGGGTTTTTTTTGTGTTAGTGTTAGGATTAAGTTTATGGTTAGGGTTTGCGTTTTGTTTAGGATTAAGTTTAGGGTTTTTGTTTGGCTTAGGGTTACGGTTCGTGTTAGTGTTAGGGTTTGGGTTTGGGTTAGGGTTAGGATTAGGGTTTGGGTTTGTGTTGGAGTTAGGTTTCGGGTTAGGGGTAGGGTTAGGGTTATGGTTAGGGTTAGGATTATGGTTAATGTTAGGGTTAGGGTTAGGTTTTGGGTTAGGGTTATATTTGGGTTAGAGTTAGGGTTTGCGTTAGGGTTTCGGTTCGGGTTAGAGTTAGGGTTAGGGTTAGGTTTAGGGTTTGGGTTAGGGTTAGCGTTAGGGTTAGTGTTAGGTTTAAGGTTAGGGTAAGGGTTTGGGTTTGGGTTATGGTTAGGGTTAGGGTTAGGTTTAGGGTAACGGTTAGGGTTAGGGTTAGGTTTAGGGTTAGGGTTAGGGTTAGGATTAGGGTTATGATTAGGTTTGGGTTAGGTTTAGGGTTAGGGTTAGGTTTAGGTTTAGGGTTAGTTTTTGGTTATAGTTAGGGTTAGGGTTAGGTTTAGAGTTTTTGTTAAGGTTAGGGTTAGGGATTTTTTTGGGTTAGTGTTAGGATTAAGTTTATGGTTAGGGTTTGCGTTTTGTTTAGGATTTAGTTTAGGTTTTTGGTTTGGCTTAGGGTTAGGGTTAGTGTTATTGTTAGGGTTTGGGTTTGGGTTAGGGTAAGGATTAGGGTTTGGGTTAGGGATAGAGTTAGGTTTCGGGTTAGGGGTAGGGTTAGGGTTACGGTTGGGGTTAGGATTATGGTTAATGTTAGGGTTAGGGTTAGGTTTAGGGTTAGGGTTATGATTTGGGTTAGGGTTAGGGTTAGAGTTAGGGTTTGCGTTAGGGTTTCGGTTAGGGTTAGGGTTAGGGTTAGGGTTAGGGTTTGGGTTAGGGTTAGTGTTAGGGTTAGTATTAGGTTTAAGGTTAGGGTAAGGGTTTGGGTTTGGGTTAGGGTTAGGGTTAGGGTTAGGGTAACGGTTAGGGTTAGGGTTAGGTTTCGGTTTCGGGTTAGGATTAGGGTTAGGGTTTGGATTTGCGTTAGGTTTAGGGTTAGGGAAAGGTTTAGGGTTAGGGTTAGTTTTTGGTTATAGTTAGGTTTAGGGTTAGGTTCAGGGTTTTTGTTAGGGTTAGGGTTAGTGTTAGGGTTCGGTTTGGCTTAGGGTTAGTTTTTGGTTTAGGGTTAGGGTTAGGGTTAGGGTTAGAGTTAGGATTAGTGTTTAATTTAGGGTTAGGGTTGGGGTTAGGGTTAGGGTGAGGGATTGGCTTTGGGTTAGAGTTAGGGTTTGGTATAGGGTTAGGGTTAGGATTAGGTTTAGAGTTAGGGTTACGGTTTGTGTTAGGGTTATGGTTATGGTTATATTTAGGGTTAGGGTTAGAGTTAAGATTTTGTTTAGGGTTAGGGGTAGGGTTAGGGTTTGGGTTAGGATTTGGCTTAAGGTTTGGGTTAGTTTTAACGTTAGTGTTATGGTTTGAGTTTGGGTTAGGGTTGGCATTTGGTTTAGGGTTAGGGTTAGGTTTAGGGTTTGGGTTTGGGTTAGGGTTAGGGTTAGGGTTAGGTTTAGGGTTATGTTTACGGTTAGGGTTTGGGTTGGGGTTACGGTTAGGGTTAGGGTTATGATTGGGTTAGGGTTAGGGTTAGTGTTAGGGTTAGGGTTTGGGTTAGGTTTAGGGTTAGAATTAGGGTTAGGGTTAGGATTTTGGTTTGGGTTTGGGTTAGGATTAGGTTTAGGGTGAAGGTTTGGGTTTGGGTAAGTTTTAGGGTTCGGGTTAGCGTTAGGGTATGGGTTAGGGTTAGGGTTAGTGTTAGAGTTGGTGTAAGGGTTAGGGTTAGGGTTAGGTTTTGGTTTAGGGTTAGGGTTAGCATTAGGGTTTGGGTTAGGGTTATGGTTAGGGTTATGGTTATGATTAGGGTTAGGGTTTGGGTTAGGGTTAGGGTTAGGTTTAGGGTTTCGTTTTTTTGTTAGGGTTAGCCTTAGGGTTAGGATTAGGTTTAGGATTAGGGTTTGGGTTAGGGTTAGGGTTAGGGTTAGGGTTACGGTTTGTGTTAGGGTTAGCGTTAGGTTAGGGTTACGGTTTGGGTTAGGGTTAGCGTTAGGGTTAGGGTTAGGGTTAGGGTTAGGGTTAGGGTTAGGGTTAGGGTAATGGTTAGGTTAGGATTAATTTTTGGTTTCGGGTTAGGATTAGGGTTAGGGTTTGGGTTTGGGTTAGGTTTAGGGTTAGGGTTAGGTTTAGGGTTTTTGTTAAGGTTAGGGTTAGGGTTAGGGTTTGGTTTGGCTTAGGGTTAGTTTTGGGTTTACGGTTAGGGTTAGGGTTAGGGTTAGGTTTAGGTTTTGGGTTTGGTTTAGGTTTAGGATTTGGGTTAGGGTTAAGGTTTGCGTTAGAGTTAGGGTTAGGGTTAGAGTTAGGGTTAGGTGTCAGGGTTAGCTTTAGGGTTAGGGTTAGGATTTGGGTTAGGGTTAAGTTTCGGGTTAGAGTTAGGGTTAGGATTAGAGTTAGGGTTATGTGTGAGGGTTAGGGCTGGGGTTAGGGTTAGGGTGAGGGATTGGCTTTGGGTTAGAGTTAGGGTTTGGTTTAGGGTTAGAGTTAGGATTAGGGTTAGAGTTAGGGTTACGGTTTGTGTTAAAATTATGTTTAGGGTTAGGGTTAGGGTTAGGGTTAGAGTTAAGATTTTGTTTAGGGTTAGGGGTAGGGTTAGGGTTTGGGTTAAATTTAGGGTTAAGGTTTGGGTTAGTTTTAACGTTAGTGTTACGGTCTGAGTTTGGGTTAGGGTTAGCATTTGGTTTAGGGTTAGGGTTAGGGTTAGGGTTTGGGTTTGGGTTAGGGTTACGGTTAGGGTTAGGGTTATGATTTGGTTAGGGTTAGGGTTAGTGTTAGGGTTAGGGTTTGGGTTAGGTTTAGGGTTAGGATTAGGGTTAGGGTTTGTGTTTGGGTTAGTTTTAGGGTTAGGTTTAGGTTTAGGTTTACGGTTAAGGTTTGGGTTAGGGTTACGGTTAGGGTTAGGGTTATGATTGGGTTAGGGTTAGGGTTAGTGTTAGGGTTAGGGTTTGGGTTAGGTTTAGAGTTAGGATAAGGGATAGGGTTAGGATTTTGGTTTGGGTTAGGGTTAGGATTAGGTTTAGGGTGAAGGTTTGGGTTTGGGTAAGTTTTAGGGTTCGGGTTAGCGTTAGGGTATGGGTTAGGGTTAGGGTTAGGTTTTGGTTTAGGGTTAGGGTTAGCGTTAGGGTATGGGTTAGGTTTATGGTTAGGGTTATGGTTAGGGTTTGGGTTAGGGTTAGGGTTAGGATTAGTGTTAGGGTTAGGGTTTGGGTTTGGGTTAGGGTTAGGATTAGGGTTAGGGTGAGGGTTTTGGATTTGGGTAAGTTTAGGGGTAAGGTTAACGTTAGGTTTTGGGTTAGGTTTAGGGTTAGGGTTAGGGTAACGGTTAGGGTTAGGGTTAGGTTTTGGTTTAGGGTTTGGGTTAGGATTAGGGTTAGGTTTAGGGATTGGTTTTTTTGTTAGGGTTAGCCTTAGGGTTAGGGTTAGGTTTAGGATTAGGGTTTTGGTTTAGGGTTAGGGTTACCGTTCGGTTTTGGGTTAGGGTTTTTGTTTGGGTTAGGGTTAGGATTAAGGTTAGGGTGAGGGTTTGGATTTGGGTAAGGTTAGTGTTAGGGTTAACGTTAGGGTTTGGGTTAGGGTTAGCGTTAGGGTTAGTGTTAGGTTTAAGGTTAGGGTAAGGGTTTGGTTTTGGGTTAGGGTTAGGGTTAGGGTTAGGGTTAGGGTTAGGGTAATGGTTAGGGTTAGGGTTAGGTTTCGGTTTCGGGTTAGGATTAGGGTTAGGGTTTGGGTTAGGTTTAGGGTTAGGATTAGGATTAGGGTTAGGATTTTGGTTTGGGTTAGGGTTAGGATTAGGTTTAGGGTGAATGTTTGGGTTTGGGTAAGTTTTAGGGTTCGGCTTAGCGTTAGGGTATGGGTTAGGGTTAGGGTTAGTGTTAGAGTTAGTGTAAGGGTTAGGGTTAGTTTAGGTTTTGGTTTAGGGTTAGGGTTAGCGTTAGGGTTATGGTTAGGGTTATGGTTAGGGTTATGGTTAGGGTTAGGGTTAGGGTTAGTGTTTCGGTTAGGGTTAGGGTTAGGATTAGGGATAGGGTTAGGGTTAGGGTTAGGTTTTGGTTTAATGTTAGGTTTAGGGTTAGGTTTAGGTTTAGGGTTTGACAGAGGGTAAAGTTTAGGGTTAGGGTTAAGCTAAGGGTTTGGGTTTGGTTTAGGGTTAGGGTTAGTGTTTGGATTTGGGTTCTGCTTACGTTTAGTGTTAGTGTTAGTGTTAGGGTTAGGTTTAGGTTTAGGGTTAGGGTTTGGGTTAGGGTTAGGGTTAGGGTTAGGTTTAGAGTTAGAGTTAGGGTTAGGGTTAGGGTAAGGGTTAGGTTTAGGGTTAGGGTTAGACGTAGGGTTAGGGTTAGGTTTAGGGTTAGGGTTTCGTTTAGGGTTAGGTTTAACATTTGGGTTAGGGTTAGGGTTAGGGTTAGGGTTATGATTAGGTTTTGGGTTCTGGTTAGGTTTAGTGTTAGGTTTAGGGTTAGGATTAGGGTTAGCGTTAGGGTTAGGTTTAGGGTTAGGGTTTGGGTGAGGGTTAGGGTTAGCGTTAGGGTTAGTGTTAGGTTTAAGGTTAGGGTAAGGGTTTGGGTTTGGGTTAGGGTTAGGGTTAGGTTTAGGGTTAGGGTAATGATTAGGGTTAGGGTCAGGTTTCGGTTTCGGGTTAGGATTAGGGTTAGGGTTTGTGTTTGGGTTAGTTTTAGGGTTAGGTTTAGGGTTAGGTTTACGGTTAAGGTTTGGGTTAGGGTTACGGTTAGGGTTAGGGTTATGATTGGGTTAGGGTTAGGGTTAGTGTTAGGGTTAGGGTTTGGGTTAGGTTTAGGGTTAGGATAAGGGATAGGGTTAGGATTTTGGTTTGGGTTAGGGTTAGAATTAGGTTTAGGGTGAAGGTTTGGGTTTGGGTAAGTTTTAGGGTTCGGGTTAGCGTTATGGTATGGGTTAGGGTTAGGGTTAGTGTTAGAGTTAGAGTAAGGGTTAGGGTTAGGGTTAGGTTTTGGTTTAGGGTTAGGGTTAGGGTTAGGGTTAGGGTTAGGGATAGAGTTTAGGTTAGGGTTAGGATTAGGGTTAGGGTTTAGGGTTAGGGTTAGGGTTAGAGTTCGGGTAATGATTAGGGTTAGGGTCAGGTTTCGGTTTCGGGTTAGGATTAGGGTTAGGGTTTGTGTTTGGGTTAGTTTTAGGGTTAGGTTTAGGGTTAGGTTTACGGTTAAGGTTTGGGTTAGCGTTACGGTTAGGGTTAGGGTTATGATTGGGTTAGGGTTAGGGTTAGTGTTAGGGTTAGGGTTTGGGTTAGGTTTAGGGTTAGGATAAGGGATAGGGTTAGGATTTTGGTTTGGGTTAGGGTTAGGATTAGGTTTAGGGTGAAGGTTTGGGTTTGGGTAAGTTTTAGGGTTCGGGTTAGGGTTAGGGTATGAGTTAGGGTTAGGGTTAGTGTTAGAGTTAGAGTAAGGGTTAGGGTTAGGGTTAGGTTTTGGTTTAGGGTTAGGGTTAGTGTTAGGGTTTGGGTTAGGGTTATGGTTAGGGTTATGGTTAGGGTTAGGGTTAGGGTTTGGGTTAGGGTTAGGGTTAGGATTAGGGTTAGGGTTAGGGTTTGGGTTTGGGTTAGGGTTAGAATTAGGGTTAGGGTGAGGATTTTGGATTTGGGTAAGGTTAGGGGTAGGGTTAGCGTTAGGTTTTGGGTTAGGTTTAGGGTTAGCGTTCGGGTTTGGGTTAGGGTTTGTGTTTGGGATAGGGTTAGGATTGAGGTTAGGGTGAGGGTTTGGATTTGGGTAAGGTTAGTGTTAGGGTTAAAGTTATGGTTTGGGTTAGGGTTAGGGTTAGGGTTAGGTTTTGGTTTAGGGTTTGGGTTAGGGTTAGGTTTAGTGTTAGTGTTAGGTTTAAGGTTAGGGTAAGGGTTTGGTTTTGGGTTAGGGTTAGGGTTAGGGTTAGGGTTAGGGTTAGGGTTAGGGTAATGGTTTGGGTTAGGTTTAGGTTTCGGTTTCGCGTTAGGATTAGGGTTAGGGTTTGGGTTAGGTTTAGGGTTAGGTTTAGGTTTAGGGTTTGGCAGAGTGTTAGGTTTAGGTTAAGGATTAGGGTTTGGGTTAGGGTTAGCGTTAGGGTTAGTGTTAGGTTTAAGGTTAGGGTAAGGGTTTGGTTTTGGGTTAGGGTTAGGGTTAGGGTTAGGGTTAGGGTAATGGTTTGGGTTAGGTTTAGGTTTCGGTTTCGCGTTAGGATTAGGGTTAGGGTTTGGGTTAGGTTTAGGTTTAGGTTTAGGTTTAGGGTTTGGCAGAGGGTTAAGGTTAGGGTTAGGGTTAAGCTAAGGGTTTGGGTTTGGTTTAGGGTTAGGGTTAGTGTTATGATTTGGGTTCTGCTTACGTTTAGTGTTAGTGTTAGTGTTACGGTTATGTTTAGGTTTAGGGTTAGTGTTAGGGTTAGGTTTAGGGATTGGTTTTTTTGTTAGATTTAGCCTTAGGGTTAGGGTTAGGTTTAGGATTAGGGTTTGGGTTAGGGTTAGGGTTAGGGTTAGGGTTTGGGTTCGGGTTAGCGTTAGGGTCAGTGTTAGGTTTAAGGTTAGGGTAAGGGTTTCGGTTTGGGTTAGGGTTCGGGTTAGGGTTAGGGTTAGGGTAATGGTTAGGGTTAGGGTCAGGTTTCGGTTTTGGGTTAGGATTAGGGTTAGGGTTTGGGTTTGGGTTAGGTTTAGGGTTATGGTTAGGTTTAGGGTTAGGGTTAGTGTTTGGTTATAGTTAGGGTTAGGGTTAAGCTTAGGGTTTTTCTTATGGTTAGGGTTAGGGTTAGGGTTTGGTTTGGCTTAGGGTTAGTTTTTGGTTTAGGGTTAGGGTTAGGGTTAAGGTTAGGGTTTGGGTTTGGATTAGGGTTAGGATTTGGGTTAGGGATAAGGTTCGCGTTAGAGTTAGGTTTAGGTTTAGAGTTAGGGTTAGGTGTCAGGGTTAGGCTTAGGGTTAGGGTTAGGATTTGGGTTAGGGTTCAGTTTCGGGTTAGAGTTAGGGCTAGGATTAGAGTTAGGGTTATGTGTCAGGGTTAGGGTTAGGGTTAGGGTTAGGTTTAGGGTTACGGTTAGGATTAGTGTTTAATTTAGGTTTTGGTAGGGGTTAGGGTTAGGGTGAGGTATTGGCTTTGGGTTAGAGTTAGGGTTTGGTTTAGGGTTAGGTTTAGGATTAGGGTTAGAGTTAGGGTTACGGTTTGTGTTAGGGTTATGGTTAGGGTTAGGGTTAGGGTTAGGGGTAGGGTTAGGGTTTTGGTTAGGGTTAGGGTTAAGGTTTGGGTTAGTTTTAACATTACTGTTACGGTTTGAGTTTGCGTTAGCGTTAGCATTTGGTTTAGGGTTAGGGTTACGGTTAATGTTTGGGTTTGGGTTAGGGTTAGCGTTAGGTTTAGGGTTAGGTTTACGGTTAAGGTTTGGGTTAGGGTTACGGTTAGGGTTAGGGTTATGATTGGGTTAGGGTTAGGGTTAGTTTTAGGGTTAGGGTTTGGGTTAGGTTTAGGGTTAGGATTAGGGTTAGGGTTAGGATTTTGGTTTGGGTTAGGGTTAGGATTCGGTTTAGAGTGAAGGTTTGGGTTTGGGTAAGTTTTAGGGTTCGGGTTAGCGTTAGGGTATGGGTTAGGGTTAGGGTTAGGGTTAGTGTTAGAGTTAGTGTAAGGGTTAGGGTTACGGTTAGTATTAGATTTAGGTTTAGGTTTTGGGTTTGGGTTAGGGTTAGTATTAGGGTTAGGATGAGTGTTTTGGATTTGGTTAAGTTTAGGGGTAGGGTTAGCGTTAGGTTTTGAGTTAGGTTTAGGGTTAGGGTGAGGGTAACGTTTAGGGTTAGGGTTAGGTTTTGGTTTAGGGTTTGGGTTAGGGTTAGGGTTAGGGTTAGGTTTAGGGTTTGGTTTTTTTGTTAGGGTTAGCCTTAGGCTTAGGGTTAGGTTTAGGATTAGGGTTTGGGTAAGGGTTAGGGTTAGGGTTAGGGTTAGGGTTTGGGTTAGGGTTAGCTTTAGGGTTAGTCCTAAAAAAGTTTTAAGGTTAGGGTAAGGGTTTGGGTTTGGGTTAGGGTTAGGGTTAGGGTTAGGATGAGGGTTTCGGTTTATGTAAGGGTTAGTGTTAGGGTTAGCTTTAGGGTTTGGTTTAGGGTTAGGCTTAGGGTAAGGGTTAGGGTTAGGGTTAGATTTTGATTTAGGGTTAGAGTTAGGTTTAGGGTTTGGCTTAGGGTTATGGTTATGGTTAGGGTTAGCGTTTGGGTTAGGGTTAGGGTTAGGGTTAGCGTTAAGGTTAGGATTTGGTTTAGGGTTAGGGTTATCCTTCGGGTTTGGGTTAGGGTTTGTGTTTGGGTTAGAGTTAGGATTAAGGTTAGGGTGAGGGTTTGGATTTTTGTAAGGTTAGTGTTAGGGTTAACGTTAGGGTTTGGGTTAGGGTTAGGGTTAGGGTTAGGTTTTGGTTTAGGGTTTGGGTTAGGGTTAGGGTTAGGGTTAGGGTTTTGTTTTTTTGTTAGGGTTAGCCTTAGGGTTAGGGTTAGGTTTAGGATTAGGGTTTTGGTTAGGGTTAGGGATAGGGTTAGGGTTAGGGTTAGGGTTTGGGTTAGGGTTAGCGTTAGGGTTAGTGTTAGGTTTAAGGTTAGGGTAAGGGTTTGGTTTTGGGTTAGGGTTAGGCTTAGGGTTAGGGTTAGGGTTAGGGTAATGGTTTGGGTTAGGTTTAGGTTTCGGTTTAGGGTTAGGTTTAGGGTTAGGATTTGGGTTAGGGTTAGGTTTAGGTTTAGGTTTAGGGTTATGGTTAAGGTTAGGGATAAGCTAAGGGTTAGGGTTTGGGTTAGGGTTAGGTTTAGGGTTCGGATTAGGTTTAGGTTTAGGGTTAGGGTTAGGGTTAGGATTTGGGTTAGGGTTAGGGTTCGGCTTAGGTTTAGGGTTAGGGTTAGGGTTAGGGTTAGGATTTGGGTTAGGGTTAAGGTTCGGGTTAGAGTTAGGGTTAGTGTTAGGGTTAGGGTTAGGTGTCAGGGTTAGGGTTAGGGTTAGGGTTTGGGTTAGGGTTACAGTTATCTTTAGGGTTAGGGTTAGGATAACTTTTAGGGTAAGTGTTAGGTTTTGGTTTAGGCTTAGGGTTAGGGTTAGCGTTTGGGTTAGGTTTATGTTTAGGGTTAGGGTTACGGTTAGGATTTAGGTTACGGTTAGGGTTAGGATTAGTGTTAGGGTTTGGTTTTGGGTTAGGTTTAGGGTTAGGGTTAGGTTTAGTGTTAGGGTTAGGGTTTGGTTATAGTTATGGTTAGGTTTAGGGTTTTAGGGTTAGGGTTAGGGTTAGGGTTAGAGTTAGAGTTAGGTTTTGGGTTAGGGGTAGCGTTAGGGTTAGGGTTAAGCTAAGGGTTTGGGTTTCATTTAAGGTTAGGTTTAGGTTTAGGTTTAGGGTTAGGGTTAGGGTTAGGGTAGGCTTAAGCTAAGGGTTTGGGTTTGGGATAGGGTTAGGGTTAGGGTTAGGGTTAGGGTTTGGGTTTGGTTTGTGTTAGGGATAGTGTTAGGGTTAGGGTTAGGATTAAGCTTAGGGTTAGGTTTAGGGTTAGTTTTTGGGTTAGGCTTAGGTTTAGGGGTAGGTTTAGGGTTTGAGTTACGGTTAGCGTTGGGGTTAGGTTTAGGGTTTGGGTTAGGGTTAGGGTTAGGTTTTGGCAGAGGGTTAGTGTTAGGGTTAGGATTAGGGTTAGGGTTAGTGTTTGGTTTCTGGTTAGGTTTAGTGTTAGGGTTAGGGTTAGAGTTAGGGTTAGGTTTAGGGTTAGGGTTTGGGTTAGGGTTAGGGTTAGGTTTAGGTTTAGGGTTAGGGTTAGGGTTAGGGTTAGGGTTAGGTATAGGTTAGGGTTAGGGTTAGGGGTTAGGGGTTAATGTTAGGGTTTGGGTTAGGGTTACGGTTTGGGTTTTGGTTTTGGTTAGGGTTAGGGTTAGGGCTTAAGGTTAGAGTTATGGTTAGTGTTAGGGGTTAGGGTTAGGGTTAGGGTTAGGAGTTAGGTGTCAGTGTTAGGGTTCGGGTTAGGGTTTGGGTTAGGGTTAGGGTTAGGGTTTGTGTTTGTGTTAGGGTTTGGGTTATGGTTAGGGTTAGGGTTAGCGTTAGTGTTAGGGTTCGTGTTAGGGTTAGGGTTAGTGTTTGGGTTTGTGTTAGGTTTAGGGTTAGGGGTTAAGGTTAGGGTTAGGGTTAGGTTTAGGGCACACGGTTAGGGTTAGGGTTAGGCTTCGGGGTTAAGGGTTAGGGTTAGGTTTTGCGTTGAGGTTTGGGTTAGGGTTAGGGTTATTGTTAGTGTTAGGATTAGGGTTAGTGTTATGGTTAGGGTTAGTTTTTTGGTTTGGGTTAGGGTTAGGTTTAGGGTTAGGTTTAGTGTTAGTTTTGGATTTGGGTTAGGTTTAGGGTTAAGATTAGGTTTAGGGTCAGGTGTTAGTGTTAGGGTTTGGATTAGGGTTAGGGTTAGAGTTAGGGTTAGGTTAGGGTTACGTTTTGGGTTAGGGTTAGGGTTAGGGTTAGGGTTTGTGTTTGGGTTAGTGTTAGGATTAGGTTTAGGGTTAGGTTTAGGGTTAGGATTTGGATTAGGGTTAGGTTTAGGTTTAGGTTTAGAGTTATGGTTAGGGTTAGCGTTAAGCTAAGGGTTTGGGTTTGGGTTAGGGTTAGGTTTAGGGTTCGGATTAGGTTTAGGTTTAGGGTTAGGGTTAGGGTTAGGATTTGGGTTAGGGTTAAGGTTCGGGTTAGAGTTAGGGTTAGTGTTAGGGTTAGGGTTATGTGTCAGGGTTAGGGTTAGGGTTTGGGTTAGGGTTACAGTTAGGTTTAGGGTTAGGGTTAGGATAACGTTTAGGGTAAGGGTTAGGTTTTGGTTTAGGGTTAGGGTTAGGGTTAGCGTTTGGGTTAGATTTAGGTTTAGGGTTAGTGTTACGGTTAGGATTTAGGTTACGGTTAGGGTTAGGATTAGTGTTAGGGTTTGGTTTTGGGTTAGGTTTAGGGTTAGGGTTAGGTTTAGTGTTAGGGTTAGGGTTTGGTTATAGTTAGGGTTAGGTTTAGGGTTTTAGGGTTAGGGTTAGGCTTAGGCTTAGGTTTAGGGTTAGGGTTAGAGTTAGAGTTAGGGTTTGGGTTAGGGGTAGCGTTAGGGTTAGGGTTAAGCTAAGGGTTTGGGTTTCAGTTAAGGTTAGGTTTAGGTTTAGGTTTAGGTTTAGGGTTAGGGTGAGGGTTAGGGTAGGGTTAAGCTAAGGGTTTGGGTTTGGGATAGGGTTAGGGTTAGGGTTAGTGTTAGGGTTTGGGTTTGGTTTGTGTTAGATATAGTGTTAGGGTTAGGGTTAGGATTAAGCTTAGGGTTAGGTTTAGGGTTAGTTTTTGGGTTAGGCTTAGGTTTAGGGGTAGGTTTACGGTTTGAGTTACGGTTAGGGTTGCTGTTAGGTTTAGGGTTTGGGTTATGGTTAGGGTTAGGTTTTGGCAGAGGGTTAGTCTTAGGGTTAGGATTAGGGTTAGGGTTAGTGTTTGGTTTCTGGTTAGGTTTAGTGTTAGTGTTAGGGTTAGAGTTAGGGTTAGGTTTAGGGTTAGGGTTTGGGTTAGGGTTAGGGTTAGGTTTAGGTTTAGGGTTAGGGTTACGGGTAGGGTTAGGGTTAGGGTTAGCGTTTGGGTTAGGGTTAGGCTTATGGTTTGTGTTTTGGTTAGGGTTAGTGTTAGAGTTAGTGTTTGTGTTTGGGTTAGGGTTAGGGTTAGGGTTAGGTTTTGGGTTAGGGTTAGTTTCAGGGTTAGGGTTAGAATTAGGGTTAGTGATAGGGTTAGGGTTAGGGTTATGGTTTGGTTTAGGGTTAGGATTAGGGTTAGGGTTAGTGTTTGGTTTCTGGTTACGTTTAGTGTTAGGGATAATGTTAGATTTAGGCTTAGGTTTAGTGTTAGGGTTTGGGTTAGGGTTAGGTTTAGGTTTAGGTTTAGGGTTAGGGTTACGGGTAGGGTTAGGGTTAGGTTTAGGGTTTGGGTTAGGCTTAGGGTTAGGGTCTGGGTTTGGGTTAGGTTTAGTGTTAGAGTTAGGGTTTGTGTTTGGGTTAAGGTTAGGATTAGGATTAGGGTTTGGGTTAGTGTTCGGTTCAGTGTTAGGGTTAGAATTAGGGATAGTGATAGGGTTACGGTTAGGGTTATGGTTTGGTTTAGGGTTAGGGTTAGGGTTAGGGTCAGGTATTGGGTTAGGGTTAGGGTTAGTTTTAGGGTTTGGATTACGGTTAGGGTTTGGGTTTGGGTTAGGGTTAGGTTTAGAGTTAGAGTTAGACTTAGTGTTAGGGTTAGGGTTAGGGTTAGGGTTAGGGTTAGGGTTAGGGTTAGGTGTTAGGGTTAGGGTTAGATTTAGGGTTAGGGGTTGGGTTAGGTTTTGGGTTAGTATTAGGTTTAGGGTTAGGGTTAGGGATAGGGTTAGGGCTAGGGTTAGGGTTAGGTTTAGGTTAGGATTAGGGTTAGGGGTTAGGGGTTAAGGTTAGGGTTTGGGTTAGGGTTACGGTTTGGGTTTGGGTTTTGGTTAGGGTTAGGGTTAGGGCTTAAGGTTAGAGTTATGTTTAGTGTTAGGGGTTAGGGTTAGGGTTAGGGTTAGGGTTAGGAGTTAGGTGTCATGGTTAGGGTTCGGGTTAGGGTTTGGGTTAGGGTTAGGGTTAGGGTGTGTGTTTGTGTTAGGGTTTGGGTTATGGTTAGGGTTAGGGTTAGCGATAGTGTTAGGGTTCGTGTTAGGGTTAGGGTTAGTGTTTGGGTTTGTGTTAGGTTTAGGGTTAGGGGTTAAGGTTAGGTTTAGGGTTAGGTTTAGGGCACACGGTTAGGGTTAGGGTTAGCGTTCGGGGTTAAGGGTTAGGGTTAGGTTTAGCGTTAAGTTTTGGGTTAGGGTTAGGGTTAGGGTTAGTGTTTGGATTAGGGTTAGTGTTATGGTTAGGGTTAGTTTTTTGGTTTGGGTTAGGGTTAGGTTTAGGGTTAGGGTTAGTGTTAGGTTTGGATTTGGGTTAGGTTTAGGGTTAAGATTAGGTTTAGGGTTAGGTGTTAGTGTTAGGGTTTGGATTAGGGTTAGGGTTAGAGTTAGGGTTAGGTTAGGGTTACGTTTTGGGTTAGGGTTAGGGTTAGGGTTAGGGTTTGTGTTTGGGTTAGTGTTAGGATTAGGTTTAGGGTTAGGTTTAGGGTTAGGATTTGGGTTAGGGTTAGGTTTAGGTTTAGAATTAGGGTTATGGTTAGGGTTAGTGATAAGCTAAGGGTTTGGGTTTGGGTTAGGGTTAGGTTATGGTTCGGATTAGGTTTAGGTTTAGGGTTAGGGTTAGGGTTAGGATTTGGGTTAGGGTTAGGGTTCGGATTAGGTTTAGGGTTAGGGTTAGGGTTACGGTTAGGATTTGGGTTAGGGTTAAGGTTCGGGTTAGAGTTAGGGTTAGTGTTAGGGTTAGGGTTAGGTGTCAGGGTTAGGGTTAGGGTTTGGGTTAGGTTTACAGTTAGGTTTAGGGTTAGGGTTAGGATAACGTTTAGGGTAAGGGTTAGGTTTTGGTTTAGGGTTAGGGTTAGGGTTAGCGTTTGGTTTAGGTTTATGTTTAGGGTTAGGGTTACGGTTAGGATTTAGGTTACGGTTAGTGTTAGGATTAGTGTTAGGGTTTGGTTTTGGGTTAGGTTTAGGGTTAGGGTTAGGTTTAGTGTTAGGGTTAGGGTTTGGTTATAGTTAGGGTTAGGTTTAGGGTTTTAGGGTTAGGGTTATGGTTAGGGTTAGGGTTAGGGTTAGAGGTAGAGTTAGGGTTTGGGTTAGGGGTAGCGTTAGGGTTAGGGTTAAGCTAAGGGTTTGGGTTTCAGTTAAGGTCAGGTTTAGGTTTAGGTTTAGGGTTAGGGTTAGGGTTAGGGTAGGCTTAAGCTAAGGGTTTGGGTTTGGGATAGGGTTAGGGTTAGGGTTAGGGTTAGGGTTTGGGTTTGGTTTGTGTTAGGGATAGTGTTAGGGTTAGGGTTAGGATTAAGCTTAGGGTTAGGTTTAGGGTTAGTTTTTGGGTTAGGCTTAGGTTTAGGGGTAGGTTTAGGGTTTGAGTTACGGTTAGGGTTGGGGTTAGGTTTAGGGTTTGGGTTAGGGTTAGGGTTAGGTTTTGGCAGAGGGTTAGTGTTAGGGTTAGGATTAGGGTTAGGGTTAGTGTTTGGTTTCTGGTTAGGTTTAGTGTTAGCGTTAGGGTTAGAGTTAGGGTTAGGTTTAGGGTTAGGTTTTGGGTTAGGGTTAGGGTTAGGTTTAGGTTTAGGGTTAGGGTTAGGGTTAGGGTTAGGTTTAGGTTAGGGTTATGTTTAGGGGTTAGGGGTTAAGGTTAGGGTTTGGGTTAAGGTTACGGTTTGGGTTTGGGTTTTGGTTAGGGTTAGGGTTAGGGCTTAAGGTTAGAGTTATGGTTAGTGTTAGGGGTTAGGGTTAGGGTTAGGGTTAGGGTTAGGAGTTAGGTGTCAGGGTTAGGGTTCGGGTTAGGGTTTGGGTTAGGGTTAGGGTTAGGGTTTGTGTTTGTGTTAGGGTTTGGGTTATGGTTAGGGTTAGGGTTAGCGTTAGTGTTAGGGTTCGTGTTAGGGTTAGGGTTAGTGTTTGGGTTTGTGTTAGGTTTAGGGTTAGGGGTTAAGGTTAGGGTTAGGGTTAGGTTTAGGGCACACGGTTAGGGTTAGGGTTAGGGTTCGGGGTTAAGGGTTAGGGTTAGATTTAGCGTTAAGGTTAGGTTTAGTGTTAGGATTAGGGTTAGTGTTATGGTTAGGGTTAGTTTTTTGGTTTGGGTTAGGGTTAGGTTTAGGGTTAGGTTTAGTGTTAGGTTTGGATTTGGGTTAGGTTTAGGGTTAAGATTAGGTTTAGGGTTAGGTGTTAGTGTTAGGGTTTGGATTACGGTTAGGGTTAGAGTTAGGGTTAGGTTAGGGTTACGTTTTGGGTTAGGGTTAGGGTTAGGGTTATGGTTTGTGTTTGGGTTAGTGTTAGGATTAGGTTTAGGTTTAGGTTTAGGGTTATGGTTAGGTTTTGGGATAAGCTAAGGGTTTGGGTTTGGGTTAGGGTTAGGTTTAGGGTTCGGATTAGGTTTAGGTTTAGGGTTAGGGTTAGGGTTAGGATTTGGGTTAGGGTTAGGGTTCGGATTAGGTTTAGGGTTAGGGTTAGGGTTAGGGTTAGGATTTGGGTTAGGGTTAAGGTTCGGGTTAGAGTTAGGGTTAGTGTTAGGGTAAGGGTTAGGTGTCAGGGTTAGGGTTAGGGTTTGGGTTAGGGTTACAGTTAGGTTTAGGGTTAGGGTTAGGATAACGTTTAGGGTAAGGGTTAGGTTTTGGTTTAGGGTTAGGGTTAGGGTTAGCGTTTGCGTTAGGTTTATGTTTAGGGTTAGGGTTACGGTTAGGATTTAGTTTATGGTTAGGGTTAGGATTAGTGTTAGGGTTTGGTTTTGGGTTAGGTTTAGGGTTAGGGTTAGGTTTAGTGTTAGGGTTAGGGTTTGGTTATAGTTAGGGTTAGGTTTAGGGTTTTAGGGTTAGGGTTAGGGTTAGGGTTAGGCTTAGGGTTAGAGTTAGAGTTAGGTTTTGGGTTAGGGGTAGCGTTAGGGTTAGGGTTAAGCTAAGGGGTTGGGTTTCAGTTAAGGTTAGGTTTAGGTTTAGGTTTAGGGTTACCGTTAGGGTCAGGGTAGGCTTAAGCTAAGGGTTTGGGTTTGGGATAGGGTTAGGGTTAGGGTTAGGGTTAGGGTTTGGGTTTGGTTTGTGTTAGGGATAGTGTTAGGGTTAGGGTTAGGATTAAGCTTAGGGTTAGGTTTAGGGTTAGTTTTTGGCTTAGGCTTAGGTTTAGGGGTAGGTTTATGGTTTGAGTTGCGGTTAGGGTTGGGGTTAGGTTTAGGGTTTGGGTTAGGGTTAGGGTTAGGTTTTGGCAGAGGGTTAGTGTTAGGGTTAGGGTTAGTGTTTGGTTTCTGGTTAGGTTTAGTGTTAGGGATAGGGTTAGAGTTATGGTTAGGTTTAGGGTTAGGGTTTGGGTTAGGGTTAGGGTTAGGTTTAGGTTTAGGGTTAGGGTTAGGGTTAGGGGTTAGGGGTTAAGGTTAGGGTTTCGGTTAGGTTTACGGTTTGGGTTTGGGTTTTGGTTAGGGTTAGGGTTAGGGCTTAAGGTTAGAGTTATGGTTAGTGTTAGGGGTTAGGGTCAGGGTTTGGGTTAGGGTTAGGGTTAGGGTTTGTGTTTGTGTTAGGGTTTCGGTTATGGTTAGGGTTAGGGTTAGCGTTAGTGTTAGGGTTCGTGTTAGGGTTAGGGTTAGTGTTTGGGTTTGTGTTAGGTTTAGGGTTAGGGGTTAAGGTTAGGGTTAGGGTTAGGTTTAGGGCACACGGTTAGGGTTAGGGTTAGGGTTCGGGGTTAACGGTTAGGGTTAGGTTTAGCGTTAAGGTTTGGGTTAGGGTTAGGGTTAGTGTTAGGATTAGGGTTAGTGTTATGATTAGGGTTAGTTTTTTGGTTTGGGTTAGGGTTAGGTTTAGGGTTAGGTTTAGTTTTAGGTTTGGTTTTGGGTTAGGTTTAGGGTTAAGATTAGGTTTAGGGTTAGGTGTTAGTGTTAGGGTTTGGATTAGGGTTAGGGTTAGAGTTAGGGTTAGGTTAGGGTTACGTTTTGGGTTAGGGTTAGGGTTAGGGTTAGGGTTTGTGTTTGGGTTAGTGTTAGGATTAGGTTTAGGTTTAGGTTTAGGGTTATGGTTAGGGTTAGGGATAAGCTAAGGGTTTGGGTTTGGGTTAGGTTTAGGTTTAGGGTTCGCATTAGGTTTAGGTTTAGGGTTAGGGTTAGGGTTAGGATTTGGGTTAGGGTTAGGGTTCGGATGAGGTATAGGGTGAGGGTGAGGGATAGGGTTAGGATGTGGGTTAGGGTTAAGGTTCGGGTTAGAGTTAGGGTTAGTGTTAGGGTTAGGGTTAGGTGTCAGGGTTAGGGTTAGGGTTTGGGTTAGGTTTACAGTTAGGTTTAGGGTTAGGGTTAGGATAACGTTTAGGGTAAGGGTTAGGTTTTGGTTTAGGGTTAGGGTTAGGGTTAGCGATTGGGTTAGGTTTATGTTTAGGGTTAGGGTTACGGTTAGGATTTAGGTTACGGTTAGGGTTAGGATTAGTGTAAGGGTTTGGTTTTGGGTTAGGTTTAGGGTTAGGGTTAGGTTTAGTGTTAGGGTTAGGGTTTGGTTATAGTTAGGGTTAGGTTTAGGGTTTTAGGGTTAGGGTTAGGGTTAGGGTTAGGGTTAGAGTTAGAGTTAGGGTTTGGGTTAGGGGTAGAGTTAGGGTTAG
>CM069528.1:7835000-7840000 GCA_035773235.1 Eospalax fontanierii
TAGGGTTAGGCTTAGGGATAGGTTTAGGATTAGGGTTAGGTTTGGATTTGGGTTAGGGTTAGGGTTAGGGTTAGGCTTAGGTGTTAGGGTTAGGGTTAGAGTTAGGGTTAGGGGTAGGGTTAGGTTTTGGGTTAGGTTTTGTGTTTGGGTTCGGGTTAGGGCTTAGGTTTAGGGTTAGGGTTAGGGTTAGGGTTTGGGTTAGTGTTAGGGTTTGGGTTTGTGTTAGGGTTAGGGTAAGGGTTAGGGTTTGGTTTATGGTTAATGTTTGGGTTTGTGTTAGGGTTACGGTTAGGGTTAGGCTTTGGTTTTCGGTTAGGGTTAGGTTAGGGTTAGTATTTGGGTTAGGTTTTGTGTTAGGGTTAGGGTTAGGGTTTAGGTTTAGGGTTAGGGTTATGGTTAGGGTTTGGGTTTGGGTTGGGTTAGGGTTAGTGTTAGGTTTAGGGTTAGGGTTTGGGTTAGGGTTAGGGTTTGGTTTTGGGTTAGGGTTACGGTTAGAGTTTGGGTTTGGGTTAGGGTTAGTGTTTGGTTTAGGGTTAGGTTTAGGTTAGGGTTATGGTTTGGGTGAGGGTTAGGGTTAGGGTTAGGGTCAGGTATTGGGTTAGGGTTAGGGTTAGTTTTAGGGTTTGGGTTACGGTTAGGGTTTGGGTTTGGGTTAGGGTTAGGGTTAGAGTTAGAGTTAGACTTAGTGTTAGGGTTTGGGTTAGGGTTAGGGTTAGGATTAGGGTTAGGGTTAGGGTTAGGATTAGTGTTATGGTTAGGATTAGGGTTAGGTTTGGATTTGGGTTAGGGTTAGGGTTAGGGTTAGGGTTAGGGTTAGGTGTTAGGGTTAGGGTTAGGGTTAGAGTTAGGGTTAGGGGTTGCGTTAGGTTTTGGGTTAGGATTAGGGTTAGGGTTAGGGTTAGGGTTAGGGTTAGGTTTAGGTTAGGGTTAGGGTTAGGGGTTAGGGGTTAGGGTTAGGGTTTGGGTTAGGGTTACGGTTTGGGTTTGGGTTTTGTTTAGGGTTAGGGTTAGGGCTTAAGGTTAGAGTTATGGTTAGTGTTAGGGGTTAGGGTTAGGGTTAGGTTTAGGAGTTAGGTGTCAGGGTTAGGGTTCGGGTTAGGGTTTGGGTTAGGGTTAGGGTTAGGGTTTGTGTTTGTGTTAGGGTTTGGGTTATGGTTAAGGTTAGGGTTAGCGTTAGTGTTAGGGTTCGTGTTAGGGTTAGGTTTAGGGTTTGGGTTTGTGTTAGGTTTAGGGTTAGGGGTTAAGGTTAGGGTTAGGGTTAGGTTTAAGGCACACGGTTAGGGTTAGGGTTAGGGTTCGGGGTTAAGGGTTAGGGTTAGGTTTAGCATTAAGATTTGGGTTAGGGTTAGGGTTAGGGTTAGTGTTTGGATTAGGGTTAGTGTTATGGTTAGGGTTAGTTTTTTGGTTTGGGTTAGGGTTAGGTTTAGGGTTAGGGTTAGTGTTAGGTTTGCATTTGGGTTAGGTTTAGGGTTAAGATTAGGTTTAGGCTTAGGTGTTAGTGTTAGGGTTTGGATTAGGGTTAGGGTTAGAGTTAGGGTTAGGTTAGGGTTACGTTTTGGGTTAGGGTTAGGGTTAGGGTTAGGGTTTGTGTTTGGGTTAGTGTTAGGATTAGGTTTAGGGTTATGTTTAGGGTTAGGATTTAGGTTAGGGTTAGGTTTAGGTTTAGGTTTAGGGTTATGGTTAGGGTTAGGGATAAGCTAAGGGTTTGGGTTTGGGTTAGGTTTAGGATTAGGGTTCGGATTAGGTTTAGGGCTAGGGTTAGGGATAGGGTTAGGATTTGGGTTAGGGTTAGGGTTCGTATTAGGTTTAGGGTTAGGGTTAGGGTTAGGATTTGGGTTAGGGTTAAGGTTCGGGTTAGAGTTACGGTTAGTGTTAGGGTTAGGGTTAGGTGTCAGGGTTAGGGTTAGGGTTTGGGTTAGGGTTACAGTTAGGTTTAGGGTTAGGGTTAGGATAACGTTTAGGGTAAGGGTTAGGTTTTGGTTTAGGGTTAGGGTTAGGGTTAGCATTTGGGTTAGGTTTATGTTTAGGGTTAGGCTTACGGTTAGGATTTAGGTTACGGTTAGGGTTAGGATTAGTGTTAAGGTTTGGTTTTGGGTTAGGTTTAGGGTTAGGGTTAGGTTTAGTGTTAGGGTTATGGTTTGGTTATAGTTAGGGTTAGGGTTAGGTTTAGGGTTTTAGGGTTAGGGTTAGGGTTGGGGTTAGGGTTAGGGTTTGGGTTAGGTTTTGAGTGAGGGTTAGGGTTAGGGTTTATGTTTAGGGTTAGGGTTAGGGTTAGAGTTTGGGTTTGGGTTAGGGTTAGGGTTACTGTTAGGTTTAGGGTTAGGGTTTGGGTTAGGGTTAGGGTTTGGGTTTTGGTTAGGGTTAGGGTTACGGTTTGGGTTTGGGTTTTGGTTAGGGTTAGGTTTAGCGTTTAATGTTAGAGTAACGGTTTGTGTTAGTGTTTAGGGTTAGGGTTAGGGTTAGGGGTTAGGGGTTAGGGTTAGGGTTCGGGTTAGGGTTTGGGTTAGGGTTAGGGTTAGGGTTTCGGTTTGGGTTAGGGTTTGGGTTATGGTTATGGTTAGGGTTAGGGTTATTGTTAATGTTTGTGTTAGGTTTAGGGTTAGAGTTAGGGTTTGGGTTTGTGTTAGGTTTAGGGTTAGGGGTTAAGGTTAGGGGTAGGGTTAGGTTTAGGGGACAGGGTTAGGGTTAGGTTTAGGATTGGGGGTTAGGGGTTAGGGTTTGGATTAGGGTTAAGGTTAGGGTTAGGGTTAGTGTTTGGATTATGGTTAGTGTTATGGTTAGGGTTAGTTTTTAGGTTTGGGTTAGGGTTAGGTTTGGATTTGGGTTAGGTTTAGGGTTAAATTTAGGGTTAGGGTTAGGTGTTAGTGTTAGGGTTAGGGTTAGGGTTAGGTTTTGGGTTAGGGTTAGAGTTAGGGTTAGGGTTTGTGTTTGGGTTAGGGTTAGGATTAGGTTTAGGTTTAGGGTTAGGGTTAGGATTTGGGTTAGGGTTAGGTTTAGGGTTAGGGTCAGGGTTTAGTTTTGGTTTAGGGTTAGGGTTAGGGTTAGGGTTTGGGTTAGGGTTAGGATTTGGGTTTGGGTTAGGGTTAGGTTTAGGGTTAATGTTTGGGTTTGGGTTAGGGTTAGGGTTAGGGGTTAAGGTTAGAGTTACGGTTAGTGTTAGGGGTTAGGGTTAGTTTTAGGGTTAGGGGTTAGGTGTTAGGGTTAGGGTTCAGGTTAGGGCTTGGGTTAGGCTTAGGGTTTGGGTTTGGGTTAGGGTTTGGGTTATGGTTAGGCTAGGGTTAGGGTTAGTGTTAGGGTTTGTGTTAGGGTTAGGGTTAGAGTTAGGGTTTGGGTTTGTGTTAGGTTTAGGGTTAGGGGTTAAGGTTAGGGTTAGGGTTAAGTTTAGGGGACAGGGTTAGGGATAGGTTTAGGATTGGGGGTTAGGGGTTTGGGTTAGGGTTAAGGTTAAAGTTTGGTTTAGGGTTAGGGTGTGGGTGTGGGTTTGGGTTTGGGTTTGGGTTTGGGTTTGGGTTTGGTTTTTGGTTAGGGTTAGGGTTAGGGTTAGGTTTAGGATTAGGGTTAGGTTTGGATTTGGGTTAGGTTTATGGCTTAGGTTTAGAGTTAGAGTTAGAGTTAGTGTTAGGGTTCGGCTTAGGGTTAGGGTTAGGCTTAGGGATAGGTTTAGGATTAGGGTTAGGTTTGGATTTGGGTTAGGGTTAGGGTTAGGGTTAGGCTTAGGTGTTAGGGTTAGGGTTAGAGTTAGGGTTAGGGGTAGGGTTAGGTTTTGGGTTAGGTTTTGTGTTTGGGTTCGGGTTAGGGCTTAGGTTTAGGGTTAGGGTTAGGGTTAGGGTTTGGGTTAGGGTTAGGGTTTGGGTTTGTGTTAGGGTTAGGGTTAGGGTTAGGGTTTGGTTTAGGGTTAATGTTTGGGTTTGTGTTAGGGTTAGGGTTAGGGTTAGGCTTTGGTTTTGGGTTAGGGTTAGGTTAGGGTTAGGGTTTGGGTTAGGTTTTGTGTTAGGGTTAGGGTTAGGGTTTAGGTTTAGGGTTAGGGTTAGGGTTAGGGTTTGGGTTTGGGTTGGGTTAGGGTTAGTGTTAGGTTTAGGGTTAGGGTTTGGGTTAGGGTTAGGGTTTGGTTTTGGGTTAGGGTTACGGTTAGAGTTTGGGTTTGGGTTAGGGTTAGTGTTTGGTTTAGGGTTAGGTTTAGGTTAGGGTTATGGTTTGGGTGAGGGTTAGGGTTAGGGTTAGGGTCAGGTATTGGGTTAGGGTTAGGGTTAGTTTTAGGGTTTGGGTTACGGTTAGGGTTTCGGTTTGGGTTAGGGTTAGGGTTAGAGTTAGAGTTAGACTTAGTGTTAGGGTTTGGGTTAGGGTTAGGGTTAGGATTAGGGTTAGGGTTAGGGTTAGGATTAGGGTTATGGTTAGGACTAGGGCTAGGTCTGGATTTGGGTTAGGGTTAGGGTTAGGGTTAGGGTTAGGTTTAGGTGTTAGGGTTAGGGTTAGGGTTAGAGTTAGGGTTAGGGGTTGCGTTAGGTTTTGGGTTAGAATTAGGGTTAGTGTTAAGTTTAGGGTTAGGGTTAGGGTTAGGTTTAGGTTAGGGTTAGGGTTAGGGGTTAGGGGTTAGGGTTAGGGTTTGGGTTAGGGTTACGGTTTGGGTTTGGGTTTTGTTTAGGGTTAGGGTTAGGGCTTAAGGTTAGAGTTATGGTTAGTGTTAGGGGTTAGGGTTAGGGTTAGGGTTAGGAGTTAGGTGTCAGGGTTAGGGTTCGGGTTAGGGTTTGGGTTAGGGTTAGGGTTAGGGTTTGTGTTTGTGTTAGGGTTTGGGTTATGGTTAAGGTTAGGGTTAGCGTTAGTGTTAGGGTTCGTGTTAGGGTTAGGTTTAGGGTTTGGGTTTGTGTTAGGTTTAGGGTTAGGGGTTAAGGTTAGGGTTAGGGTTAGGTTTAAGGCACACGGTTAGGGTTAGGGTTAGGGTTCGGGGTTAAGGGTTAGGGTTAGGTTTAGCATTAAGATTTGGGTTAGGGTTAGGGTTAGGG
>CM069528.1:7845000-7847500 GCA_035773235.1 Eospalax fontanierii
AGGTTTAGTGTTAGGGTTAGATTTAGAGTTAGGGTTAGGTTAAGGGGTAGGGTGTGGGTTAGGTTTAGGGTTAAGGTTAGGTTTAGGTTAAGTGTTAGGGTTACGGGTGGGGTTAGGGTTAGGGTTAGGGTTTGGGTTGGGGTTAGGGTTAGGGTTTGTGTTTTGGTTAGGGTTAGTGTTAGAGTTATGGTTTGTGTTTGGGTTAGGGTTAGGGTTAGGGTTAGGTTTTGGGTTAGGGTTAGGTTCAGGGTTAGGGTTAGAATTAGGGTTAGTGATAGGGTTACTGTTAGGGTTATGGTTTGGGTTAGGGTTAGGTTTAGGGTTAGGGTTAGGTTTTGGTTTAGGGTTAGGGTTAGGGTTAGTTTTAGGGTTTGGGATAGGGTTAGCGTTAGAGTTAGGGTTTGGGTTTGGGTTAGGTTTAGGTTTATAGTTAGGGTTAGTGTTAGGGTTTGGGTTAGGGCTAGGGTTAGGGTTAGGGTTAGGGTTAGGATTAGGGTTAGGTTTGGATTTGGGTTAGGGTTAGGGTTAGGTGTTAGGGTTAGTGTTAGGGTTTGAGTTAGGGTTAGGGGTAGGGTTAAGTTTTGGGTTAAGATTAGGGTTAGGGTTAGGTTTTGGGTTTGGTTTTGGTTTAGGGTTAGGGTTAAGGTTAGGTTTTGTGTTAGGGTTAGGGTTAGGGTTTAGGTTTAGGATTAGGGTTAGTGTTACGGTTAGGGGTTAGGGTTTGGGTTTGGGTTAGTGTTAGGGTTAGTGTTAGGTTTAGGGTTAGGGTTTGGGTTTGGGTTAGTGTTAGGGTTAGGGTTAAGGTTTGGGTTAGGGTTAATATTTGGGTTTGGGTTAGGGTTAGGGTTAGGCTTTGGTTTTCGGTTTGGGTTAGGCTTAGGGTTAGGGTTTGGGTTAGGTTTTGTGTTAGGGTTACGGTTAGTGGTTAGGTTTAGGGTTAGGGTTAGTGTTTGGGCTTGGGTTAGGGTTAGGGTTAGTGTTTGGTTTAGGGTTAGGTTTAGGTTTAGGGTTAGGTTTAGGGTTAGGGGTTAGGGTTAGGGTTAGGGTTAGGGTTAGGGTTAGGGTTAGGGTTAGGGTTAGGTTTTGTGTTAGGGTTACGGTTAGGGGTTAGGTTTAGGGTTAGGATTAGGTTTAGGGTTAGGTTTAGTGTTAGGGTTAGGGTTTGGTTTTGGGTTAGGGTTAGGGTTTGGGTTTGGGTTAATGTTAGGTTTAGTGTTAGGTTTAGGGTTAGGGTTTGGGTTTGGGTTAGGGTTAGGGTTAGGGTTAATGTTTGGGTTTGGGTTAGGATTAGGGTTAGGGTTAGGCTTTGGTTTTGGGTTAGGGTTAGGGTTAGGGTTTGGGTTAGATTTTGTGTTAGGGTTAGTGTTTGGGTTAGGGTTAGGGTTTAGGTTTGGGTTAGGGTTAGGATTAGTGTTAGGTTTAGGGTTAGGCTTTGGGTTATGGTTAGGGTTTGAGTTTGGGTTAGGGTTAGGGTTAGGGTTAGGGTTTAGATTTGTGTTAGTTTTAGGGTTAGGGGTTAAGTTTAGGGTTAGGGTTAGGTTTAGGGGACAAGGTTAGGGTTAGGGTTAGGGTTAGGGTTTAGATTTGTGTTAGCTTTAGGGTTAGGGGTTAAGTTTAGGGTTAGGGTTAGGTTTAGGGGACAAGGTTAGGGTTAGGGTTAGGATTGGGGGTTACCGGTTAGGGTTAGGGTTAGGGTTAAGGTTTGGTTTAGGGTTAGGGTTAGGGTTAGTGTTTGGATTAGGGTTAGTGTTATGGTTAGGGTTAGTTTTTTGGTTTGGGTAAGGGTTAGGTTTAGGGTTAGGGTCAGGGTTAGGTTTGGATTTGGGTTAGGTTTAGGGTTCAGATTAGGTTTAGGGTTAGGTGTTAGAGTTAGGGTTTGGGTTAGGGTTAGGGTTAGTGTTAGGCTTAGGGTTAGGTTTTGGGTTAGGTTTAGGGTTAGGGTTAGGGTTTAGGTTTGTGTTAGTTTTAGGGTTAGGGGTTAAGTTTAGGGTTAGGGTTAGGTTTAGGGGACAAGGTTAGGGTTAGGGTTAGGATTGGGGGTTAGCGGTTAGGGCTAGGGTTAGGGTTAAAGTTTGATTTAGGGTTAGGGTTAGGGTTAGTGTTTGGATTAGGGTTAGTGTTATGGTTAGGGTTAGTTTTTTGGTTTGGATTAGGGTTAGGTTTAGGGTTAGGGTCAGGGTTAGGTTTGGATTTGGGTTAGGTTTAGGGTTCAGATTAGGGTTAGGGTTAGGTGTTAGAGTTAGGGTTTGTGTTAGGGTTAGGGTTAGGGTTAGGTTTAGGGTTAGGTTTTGGGTTAGGTTTAGGTTTAGGGTTAGGGTTTGCGTTTGGGTTAGGGTTACGATTAGGTTTAGGGTTAGGTTTAGGATTAGGGTTTGGGTTAGGGTTAGGTTTAGGGTTAGGGTTAGGGTTTGGTTTTTGGGTTAGGGTTACGGTTAGGGTTAGTGTTAGGGTTAGGGTTTGGGTTAGGGTTAGGGTTAGGGTTGGGGTTAGGGTTTGGGTT
>CM069528.1:7887500-7890000 GCA_035773235.1 Eospalax fontanierii
GGTTTGGGTTTTGGTTACGGTTAGGGTTTGGGGTTAAGGTTACAGTTACGGTTATTGTTAGGGGTTAGGGTTAGGGTTAGGGTTAGGGTTTAGGGGTTAGGGTTAGGGTTCGGGTTAGGGTTTGGTTTAGGGTTAGGGTTAGGGTTTGGATTTGGGTTAGGGTTTGGGTTATGGTTAGGGTTAGGGTTAGGGTTAGGGTTAGTGTTAGGCTTTGTGTTAGGGTTTGGGTTAGGGTTTGGGTTTGGGTTAGGTTTAGGGTTAGGCGTTAAGGTTAGGGTTAGGGTTAGGTTTAGGGGAGAGTGTTAGGGATAGGGTTAGTGTTCGGGGTTAGTGGTTTGGTTTAGGCTTACGGTTAAGGTTTGGTTTAGGGTTAGGGTTAGGGTTAGTGTTTGGATTAGGGTTAGGTGTTAGTGTTAGGGTTTGGGTTAGGGTTAGGGTTAGGGTTAGAGTTAGGGTTAGGGTTAGGGTTAGGTTTTGGGTTAGGGTTACGGTTAGGGTTAGGGTTTGTGTTTGGGTTAGGATTAGGATTAAGTTTAGCATTAGGTTTAGTGTTAGGGTTTGGGTTAGGGTTAGGTTTAGGTTTAGGGTTAGGGTTTGGTTTTGGGTTAGGGTTAGGGTTTGGGTTTGGGTTAGGGTTAGGTTTAGTGTTAGGTTTAGGGTTAGGGTTTGGGTTTGGGTTAGGGTTAGGGTTAGGGTTAATGTTTGGGTTTGGATTAGCGTTAGGGTTAGGCTTTGGTTTTGGGTTAGGGTTAGGGTTTGGGTTAGATTTTGTGTTAGGGTTAGTGATTAGGTTAGGGTTAGGGTTTAGGTTTGGGTTAGGGTTAGGGTTAGTGTTAGGTTTAGGGTTAGGCTTTGGGTTATGGTTAGGGTTTGGGTTTGGGTTAGGGTTAGGGTTAGGGTTTAAGTTTGTGTTAGTTTTAGGGTTAGGGGTTAAGTTTAGGGTTAGGGTTAGGGTTAGGGTTTGGGTTTGGTTTAGGTTTAGGGTTAGGGGTTAAGGTTAGGGTTAGGGTTAGGTTTAGGGGACAGGGTTAGGGTTAGGGTTAGGGTTAAAGTTTGGGTTAGGGTTAGGGTTAGGGTTCGTGTTTGGATAAGGGTTAGTGTTATGCTTAGGGTTAGTTTTTTGGTTTGGGTTAGGGTTAGGTTTAGGGTTAGGGTTAGGGTTAGGTTTCGATTTGGGTTAGGTTTATTGTTAAGGTTAGGGTTCGGGTTAGGTGTTTGTGCTAGGGTTTCGGTTAGGGTTAGGGTTAGAGTTAGGGTTAGGGTTAGGGTTAGGTTTTGGGTTAGGGTTAGGGTTAGGGTTAGGGTTTGTGTTTGGGTTAGGGTTAGGATTAGGTTTAGGATTAGGTTTAGGGTTAGGGTTTGGGTTAGGGTTAGGTTTAGGGTGAGGGTTAGGTTTTGGTTTTGGGTTAGGATTAGGGTTAGGGTTAGGTTATGGTTACGGTTAGGATTTGGGTTTGGGTTAGGGTTAGGGTTAGGGTTAGGGTTTGGGTTAGGTTTTGTGTTAGGGTTCGGTTTAGGGGTTAGGGTTAGGGTTAGGGTTAGGGTTTGGGTTGGGGTTCGTGTTAGTGTTTGTGTTAGAGTTAGGATTAGGGTTAGGGTTAGGTTTTGCTTTTGGGTTAGTGTTACGTTTAGGGTTAGGGTATGGTTAGGGTTAGGATTTGGATTTGGGTTAGGGTTAGGTTTAGGGTTAGGGTTAGGGTTTGGTTTTGGGTTAGGGTTACGGTTTGTGTTAGGGTTAGGTTTAGGGTTTGGGTTAGGGTTAGGGCTAGGTTTAGGGTTTGGGTTAGGGTTAGGTTCACGGTTAGGTTTAGAATTAGGGTTAGTTATAGGGTTAGGGTTAGGGTTATGTTTTGTGTTAGGGTTCGGTTTAGGGTTAGGGTTAGGTTTTGGGTTAGGGTTAGAGTTAGGGTTAGGTTTTGGGTTTGGGTTAGTGTTAGCGTAAGGGTTAGGATTTGGGTTTGGGTTAGGGTTAGGTTTGGAGTTAGGGTTAGGGTTAGCATTAGGGTTAGGTTTGATTTTGGGTTAGGGTTAGGGTTAGGGTTAGGGTTAGGGTTAGGTGTTAGGGTTAGGGTTAGAGTTAGGGTTAGGGGTAGGGTTAGGTTTTGGGTTAGGATTAGTGTTAGGGTTAGGTTTTGGGTTTGGGTTTGGGTTAGGGTTAGGGTTAGGGTTAGGGTTAGAGTTAGGGTTAGGGTTAGCATTAGGGTTAGGTTTGGATTTGGGTTAGGGTTAGGGTTAGGGTTAGGGTTAGGGTTAGGTGTTAGGGTTAGGGTTAGGGTTAGAGTTAGGATTAGGGGTAGGGTTAGGTTTTGGTTTAGATTGTGGGTTAGGGTTAGGGTTAGGGTTAAGTTTAGGTTTTGTGTTAGGGTTAGGGTTAGAGTTTAGGTTTAGTGTTAGTGTTAGGGTTACGGTTAGGGGTTAGGGTTTGTGTTTGGGTTAGGGTTAGGGTTAGTGTTAGGTTTAGGGTTAGGGTTTGCTTTAGGGTTAGGGTTTGGGTTTGGGT
>CM069528.1:7895000-7897500 GCA_035773235.1 Eospalax fontanierii
GTTTAGGGTTCAGATTAGGGTTAGGGTTAGGTGTTAGTGTTAGGGTTTGGTTTTGGGTTAGAGTTAGGGTTAAGATTAGGGTTAGGTTTTGGGTTAGGTTTAGGGTTAGGGTTAGGGTTTGAGTTTGGGTTAGGGTTAGGATTTGGTTTAGGGTTAGGTTTAGGTTTAGGGTTTGGGTTAGGATTAGGTTTAGGATTAGGGTTAGGGTTTGGTTTTGGGTTCGGGTTACCGTTAGGGTTAGGGTTAGGTTTAGGGTTTGGGTTAGGGTTAGGATTAGGGTTAGGGTTAGGGTTTGGGTTAGGTTTAGGGGAGAGTGTTAGGGATAGGGTTAGGGTTCGGGGTTAGTGGTTAGGGTTTGGCTTACGGTTAAGGTTAGAATTAGGGTTAGTGATAGGGTTAGGGTTAGGGTTATGTTTTGGGTTAGGGTTCGGTTTAGGGTTAGGGTTAGGTTTTGGGTTAGGGTTACGGTTAGGTTTAGGGTTTGTGTTTGGGTTAGGATTAGGATTAAGTTTAGCTTTAGGTTTAGTGTTAGGGTTTGGGTTAGGGTTAGGTTTAGGGTTAGGGTTAGGGTTTGGTTTTGGGTTAGGGTTAGGGTTTGGGTTAGGGTTAGCATTAGGGTTAGGTTTCGATTTGGGTTAGGGTTAGGGTTAGGGTTACGTGTTATGGTTAGGGTTAGAGTTAGGGTTAGGGGTAGGGTTAGGTTTTGGGTTAGGATTAGGGTTAGGGTTAGGTTTTGGGTTTGGGTTTGGGTTAGGGTTAGGGTTAGGGTAAAGTTTAGGTTTTGTGTTAGGGTTAGGGTTAGAGTTTAGGTTTAGGGTTAGTGTTAGGGTTACGGTTAGGGGTTAGGGTTTGTGTTTGTGTTAGGGTTAGGGTTAGTGTTAGGTTTAGGGTTAGGGTTTGGGTTAGGGTTAGGGTTTGGGTTTTGGTTAGGGTTATGGTTAATGTTTGGGTTTGGGTTAGGGTTAATGTTAGGGTTTGGCTTTGGTTTTGGGTTAGGGTTGGGGTTAGGGTTAGGGTTTGGGTTAGGTTTTGTGTTAGGGTTAGGGTTAGGGTTAGGGTTAGGGTTAGAGTTTGGGTTTGGGTTACGGTTAGGGTTACTGTTAGGTTTAGGGTTGGGTTTGCGTTAGGTTTAGGGTGTGGGTTTGGGTTAGGTTTAGGGTTACGGTTTGGGTTTGGGTTTTGGTTAGGGTTAGGTTTAGGGTTTAAGGTTAGAGTAACGGTTAGTGTTAGTGTTTTTGGTTAGGGGTTAGGGCTTAGGGTTAGGGTTCGGGTTAGAGTTTGAGTTAGGGTTAGGGTTAGGGTTTGGGTTTGAGTTAGGGTTTGGGTTATGGTTATGGTTAGGGTTAGGGTTATTGTTAATGTTTGTGTTAGGTTTAGGGTTAGAGTTAGGGTTTGGGTTTGTGTTAGGTTTAGGGTTAGGGGTTAAGGTTAGGGTTAGGGTTAGGTTTAGGGGACAGGGTTAGGGTTAGGGTTAGGGTTAAAGTTTGGGTTAGGGTTAGGGTTAGGGTTAGTGTTTGGAATAGGGTTAGTGTTATGGTTAGGGTTAGTTTTTTGGTTTGGGTTAGGGTTAGGTTTAGGGTTAGGGTCAGGGTTAGGTTTGGATTTGGGTTAGGTTTAGGGTTCAGATTAGGTTTAGGGTTAGGTGTTAGAGTTAGGGTTTGGGTTAGGGTTAGGGTTAGGGTTAGGTTTAGGGTTAGGTTTTGGGTTAGGTTTAGGGTTAGGGTTAGGGTTTAGGTTTGTGTTAGTTTTAGGGTTAGGGGTTAAGTTTAGGGTTAGGGTTAGGTTTAGCGGACAAGGTTAGGGTTAGGGTTAGGATTGGGGGTTAGCGGTTAGGGTTAGGGTTAGGGTTAAGGTTTGGTTTACGGTTAGGGTTAGGGTTAGTGTTTGGTTTAGGGTTAGTTTTATGGTTAGGGTTAGTTTTTTGGTTTGCGTTAGGGTTAGGTTTAGGGTTAGGGTCAGGGTTAGGTTTGGATTTGGGTTAGGTTTAGGGTTCAGATTAGGTTTAGGGTTAGGTGTTAGAGTTAGGGTTTGGGTTAGGGTTAGGGTTAGGGTTAGGTTTAGGGTTAGGTTTTGGGTTAGGTTTAGGTTTAGGGTTAGGGTTAGGATTAGGTTTAGGGTTAGTTTTAGGGTTAGGGTTTCGGTTAGGGTTAGGTTTACGGTTAGGGTTAGGGTTTGGTTTTGTTTTAGGGTTACGGTTAGGGTTAGGATTAGGGTTAGGGTTTAGGTAAGGGTTAGGGTTAGGGTTACGGTTAGGGTTTGATTTTGATTTAGGGTTAGTGTTAGAGTTAGAGTTTGTGTTTGGGTTAGGGTTAGGGTTTAGGTTTGGGTTAGGGTTAGGGTTAGTGTTAGGTTTAGGGTTAGGGTTTGGGTTAGGGTTAGGGTTTGGTTTTGGGTTAGGGTTAGGGTTAGGGTTTAGGTTTGTGTTAGTTTTAGGGTTAGGGGTTAAGTTTAGGGTTAGGGTTAGGTTTAGGGGACAAGGTTAGGGTTAGGGTTGGGATTG
>CM069528.1:7907500-7910000 GCA_035773235.1 Eospalax fontanierii
TAGGGTTAGTGTTAGGTTTAGGGTTAGGGTTTGGGTTAGGGTTAGGGTTTGGGTTTGGGTTAGGGTGAGGGTTAGGGTTAGGGTTTGGGTTAGGTTTTGTGTTAGGGTTAGTGTTTGGGTTAGGGTTAGGGTTTAGGTTTGGGTTAGGGTTAGGGTTAGTGTTAGGTTTAGGGTTAGGGTTTAGGTTAGGGTTAGGTTTTGGGTTTGGGTTAGGGTTAGGGTTAGGGTTAGGGTTAGGGTTAGGTTTCGAGGTTAGGGGTTAGGGTTAGGGTTAGGGTTAAGGTTTGGGTTAGGGTTAGGTTTAGGGTTAGTGTTTGGATTAGGGTTAGTGTTATGGTTACGGTTAGTTTTTTGGTTTGGGTTAGGGTTAGGTTTATGATTAGGGTTAGGGTTAGGTTTGGATTTGGGTTAGGTTTAGGATTAAGATTAGGGTTAGGGTTAGGTGTTAGTGTTAGGGTTTGTATTAGGGTTAGGGTTAGAGTTAGGGTTAGGTTAGGGTGAGGTTTTGGGTTAGGGTTAGGGTTAGGGTTAGGATTTGTGTTTGGGTTAGGGTTAGAATTAGGTTTAGGGTTAGGTTTAGGGTTAGGGTTTGGGTTGGGGTTAGGTTTAGGTTTAAGTTTAGGGTTATGGGTAGAGTTAGGGTTAAGCTGAGGGTTTGGGATTGGGTTAGGTTTACGGTTAGGGTTCGGATTAGGTTTAGGGTTAGGGTTAGGGTTAGGGTTAGGATTTGGGTTAGGGTTAGGGTTTGGGTTTGGGTTAGGGTGAGGGTTAGGGTTAGGGTTTGGGTTAGGTTTTGTGTTAGGGTTAGTGTTTGGGTTAGGGTTAGGGTTTAGGTTTGGGTTAGGGTTAGGGTTAGTGTTAGGTTTAGGGTTAGGGTTTGGGTTTGTGTTAGGGTTAGGGTTAGGGTTAGGGTTAGGGTTAGGGTTAGGTTTCGAGGTTAGGGGTTAGGGTTAGGGTTAGGGTTAAGGTTTGGGTTAGGATTAGGGTTAGGGTTAGTGTTTGGATTAGGGTTAGTGTTATGGTTAGGGTTAGTTTTTTGGTTTGGGTAAGGGTTAGGTTTAGGGTTAGGGTCAGGGTTAGGTTTGGATTTGGGTTAGGTTTAGGGTTCAGATTAGGTTTAGGGTTAGGTGTTAGAGTTAGGGTTTGGGTTTGTGTTAGGTTTAGGTTTAGGGGTTAAGGTTAGGGTTAGGGTTAGGTTTAGGGGACAGGGTTTGGGTTAGGATTAGGGTTTGGGGTTAATGGTTAGGGTTAGGGTTAGGGTTAACGTTTGGGTTAGGGTTAGGGTTAGGGTTAGGGTTTCATTAGGGTTAGTGTTATGGTTAGTGTTAGTTTTTTGGTTTGGGTTAGGGTTAGGTTTAGGGTTAGGGTTAGGTTTATGTTTGGATTTGGGTTAGGTTTAGGGTTAAGGTTAGGGTTTGGTTTTGGGATAGGGTTAGGATTGGGGTTAGGGTTTGGGTTAGGGTTAGGATTTGGGTTTGGGTTAGGGTTAGGGTTAGGGTTAATGTTTGGGTTTGGGTTAGGGTTAGGGTTAGGATTAGGTTTAGGGTTAGGTTTAGGGTTAGGGTTTGGGTTAGGGTTAGGTTTAGGGTTAGGGTTAGGGTTTGGTTTTGGGTTAGGGTTAGGGTTAGGGTTAGGGTTTGGGTTAGGGTTAGGATTTGGGTTTGGGTTAGGGTTAGGGTTAGGGTTAATGTTTGGGTTTGGGTTAGGGTTAGGGTTAGGGTTAGGCTTTCGTTTTGGATTAGGGTTAGGGTTAGTGTTAGGGTATGGGTTAGGTTTTGTGTTAGGTTTAGGGTTAGGGCTTAGGTTTAGGGTAAGTGTTAGGGTTAGGGTTTGGGTTTGGTTTAGGGTTAAGTTTAGTGTTAGGTTTAGGGTTAGGTTTTGGGTTAGGGTTAGGGTTTGGGTTTGGGTTAGGGTTAGTGTTACTGTTTGGGTTTGGGTTTTGGTTAGGGTTAGGGTTAGGGGTTAAGGTTAGAGTTACGGTTAGTGTTAGGGGTTAGGGTTAGGGTTAGGGTTAGGGGTTAGGGGTTAGGGTTAGGGTTCAGGTTAGGGCTTCGGTTAGGGTTAGGTTTAGGGTTTGGGTTAGGGTTAGGGTTAGGTTTTGGCAGAGTGTTAGTGTTAGGGTTAGGATTAGGGTTAGGGTTAGGGTTTGGTTTCTGTTTAGGTTTAGTGTTAGGGATAGGGTTAGAGTTAGGGTTAGGTTTAGTGTTAGGGTTTGGGTTAGGGTTAGGGTTAGGTTTAGGTTTAGGGTTAGGGTTACGGGTAGGGTTAGGGTTAGATTTAGGGTTAGGATTAGGATTAGTGTTAGGGTATGGTTTTGGGTTAGGTTTACGGTTAGGGTTAGGTTTAGTGTTAGGGTTAGGATTTGGTTATAGTTAGGTTTAGGGTTAGGTTTAGGGTTTTAGGGTTAGGGTTAGGGTTAGGGTTAGAGTTAGCGTTAGGGTTTGGGTTAGGGTTAGGGTTAGGGTTAGGGTTAAGCTAAGGGTTTTGGTTTCGGTTAGGG
>CM069528.1:7915000-7917500 GCA_035773235.1 Eospalax fontanierii
GGTTAGGGTTAGCATTAGGGTTAGGTTTCGATTTGGGTTAGGGTTAGGGTTAGGGTTACGTGTTATGGTTAGGGTTAGAGTTAGGGTTAGGGGTAGGGTTAGGTTTTGGGTTAGGATTAGGGTTAGGGTTAGGTTTTGGGTTTGGGTTTGGGTTAGGGTTAGGGTTAGGGTAAAGTTTAGGTTTTGTGTTAGGGTTAGGGTTAGAGTTTAGGTTTAGGGTTAGTGTTAGGGTTACGGTTAGGGGTTAGGGTTTGTGTTTGTGTTAGGGTTAGGGTTAGTGTTAGGTTTAGGGTTAGGGTTTGGGTTAGGGTTAGGGTTTGGGTTTTGGTTAGGGTTATGGTTAATGTTTGGGTTTGGGTTAGGGTTAATGTTAGGGTTTGGCTTTGGTTTTGGGTTAGGGTTGGGGTTAGGGTTAGGGTTTGGGTTAGGTTTTGTGTTAGGGTTAGGGTTAGGGTTAGGGTTAGGGTTAGAGTTTGGGTTTGGGTTACGGTTAGGGTTACTGTTAGGTTTAGGGTTGGGTTTGCGTTAGGTTTAGGGTGTGGGTTTGGGTTAGGTTTAGGGTTACGGTTTGGGTTTGGGTTTTGGTTAGGGTTAGGTTTAGGGTTTAAGGTTAGAGTAACGGTTAGTGTTAGTGTTTTTGGTTAGGGGTTAGGGCTTAGGGTTAGGGTTCGGGTTAGAGTTTGAGTTAGGGTTAGGGTTAGGGTTTGGGTTTGAGTTAGGGTTTGGGTTATGGTTATGGTTAGGGTTAGGGTTATTGTTAATGTTTGTGTTAGGTTTAGGGTTAGAGTTAGGGTTTGGGTTTGTGTTAGGTTTAGGGTTAGGGGTTAAGGTTAGGGTTAGGGTTAGGTTTAGGGGACAGGGTTAGGGTTAGGGTTAGGGTTAAAGTTTGGGTTAGGGTTAGGGTTAGGGTTAGTGTTTGGAATAGGGTTAGTGTTATGGTTAGGGTTAGTTTTTTGGTTTGGGTTAGGGTTAGGTTTAGGGTTAGGGTCAGGGTTAGGTTTGGATTTGGGTTAGGTTTAGGGTTCAGATTAGGTTTAGGGTTAGGTGTTAGAGTTAGGGTTTGGGTTAGGGTTAGGGTTAGGGTTAGGTTTAGGGTTAGGTTTTGGGTTAGGTTTAGGGTTAGGGTTAGGGTTTAGGTTTGTGTTAGTTTTAGGGTTAGGGGTTAAGTTTAGGGTTAGGGTTAGGTTTAGCGGACAAGGTTAGGGTTAGGGTTAGGATTGGGGGTTAGCGGTTAGGGTTAGGGTTAGGGTTAAGGTTTGGTTTACGGTTAGGGTTAGGGTTAGTGTTTGGTTTAGGGTTAGTTTTATGGTTAGGGTTAGTTTTTTGGTTTGCGTTAGGGTTAGGTTTAGGGTTAGGGTCAGGGTTAGGTTTGGATTTGGGTTAGGTTTAGGGTTCAGATTAGGTTTAGGGTTAGGTGTTAGAGTTAGGGTTTGGGTTAGGGTTAGGGTTAGGGTTAGGTTTAGGGTTAGGTTTTGGGTTAGGATTAGGTTTAGGGTTAGGGTTAGGATTAGGTTTAGGGTTAGTTTTAGGGTTAGGGTTTCGGTTAGGGTTAGGTTTACGGTTAGGGTTAGGGTTTGGTTTTGTTTTAGGGTTACGGTTAGGGTTAGGATTAGGGTTAGGGTTTGGGTAAGGGTTAGGGTTAGGGTTACGGTTAGGGTTTGATTTTGATTTAGGGTTAGTGTTAGAGTTAGAGTTTGTGTTTGGGTTAGGGTTAGGGTTTAGGTTTGGGTTAGGGTTAGGGTTAGTGTTAGGTTTAGGGTTAGGGTTTGGGTTAGGGTTAGGGTTTGGTTTTGGGTTAGGGTTAGGGTTAGGGTTTAGGTTTGTGTTAGTTTTAGGGTTAGGGGTTAAGTTTAGGGTTAGGGTTAGGTTTAGGGGACAAGGTTAGGGTTAGGGTTGGGATTGGGGTTTAGTGGTTAGGGTTAGGCTTAGGGTGAACGTTTGGGTTAGGGTTAGGGTTAGGGTTAGTGTTTGGATTAGGATTAGTGTTATGGTTAGGGTTAGTTTTTTGGTTTGGGTTAGGGTTAGGTTTAGAGTTAGGGTCAGGGTTAGGTTTGGATTTGGGTTAAGTTTAGGGTTCAGATTAGGGTTAGGGTTAGGTGTTAGTGTTAGGGTTTGGGTTAGGGTTAGGTTTAGGGTTAGGGTTAGGGTTTGGTTTTGGGTTAGGGTTACCGTTAGGGTTAGGGTTAGGTTTAGGGTTTGGGTTAGGGTTAGGGTTAGGGTTAGGGTTAGGGTTGGGGTTTGGGTTTGGTGTAGGGTTAGTGTTAGAGTTGGGGTTTGTGTGTGGGTTAGGGTTAGGGTTAGGTTAAGGGTTTGGGTTAGGGTTAGGTTCAGCGTTAGGTTTAGAATTAGGGTTAGTCATAGGGTTAGGGTTAGGGTTAAGTTTTGGGTTAGGGTTCGGTTTAGGGTTAGGGTTAGGTTTTGGGTTAGGGTTAGAGTTAGGTTTAGTTTTAGGTTTTGGGTTAGTGTTACCGTTAGGGTTAGTGTTTGGGTTTGGGTTAGG
>CM069528.1:7927500-7935000 GCA_035773235.1 Eospalax fontanierii
GTTTGGATTACGGTTAAATGTTAGTGTTAGGGTTTGAGTTAGGGTTAGGGTTAGAGTTAGGGTTAGGGTTAGGGTTAGGTTTTGGGTTAGGGTTAGGGTTAGGGTTAGGGTTTGTGTTTGGGGTAGGATTAGGATTAGGTTTAGGATTAGGTTTAGTGTTAGGGTTTGGGTTAGGGTTAGGTTTAAAGTTAGGGTTAGCGTTTGGTTTTGGGTTAGGGTTAGGGTTTGGGTTTGGGTTAGGGTTAGGTTTAGTGTTAGGTTTAGGGTTAGGGTTTGGTTTTGGGTTAGGGTTAGGGTTAGGGTTAATGTTTGGGTTTGTGTTAGGGTTATGGTTAGGGTTAGGCTTTGGTTTTGGGTTAGGGTTAGGGTTAGGGTTTGGGTTAGGATTTGTGTTAGGGTTAGTGTTTGGGTTAGGGTTAGGGTTTAGGTTTGGTTTAGGGTTAGGGTTAGTGTTAGGTTTAGGGTTAGGGTTTGGGTTAAGTTTAGGGTTTGGGTTTGGGTTAGGGTTAGGGTTAGGATTAGGGTTAGGGTTTAGGTTTGTGTTAGTTTTAGTGTTAGGGGTTAAGTTTAGGGTTAGGATTAGGTTTAGGGGACAAGGTTAGGTTTAGGGTTAGGATTGGGGGTTAGCAGTTAGGGTTAGGGTTAGGGTTAAGGTTTGGGTTAGGGTTAGGGTTAGGGTGAGTGTTTGGATTAGGGTTAGTGTTATGGTTAGGGTTAGTTTTTTGGTTTGGGTTAGGGTTAGGTTTAGGGTTAGGGTCAGGGTTAGGTTTGGATTTGGGTTAGGTTTAGGGTTCAGATTAGGGTTAGGGTTAGGTGTTAGTGTTAGGGTTTGGGTTAGGGTTAGGGTTAGAGTTAGGGTTAGGGTTAGGGTTAGGGTTAGGTTTTGGGTTAGGTTTATGGTTAGGGTTAGGTTTTGTGTTTGGGTTAGCGTTAGGATTAGGTTTAGGGTTAGGTTTAGAGTTAGTGTTTCAGTTAGGGTTAGGTTTACGGTTAGGGTTATTGTCTGGTTTTGGGTTAGGGTTACAGTTAGGGTTAGGGTTATGTTTAGGGTTTGGGTTAGGGTTAGGATTAGGGTTAGGGATAGGGTTTGGGTTTGGTTTAGGGTTAGTGTTAGAGTTAGGTTTTGTGTTTGGGTTAGGGTTAGGGTTAGGTTTAGGGTTTGGGTTAGGGTTAGGTTCAGGGTTAGGTTTAGAATTAGGGTTAGTGATAGGCCTAGGGTTACGGTTATGTTTTGGGTTAGGATTCAGTTTAGGGTTAGGGTTAGGTTTTGGGTTAGGTTTAGGGTTAGGGTTAGTTTTAGGGTTTGGGTTAGTGTTAGCGTTAGGGTTAGGGTTTGGGTTTGGGTTAGGGTTAGGGTTAGAGTTAGGGTTAGTGTTAGGGCTTGGGTTAGGGTTAGGGTTAGTGTTAGAGTTAGTGTTAGGGTTAGCATTAGGGTTAGGTTTGGATTCGGTTTAGAGTTAGGGTTAGGGTTACGGTTAGGGTTAGGTTTAGGGTTAGGGTTAGAGTTAGGGTTAGGAGTAGGGTTAGGTTTGGGGTTAGGATTAGGGTTAGGGTTAGGTTTTTGGTTTGGGTTTGGGTTAGGGTTAGTTTTAGGGTTAAGTTTAGGGTTTGTGTTAGGGTTAGGGTTAGAGTTTAGGTTTAGGGTTAGTGTTAGGGTTACGGTTAGGGGTTAGGGTTTGTGTTTGGGTTAAGGTTAGGGTTATTGTTTTGTTTAGGGTTAGGGTTTGAATTAGGGTTAGGGTTTGGGTTTGGGTTAGGTTTAGGGTTACGGTTAATGTTTGTGTTTGGGTTAGCGTTAGGGTTAGGGTTAGGCTTTGGTTTTGGGTTAGGTTTGGGTTAAGGGTTAGGGTTTGCGTGAGGTTTTGTGTTAGGGTTAGGGTTAGGGTTTATGTTTAGGGTTAGAGTTAGGGTTAGAGTTTGGGTTTGGGTTAGGGTTAGCGTTACTGTTTGGTTTAGGGTTAGGGTTTGGGTTAGGTTTAGGGTTTGGGTTTGGGTTTGGGTTAGGGTTAGGGTTACGGTTTGGGTTTGGGTTTTGGTTAGGGTTAGGTTTAGGGTTTAAGATTAGAGTAACGGTTAGTGTTAGTGTTTAGGGTTAGGGTTAGGGTTAGGGGTTAGGGGTTAGGGTTAGGGTTCGGGTTAGAGTTTGGGTTAGGGTTAGGGTTAGGGTTTGGGTTTGGGTTATGGTTTGGGTTATGGTTATGGTTAGGGTTAGGGTTATTGTTAATGTTTGTGTTAGGTTTAGGGTTAAGTTAGGGTTTGGGTTTGTGTTAGGTTTAGGGTTAGGGGTTAAGGTTAGGGTTAGGGTTAGGTTTAGGGGACAGGGTTAGGGTTAGGGTTAGGGATAAGGTTTGGGTTAGGGTTAGTGTTAGGGTTAGTGTTTGGATTAGGGTTAATGTTATGGTTAGGGTTAGTTTTTTGGTTTGGGTTAGTGTTAGGTTTAGGGTTAGGGTTAGGGTTAGGTTTGAATTTGGGTTAGGTTTAGGGTTAAGGTTAGGGTTAGGGTTTGGTGTTAGTGTTAGGGTTTCGGTTATTGATAGGGTTATAGTTAGGGTTAGGTTTAGGGTTAGGTTTTGGGTTAGGGTTAGGGTTAGGGTTAGGGTTTGTGTTTGGGTTAGGGTTAGGATTAGGTTTAAGGTTAGGTTTAGGTTTAGGGTTAGGGTTAGGGTTTGGTTTTGGGTTAGGGTTAGGTTTAGGGTTAGGATTTGGGTTTGGGTTAGGGTTAGGGTTAGGGTTAATGTTTGGGTTGGGTTAGGGTTAGGGTTAGGGTTAGGCTTTCGTTTTGGCTTAGGGTTAGGTTTAGGGTTAGGGTTAGGGTTAGGGTTAGGGTTAGGGTTGGGGGTTAGGGGTTAGGGATAGGGTTAGGGTTAAGGTTTGGGTTAGGATTAGGGTTAGGGTTAGTGTTTGGATTAGGGTTAGTTTTATGGTTAGGGTTAGTTTTTTGGTTTGGGTTAGGTTTAGGGTTAGGGTTAGGGTTAGGGTTAGGTTTGAATTTGGGTTAGGTTTAGGGTTAAGATTAAGGTTAGGGTTAGGTGTTAGTGTTAGGGTTTGGATTAGGGTTAGGGTTAGAGTTAGGGTTAGGTTAGGGTTAGGTTTTGGGTTAGGGTTAGGGTTAGGGTTAGGTTTTGTGTTTGGGTTAGGGATAGGGTTAGAGTTTGGGTTTGGGTTAGGTTAAGGGTTAGTGTTTGGTTTAGGGTTAGGTTTAGGTTTAGGGTTAGGTTTAGGGTTAGGGGTTAGGGGTTAGGGTTCGGGTTCGGGTTAGGGTTTGGGTTAGGGTTACGGTTTGGGTTTGGGTTTTGGTTAGGGTTAGGGTTAGGGGTTAAGGTTACAGTTACGGTTATTGTTAGGGGTTAGGGTAAGGGTTAGGGTTAGGGGTTAGGGGTTAGGGTTAGGTTTCGCGTTAGGGTTTGGGTTAGCGTTAGGGTTAGGGTTTGGGTTTGGGTTAGGGTTTGGGTTATGATTAGTGTGAGGGTTAGGGTTAGGTTTACTGTTGGGGTTTGTGTAAGGGTTAGAGTTAGGGTTTGGGTTTGGGTTAGGTTTAGGGTTAGGCATTAAGGTTAGGGTTAGGGTTAGGTTTAGGGGACATTGTTAGGGTTAGGGTTAGGGTTCGGGGTTAGGGGTTAGGGTTAGGGTTACGGTTAAGTTTTGGTTTAGGGTTAGGGTTAGGGTTAGTGTTTGGATTAGGGGTAGGTGTTAGTGTTAGGGTTTGGGATAGGGTTAGGGTTAGAGATAGGTTTAGGTTGAGGGTTAGGTCTTGGGTTAGGGTTAGGGTTAGGGTTTGTGTTTGGGTTAAGATTAGGATTAGGTTTAGGGTTAGGTTTAGTGTTAGGGTTAGGGTTTGGTTTTGGGTTAGGGTTAGGGTTTGGGTTTGGGTTAGGGTTAGGTTTAGTGTTAGGTTTAGGGTTAGGGTTTGGGTTTGGGTTAGGGTTAGGGTTAGGGTTAGTGTTAGGTTTAGGGTTAGGGTTTGGGTTAGGGTTAGGGTTTGGGTTTGGGTTAGGGTGAGGGTTAGGGTTAGGGTTTGGGTTAGGTTTTGTGTTAGGGTTAGTGTTTGGGTTAGGGTTAGGGTTTAGGTTTGGGTTAGGGTTAGGGTTAGTGTTAGGTTTAGGGTTAGGGTTTGGGTTTGTGTTAGGGTTAGGGTTAGGGTTAGGGTTAGGGTTAGGGTTAGGTTTCGAGGTTAGGGGTTAGGGTTAGGGTTAGGGTTAAGGTTTGGGTTAGGATTAGGGTTAGGGTTAGTGTTTGGATTAGGGTTAGTGTTATGGTTACGGTTAGTTTTTTGGTTTGGGTTAGGGTTAGGTTTATAATTAGGGTTAGAGTTAAGTTTGGATTTGGATTAGGATAAGAATTAAGATTAGGGTTAAGGTTAGGTGTTAGTGTTAGGGTTTGAACTAGGGGTAGGTTTAGAGTTAGGGTTATGTTAGGGTTAGGTTTTGGGTTAGGGTTAGGGTTAGGGTTAGGGTTTGTGTTTGGGTTAGGGTTAGAATTAGGTTTAGCGTTAGGTTTAGGGTTAGGGTTTGGGTTAGGGTTAGGGTTATGGTTAGGGTTAGGGTTAAGCTGAGGGTTTGGGATTGGGTTAGGTTTACGGTTAGGGTTCGGATTAGGTTTAGGGTTAGGGTTAGGGTTAGGGTTAGGATTTGGGTTAGGGTTAAGTTTTGGGTTTGAGTTAGGGTTAGGGTTAGGTTTAGTGTTAAGGTTAGGTGTCAGGGTTAGGGTTAGGATTTGGGTTAGTGTTAGGCTTAGAGTTAGGGTTTGCGTTAGGGTTTCGGTTAGGGTTAGGGTTAGGGTTAGTGTAACGGTTAGGTTTAGGGTTAGGTTTTGGTTTAGGGTTAGGGTTAGGGTTAGCGTTTGGGTTAGGTTTATGTTTAGGGTTAGGTTTACGGTTAGGGTTTAGTTTAGGGTTAGGATTTGGTTTTGGGTTAGGTTTAGGGTTAGGGTTAGGTTTAGTGTTAGGGTTAGGGTTGGTTATAGTTAGGGTTAGGGTTAGATTTAGGGTTTTAGTGTTAGGGTTAGGGTTAGGGTTAGGGTTAGGTTTTGTGTTAGGGTTAGTGTTTCGGTTAGGGTTAGGGTTAGGGTTTGGGTTTGGGTTAGGGTTTGGGTTATGGTTAGGGTTAGGGTTAGGGTTTGGGTTCCTGTTAGGGTTTGTGTTAGGATTAGGGTTAGGGTTTGGGTTTGGGTTAGGTTTAGGGTTAGGCATTAAGGTTATGGTTAGGGTTAGGTTTAGGGGACATTGTTAGGGTTAGGGTTAGGGTTCGGGGTTAGGGGTTAGGGTTAGGGTTACGGTTAAGTTTTGGTTTAGGGTTAGGGTTAGGGTTAGTGTTTGCATTAGGGTTAGGTGTTAGTGTTAGGGTTTGGGTTAGGGTTAGGGTTAGGTTTAGGGTTAGGGTTTGGGTTAGAGTTAGGGTTAGGGTTTGGGTTAGGGTGAGGGTTAGGGTTAGGGTTTGGGTTAGGTTTTGTGTTAGGGTTAGTGTTTGGGTTAGGGTTAGGGTTTAGGTTTGGGTTAGGGTTAGGGTTAGTGTTAGGTTTAGGGTTAGGGTTTAGGTTAGGGTTAGGGTTAGGTTTTGGGTTAGGGTTAGGGTTAGGGTTTGTGTTTGGGTTAAGATTAGGATTAGGTTTAGGGTTAGGTTTAGTGTTAGGGTTAGGGTTTGGTTTTGGGTTAGGGTTAGGGTTTGGGTTTGGGTTAGGGTTAGGTTTAGTGTTAGGTTTAGGGTTAGGGTTTGGGTTTGCGTTAGGGTTAGGGTTAGGGTTAGTGTTAGGTTTAGGGTTAGGGTTTGGGTTAGGGTTAGGGTTTGGGTTTGGGTTAGGGTGAGGGTTAGGGTTAGGGTTTGGGTTAGGTTTTGTGTTAGGGTTAGTGTTTGGGTTAGGGTTAGGGTTTAGGTTTGGGTTAGGGTTAGGGTTAGTGTTAGGTTTAGGGTTAGGGTTTAGGTTAGGGTTAGGTTTTGGGTTTGGGTTAGGGTTAGGGTTAGGGTTAGGGTTAGGGTTAGGTTTCGAGGTTAGGGGTTAGGGTTAGGGTTAGGGTTAAGGTTTGGGTTAGGGTTAGGTTTAGGGTTAGTGTTTGGATTAGGGTTAGTGTTATGGTTACGGTTAGTTTTTTGGTTTGGGTTAGGGTTAGGTTTATGATTAGGGTTAGGGTTAGGTTTGGATTTGGGTTAGGTTTAGGATTAAGATTAGGGTTAGGGTTAGGTGTTAGTGTTAGGGTTTGTATTAGGGTTAGGGTTAGAGTTAGGGTTAGGTTAGGGTTAGGTTTTGGGTTAGGGTTAGGGTTAGGGTTAGGATTTGTGTTTGGGTTAGGGTTAGAATTAGGTTTAGGGTTAGGTTTAGGGTTAGGGTTTGGGTTGGGGTTAGGTTTAGGTTTAAGGTTAGGGTTATGGGTAGAGTTAGGGTTAAGCTGAGGGTTTGGGATTTGGTTAGGTTTACGGTTAGGGTTCGGATTAGGTTTAGGGTTAGGGTTAGGGTTAGGATTTGGGTTAGGGTTGCGTTTTGGGTTTGAGTTAGGGTTAGGGTTAGGTTTAGTGTTAAGGTTAGGTGTCAGGGTTAGGGTTAGGATTTGGGTTAGTGTTAGGCTTAGAGTTAGGGTTTGCGTTAGGGTTTTGGTTAGGGTTAGGGTTAGGGTTAGTGTAACGGTTAGGTTTAGGGTTAGGTTATGGTTGAGGGTTAGGGTTAGGGTTAGCGTTTGGGTTAGGTTTATGTTTAGGGTTAGGTTTATGGTTAGGGTTTAGTTTAGGGTTAGGGTTAGGATTAGTGTTAGGATTTGGTTTTGGGTTAGGTTTAGGGTTAGGGTTAGGTTTAGTGTTAGGGTTAGGGTTGGTTATAGTTAGGGTTAGGGTTAGATTTAGGGTTTTAGTGTTAGGGTTAGGGTTAGGGTTAGGGTTAGGTTTTGTGTTAGGTTTAGTGTTTGGGTTAGGGTTAGGGTTTAGGTTTGGGTTAGGGTTAGGGTTAGTTTTTGGGTTAGGGTTAGGGTTAGTTTTAGGGTTTGGGTTAGTGTTAGCGTTAGGGTTAGAGTTTGGTTTGGTTTAGGGTTAGATTTAGAGTTAGGGTTAGTGTTAAGGTTTGGGTTAGGGTTAGGGTTAGGGTTAGAGTTAGGGTTAGGGTTAGCATTAGGGTTAGGTTTGGATTTGGGTTAGGGTTAGGGTTAGGGTTATGGTTAGGGTTAGGTGTTAGGGTTAGGGTTAGGGTTAGAGTTAGGGTTAGCGGTAGGGTTAGGTGTAGGTTTAGGGTTAGGGTTACGGGTAGGGTTAGGGTTAGGGTTAGGGTTTGGGTTAGGGTTAGGGTTAGGGTTTGTGTTTTGGTTAGGGTTAGTGTTAGAGTTAGGGTTTGTGTTTGGGTTAGGGTTAGGGTTAGGGTTAGGTTTTGGGTTAAGGTTAGGTTCAGGGTTAGGGTTAGAATTAGGGTTAGTGATAGGGTTAGGGTTAGGGTTATGGTTTGGGTTAGGGATAGGTTTAGGGTTATGGTTAGGTTTTGGGTTAGGGTTAGGGTTAGGGTTAGTTTTAGGGTTTGGGATAGGGTTAG